>JALJCO010004837.1:0-20055 GCA_023101725.1 Atherinomorus stipes
CCAAATAGATGTGGACTGCTGCAATCTTGTTTTGGTCATTGACCACCTCCTCTTCTCGTTGAATTTCACTGATGCCCATTTTCGTTTCTGCTTAGTTACCTTGTGTATTTCCAAAATTCTTCTGCATTAACTTTTCATTACTTTTTTTTTTAGTAAACATTTTCTTGCATTTCTGATTTGGTCAGTCACCTTTTTTTTTTTTTTCCACTGTATTTTTTATTAGGTACATTTTTAGGAACAGTGTAGGAACAACAAAAACATGATGAAAATAAGAGCATATAAAGAAAAATAAAAAATAAATGTAGGAGTCATTCAGGGCTCAATAAACTTAATCATATACAATCTGTACATATATATGCATACATATTTGCCTTCACATATATTTTACTTCTTGTCAAATGTCTCTACACACACACATAAGTTAAAAAGAGGATGTACATATGTAATAAGGGAAGGAAATCTTAACACCTCCCCTCCATTAATCACAGTCCAGGTTCTGCAACCATTTTAACCAATATCTTTGAAATTTGCCTCCACAGAGCCTTGAAGAGAAAGTAATCCTTTCCATTTCCCAGATGTCTTTCACTATGGCTGACCACTCTCCCACTGTTGGTGGATCCTTGTCCAGCCATCTTTTAGTTATTGCTTTTTTACTTGCCCCTAATAATATTTTAAGAAGGTATTTATCCTGCTTACTCATATCTGGTATGCTCCCTAAAAATATTGTAGCAAAACAAAAATCAAGTTCAAAACCCATTACCGTTTTAATCTTTACCATTGTTTCTGCCCAGAAAAGTTTAATAACTGGGCAATTCCAGAATATGTGGTAGTGGTCAGCCATAGTATTGCCACATTGTCTCCAGCAGTTACCCATTTCAAGATTATTATTCTGAAGTGATCTAATTTTAGGGGAAATGAAGAAAAACATACTACACTTCCAGGAAAATGCCCTCCAAATCGGGGAGCTTGTGGTGCTGTTGTTTGCCTTGCAGATATTTAACCAATCTCCTTCCGAAAGTGTAATAGCTGCTTGTTTCTCCCATTTGGCCTTAACATAGTATGTGGAGTTCTTCCGGTGTGATTGTAAACAGGAGTATAGTTTAGAGATCAGTCCTTTGTGGACTTTTCCCTTGTAACTGTCAATAAATATGTCAACAAGAGACACATCATTTCCACACTCCCTTATAACCTTTATGTTTTGGCTAAAATGGTGTCTCACTTGTAGATAGATACCTGTAAAAATCAATTTTATGTAACCTGTAGGTTTCACTAAGTTGGAGGAAGCTGTCCATGTCTGATGTAGTTGCGATTTTACAGTATGCTGTAATACCTTTCCTTGTCCATTCTCTAAAACCCCCATCCAGCTGTCTTGGTGTAAATTCAGAGTCATATCCTACCCATCTTTATATTCGCATTTTCTTTTCCAGGTCAAATCGCCTACCCTGTCTAGTCAATATGTTTAGAGGAACCTGAGAGTATACACTCAGCTTACACGTGGTCTTTCTGCAAGTTAATATCACCAAATAAGGCCTGTAGAGGAATTTCTAATTGACAGAGTTCCAAATCCTTCCAGATTGCTTCATAGCTGTTGTCACATAGTCTAACCAAATATTGAAGTTGTGCTGCACTATAGTAGTCCTCCAGACAAGGTAAAGAGAGTCCGCCTTGGTCTTTTGGTACGTAGTCTTGAATCTTACTCTGGGTTTTTTACTTTGCCAAATAAATTGTGAAATTCTTCTGTTCCAGTCATTAAACTGTTTTGAAGAAATTTCAATTGGCGAGGAATGAAAAAGAAACAATAAACGGGGTAAAATATTCATTTTCACAATTTCTATTCTGCCATACAGACCAATTTGCAAAGCTGCCCATCTTCCAAGATCCACCTTGATATTTTGTGTAATAGCCTCATAATTTAAGTTATAAAGTTCAGACAAATCCCCTGGGATGGTGGGTCAGTCACCTTATTTGTAAGTTAGATAAAACTCTATCTATGGGAAATTTGGCTTTTGATAGATTATTTAAGAGCATTTTCATGTTTTCATTAATGACCAGATGCTATTTAAAAGGCAGATACTTCTTCTGTGATCTCACCTTGACTCTTTTCTGAGATGGAGAAGTATATGATATATCTGGCTTTATTCCAACCGAGTAGACATTTCCCATACATCGCCAGAAGTGGCTGAAAAGCATTTCCATTAAAAACCTGACAGGAGGCTGATATCAGATTGTTACATTTCAGCTTCACAGCAGATGAAAGGAGACTGAAATGTGCTGCAGGGTTGAGTCAGCATGACATCTGAAGCTGTGCATGTTTTCAGAGTGAAGTGAGATGAGTCAGATCAGCAGAGTGAGCTTGTTTTTTGGAACATCGACTGGCTCTTTCTAAACCATTTTACCTGGAGGATTCTGTATGTTAATGATGTGGAGCGTAATCTGAGGGATAGCGTCATAATCATATATAGTGAGTTATTGGAGTGCAGGCTGTTAAAACTGTCAGAACAGTAATGTGCTGGTGGGGGTCTCCTCTTTGCCTCAGCAATGGCTTCATAAAAAACGAGTGCCCCTGCATCATCACTCCTGACAGTGTCGAACCAGTGCAGGTCTTGTCCTGCTCAGTGCAGGTCTTAACAGTTGTGGGTCCACTTGGTGCTGTTCTGGGTCCGCTCCTCACAGTTCTGAGTCCGCTCAGTTTGGGTCTTGCAGGCTTTTAGCTGAACCAAGTGGACTGGGGGCTGGAAGAATAACTTACAAAAGGTTTGCACGTACTAAAACGAGCGCCATCTTCATTGCGCACACAATAATCCTGCAGAGCTGATTTACAAACAGGGCACAAGAGGGTTTACGCCTGTTAACGGGCAAATTATGCGGGTTTTGCACCTGGCATTGTGCCAAAGAGCGCACACTTCATGCATAATGTCAGACCAGCAGCGTCTCCTTATCCATGTCCTTATATACTGGCCTATTCTTACGATCCACTGGGAATTGTTCTGTTCTGATTGTTCTGATCCTGCTGAATTGTTTTGTTTTATTTTATAGTTATTATACTTCATTGCATGAGCTGAAAGTCAGCCTGAACCCTAGACGAGATTCCTCATCATTTCTTCTGACTGACTTTCCACAGCTCTCCTGCTTCACCATGTTGGATTTCAGCTCCGGGAGGATCCATCCCTCCATCAGACCTGTTTTACTAAGTTTCAGCCAAAAACGGCACCCTAACAGCCCCCCCGTCCATCCAGACCGGCTCTGATGAGGCTTCAGCCAGCAGCTGAGGGATCCTCCGTTTCCTCAGACGACTTCAAGGAAACAGAGCTCACCACCCAAAAATAATTGGATGAATGTAACTTAATCATGCCACCTACATTCCATCGAAACAAATGATCCAAGTTCCATATAAGTTAAGTTATCTATCGTGATTAAGTTATCTGAACATCAAATTCATATGTTGGTGCTACACCATGACAACATGTACATTAAATTAATTAGTTTTTTATTGAATTAAAATATTTGCGCTCCCTCAGTCTAATGAAACTAATTTACATTTAATATTTATTCATCGAACATTTGGATAAAAAAAAATTCAGCAACGCTGTCTTGACTACACTCAAAAAAATTGTTTGTTGAACACAGTTTGATCATGGCACATATTTCCACGTAACTTGATCATGGCGAATGAACACATTTGACAATTTTCCCTCAATTGCATTTCAGGATACAAATAGCACATTGGTCACATCAGCTGTTTTCTGGCAACAATATTTACCATTTGTCCACCTGCATCACTGCTGTCAGAAGAATGTGACCCTTTCAGTAGTTTTTCATTTGTGGAGAAGAAAACCTGGTACTAGGTACCTATCATCATTATCATCAGCCAATGGCTTCCAAAGATCTTTACCAGCATAACACCTCTATTAAAACACCTGGAAAACTGCTCAGCTTCACTTTTAGTTTCATGTGTAATGCTGCCTTCATGTGGTATGGGAAAGATGATCCTTTCTACTTGTTAAATGGAAATTACCAGTGCGTTGTGTTCAAGTGATTTCTTGTCGTAATGAAGTTTAACAATGGAGGCTATCTTCGACTGACTAGTTAGCTAGCTGCTAGCTAGAATCTCCTCTGAGGAAGTAAACCAAATAATAACCATATTTTTACAAACAAAACCAAGTTTAAATGGTGATGTTATAAAAGTTCTGTGTGTCACAGATGTTGCGGCTTCCAACCAAAACCTGTAGCCGCTGAGAGCTGGGTCGGGTCCTCGTTCGTAGGCCTATTTGTGACGCGCTTGAGTGTTATTGTGACAGATACGCTGACATCCAGGATGCTTTCGTGGATTTATTAAAACACCAGCACAAGCTATAACAGCGCAGCAAGGATGGATATGGCAAAAAATGAAACTAGTAGATAACAGATGGGAAATGAATGAATGATGAAAACCCAAGTGAAACGAAGCGGTCAAACAAATTACGGCAGCCCCACCCAGACTCTCTCATCCGTTTGACAGGTGAGTGTGCACTTTTACACCCACTTCTGTGCGTGCGCACGCCCATTCCAATGTGAGCCTCCGCCTCTACAACACACATTCACACCCAAGCAAATCATGCACCAAATTATAATATATGTCCCCTACACACCAGCCCCTAATTATTAGGTGTCACATAATAATTCACATTTCAAAAATACAGTAAGAAACATAACAAATCATCATATCGATGTCAAATGCAAGAAATATGTAATAAATTTCTGAAGTCCATGAACAAACATGTACTTTCTTCTGGTTAACTATAACCAACTAAGATAGTCCAGTTCAGCATGGAAACAACAGAGTCTCTGCAGAAGTTAGCAACATCATTATGCTTCTTCCTCTGCCTCCAACAGCAAACAGACCTTGGATATTGGCCTGTCCAAGCAACTAGTTCTAGTCTTGATGCGAATCTGACGAACAAATCCCTTGTGGTCTGGAAAAGTCTTCACTATACGTCCCATAATCCAGGAATTACGAGGTGCGGTACTGTCCATAAGCAGGACCAGATCTCCAACAACCAGATTTCTCTGGATTCCAGTCCATCTCTGTCGTTCCTGTAACAGAGGCAGGTACTCCTTTGTCCAACGTTTCCAGAAAAGATCAGATATATACTGAACTTGTCTCCATCTCCTCTTTGCATACAGGTCTCCTGCTTGGAACTCTCCAGGTGGTAATGAAGGCTGGTTCTTAAGCAGTAACAGATGGTTCGGCGTCAGTGCTTCCAGGTCGTTAGGATCTGTAGAGGCCTTGGTGATGGGTCTGCTGTTAATAATGGCCTCAGCTTCACAGAGAACTGTGTGGAGTCCCTCCTCATCCAGGCGTTGCACTCTGAGGGTGGAATTCAGGACCTTCCTCACAGATCTGATCAGCCTCTCCCATGCTCCTCCATGATGTGACCCAGCAGGGGGGTTGAACGTCCACTTTATACCCTTTTGGAGCAACACATCATGCACCTGTGCCTGGTTCCACTGTTCAATTGCTGCCTTTAGTTCACGTTCTGCCCCAACAAAATTTGTCCCATTGTCGGAGCGCAGCTCGCGGACCTGTCCTCTTCTGGATATAAAACGTCTCAGAGCATTTATAAAGGAGTCAGTATCCAGGGAAGGTGCCACCTCGATGTGAATGGCTCTCAATGCAAGACAGGTAAATATGACACCATATCTTTTCACTGTACTCCTCCTGCTCCTCACTTCAAAGGGACCAAAGTAGTCCACTCCTACACGAGTGAATGGAGGCTCATCTGGCTTGAGTCGGTCTGTCGGTAAATCTGCCATGTGTTGGTAAACTGGTGTAGCATGAAGCCTTCTGCAGATAGTGCACTTGGACAGGACTCTCCTAATGGCAGTGCTTACGCCTGTCATCCAGTATTTCTCCCTTAACTTGGACAACATGTAGTTACGACCACTGTGTCCTATGCCTTGATGAATATTTCTCAGCAACAGGGTAGAAATATGAAGATCTTTTGCCAGAATGATAGGATGCTTAGACTCCAAAGGCAGTGCTGCCTTGCTAAGCCGTCCTCCCACACGCAAGACTCCATCCTCCAGCCTTGGGCACAGCTTGTACAGGTGACTACTTTTCTTGACATTTTGTCCCTTTTCCAGACACAAAAACTCCTCTGAAAACTTTCTCCTCTGGCAAAACTGAATTATGGCCAATTCAGCCTTGTCCATGTCCTCCACTGTAAGACATGCTGAGACAGCTGTGGTTTTGAACATACGCATTTCCTGCTCCATCAGTCTCTGCTTCTGCATGCTCATTTCACTCTGATCGGCTGTTAACTCTTTCTTCTTCCTATAACAGGACCACAGCCATTCCTTATATTTCAACCACCATGCCACGGCTTTCTTTAACCGGATCCAAGAGGAATAATGATGGATCAGATAAGTGGTGGGATCCTCAGTTTGTACAGCATTAACAACAGCACTTTTCTTCACCTCCGGATCGTCCTGGGAGAGATTGCTAACAGGCTCAGGGTTCACAGGCCATTTTATTTCAGGTTGGCAGAGAAATGAAGGCCCCTTTAACCAGAGTTTATCCTTCAAAAATGCTTCCACTCTAACCCCTCTAGATGCTGTGTCTGCTGGATTTGAAGCCGTATCAACATACTTCCACTGACTGGAGTGAGATGATTTCAGTATCTCTGAAACACGATTGGCAACAAACACCTTGAATCTTGAGCTTTCGTTTTTGATGTATTTTAGCACAGAAGCACTATCCGTCCAAAACACAGATTCCTGAAGACTCATGTGCAGCTCTTTCCTCCACAGGACATCCATACGACTGGCCATTGTTGCAGCAATCAGCTCCATTCTTGGAATTGTAACTGTTTTCAATGGGGCAACACGAGCTTTTCCCATAATGAAAGCACTGTGCTTTTGAAGATGCTCATTCTGTAACAGCAGGTATGTGACTGTACCATAACCCTCCTCACAAGCATCACAGAAATGATGTAATTGCGCAGTGACAACATTGCCAAAGTCCAGAGGTTTTAAGCATCTGTGCAGCTCAAAGTTGTCCAGTAGGTGGAGCCCTTGCATCCACTTAAGCCACTCTTTGGAGACAGTCTCTGGTATGGGGTCATCCCAACCAATTCCACTTCTGCACAAGTTCCTCAAGATCTTCTTTGCTGTCAGAACAAGGGGACTGAGCATACCCAGCGGATCATAAATTGAGCTGACAGCAGAAAGGATGCCTCTACGGGTGAGTGGTCTGTCCTTCCATATGATTTTGAATTTAAAGGCATCTGACTTGACACACCACTCCACACCCAGCACTCTTTCAATGGGCACAAACTCATGCTCCAGGTCCAACTGCCTCACGCCTTTAGCTCTGTGGGGCTCTGGGATAGCCTGAAGCACTTCACTTCTGTTACTGTGCCACTTAGTCAAACAGAATCCCCCTTTAGCGCATAAAGACATGAGCTCATGACAGAGGGTCAGTGCCTCCTCCTCTGTTGCAACTGACACCAAACAGTCATCCACATAGAAACAGTGTTGTAGCTTATCCACTGTCTCCTCCTTGTACTCATGTCCAAAATCCTGTGCGCATTTCCTGAGAGCGAAGTTGGCGCAGCTAGGGGAGGATGTAGCGCCAAAAAGATGTACCTTCATCCTATATTCACATGGTGCTTGGCTTAAGCCTCCTTGTGGCCACCAGAGAAATCGCAACAGGTCTGCATCTTCTAGGGGCACTCGCACCTGATGAAACATAGCTTCTATGTCAGCCATAATGACCACAGGTTCCCTCCTGAACCTGGTCACAACTCCAATTAAAGAGCTGGTTAGATCAGGACCTTGCAACAACTCTTCATTCAGAGATTGTCCTTTGAAACTGGCACCACAATCAAACACAACTCGGAGTTTTCCTTTAGTCGGGTGGTAAACACCATGGTGCGGTATGTACCAAACCTTGCCATCACTTCTTTCCAGCTCTGCCCCTGGAACTCTTTCAGCATAGCCTTTACCAAGGAGATCATTAATAAAGGTGTAATACTCCATGTAGAACACTGGATCCCTCTGGAACCTCCTCTTCAGGTGGTGCAAGCGTTGTTCTGCCACTTTCCTGTTATTGGTCATGCTGATGTTGGAATTTTTCAAAGGAAGAGCGATCTGGTAATGACCGTCAACGTGTTTGGCTGACTTTGTGACCATGTCCATGAACCTCAGGTCTTCTCTGGACAGACCTACTTGTTCCTCCACAACAGATTCTGGAAAATCCATCTTAAATTGCTGTTGCCATAGTTCATCCAAATTCACAATGGACACACGGTTCACAGTTACTGGCTGCTCACAGTAATTGGCCTCTCCACCGTTTCCTGTCAGTGGTCCGTTTACTGTCCAGCCCAACACCGTCTTTACAGCGTAGGGTCCATTATGCTCACTGCGGATGACTTCCAGCGGTTCCATGGCTCGTGGAACATTAGTTCCAATCAGCAACTCAATTCCAGCCTCAATCTGTGGTAAGTGGAGATGTTTTAAATATGGCCACCTTGTCAGATCCTTATTTGTGGGAATGTTTATTTTGTGAACTGGCATTGACAACTGAGTATATGCTTTTGGCAACTCAATGAAGATGTCATCTTCAAGTGCTGCTACCTCCAGCTCTGGTACGATGTAGCTACTGACCACCTTCTCCTGCCCCATGGTCCTGAGAAGAATGTTGGCCTTCTTCCCAGACAAATTGAGCTTCTGCCTCAGATTCTCTGTACAGAACACTGCAGTACTTCCCTGGTCCAAAAAGGCATATGTGAGAATGATCTTATTGCCTTTCTTTGCTTTCACTTGGACCGGCACAATAGGAAGCTTGCAATTCATCTCACCAGCCCCTGTAAGCCCACTGGAAACCAAGGTGCTGTCCACAGCCACCTGGACACTTCTCTGGGCTGGTTCCGCTATTGCTACACTGTCCTTATGAAGTACAGTTGGATGTTTTTGGCTACACTTTGAGCAGGAAATCTTCCTTTGGCAATTTTTGCTGATGTGTCCTATACACAGGCAGCGGAAACAAGCACCATTTTCCTTCAGGAAGTCAATTTTCTCCTTGTGCGCCATTTTTTCCAACCGTGCACACACATCCAATGTGTGTCCTCCAGTGCAGCAGGGACAAATCTTCTTGGCTGGTAATTTCACATCTTTGGCTTTGTTCACAGGTGCAGCTGTTCTTTCCACATGATTCACAGTGGTAGCGAAGCTGGTTCCTCTGACACTGGAACGAGGATGAGGTTTGGGTTTCATTTGTTTTGTTGATATAGTAGTGTCCTGAATGTTTCCGAAAACAGGATCTGTCAAGATTTTCACCTGCCTTTCAACAAAGCTGGCAATATCCATAAACCTTGCTCTTCTGTTGTATTTTTCCTGCAGGTCGCATGCATGGCACCTCCAGCGATCTCGGAGTTTATAGGGCAGCTTTTTGATTATCTCCAACATATTTGTGGGTGTGTCTAGATCATTTAAATACTGCACATCTTCCATGGCGTTGCAGCATCCACGCAGAAAGAGGCTGTATTCCTGGAGGGTCCGCACATCCTCTGTTTTAATTGTGGGCCAAGACAGAGCTTTCTCCATATAAGCTGCAGCCACCTTTTGCTCATTGCCATAATGATCTTTCAAGAGAGCCTTTGCCTTCACATATCCTCTGTCTGACTCAATGTGCTGACAACTCCTCACCAGCTCTTTTGCATGCCCTTTAGTGTGCTGTTCGAGAAAATAAAGTCTGTCACAGTTGTTTTTGGTGTTTCGCTCTACTCCATTTTCAAAAGCTTTAATAAATGAATGGTATTTGAGTGGGTTACCATCAAATATGGGAATTTCTCTTTTTGGGAGTACTGAAAGACATTGTTGTTGCATCAGGAGTGTTGTAATTTCATTTTGTTTCCGCATAATATCCAACATATCATTCTGTGATACGTCAGTTTGTGTAACATTACTGACAGGATCTTCAGGAGCCATAAGATAACGTTCTAGCATGTAAGAAGAACCAGGAGGCTGATTTTTATTAGAAAAAACAGTGACTTTAGGTTTTCACAGCTGGCTGTGTGATTTCAGTTGCATTGTGTTTTACTGGCACAAATTCAGTGGCATTGACATTGAGTTGGTTTTGTTTTAAACGTGTCCGTTCATAGTAAGAGTTCATCCCATCTGAAATCTTTGATTTTCTGCAAACGCCACTTTGTGATTCTATGACACTTAGTTTGGCCATTTCCTCAGCGATTTCACTCTCCAGTAAAAGTAGTTCTCGCCTTTTGCGCAGCTTTAACTCCTCTTCATCCAAAGCATGTTTTTCCATTAGTGCCTTTTGCCTTGCTGCCAAAATTGCAAGATTTTTTTCTGTTTTTGAACGAGCAGATGAGCGTGATCTCTTGGTTGCATTTGAGATGCTATCAGAAGGCTTAAGTTCATCCTGAGGGTCTTGCACAGTGAGAACAGCTTCTGGAGGGGCAGCGAGAAAATCCCTCTCCTTTTCAACAGGATCCATTTCTTTTGGTGGTTGCTCAGATATATTTATCTGAGGTTGTGATTTATCAGAGTTTTCATGTTGATTTTCCTGTATCCATTTTTCCACCTGTTCCTTGAACGCATCGCTGTAATCCATGATGCTGGAAAACCAGTCGCTGTGTCTTTTATCTTCATCATCAGGAAGTAGAGGCAATAACTCATTGTGCAGGTCAGTGGCCCTTTTGCACAGTGCGTTCAAGTTGTTCAGTTGTATGGTGATGTCAGTGACATTTTCCTTTGTTTTCATTTGCGCTTTAATTTGCGGAATGAGCCCTTTGATTTTATTAACGGCACTTTTGCGCTCATGCTGAAGCCGTTCAATTTTATTTTCCAGCGCTTTGGCTGTCAGTTTGATTTCTCTTTTTTCACTTTCCATATTTGGACATTCAACAGCAGAATTTATTTGACTCATTTCCGTTTGATTTCATTTAGTGCGAATCCACACAATCACAGTTCAGCGAGTTCAAAACCCATCCATTTGACATTGCGTTTTAAAGTCATCCAAACTATTTCATCAAAATTCATCCACAGACTTTGCATTTAAATTCATTGACAGAGCAGATTTGATCCAAACATTCCAACAAGCAATAGGCCTTAGACAACACCAGCCGCCACGTATTTATGCCACAAAGTCCCGTCATCAATCTAATAAAGTGCGGAGAACTTGCGCCATCATCAATGCGCCAATGCTTGCAGCGGAGCATCCATTCAATATAATATCCTCATTTGACAGGATGCAATCAAAGCAGATTCCTTCATCCACAAATAAACAGGTTCAAGCCTACCTGTTCCCAGGTGAATGGATTGTGGTGTGATGATGTGGCACTTAGCTGTGTCTCCTTTGTTCTCAGATGAGTCCTTAGATGACTTGGTTCTTTGGCGCATACGCGCGGTGTGATGATTTTCATAAAAAAGCCTTTTGTTTGACAAAATGTTGCGGCTTCCAACCAAAACCTGTAGCCGCTGAGAGCTGGGTCGGGTCCTCGTTCGTAGGCCTATTTGTGACGCGCTTGAGTGTTATTGTGACAGATACGCTGACATCCAGGATGCTTTCGTGGATTTATTAAAACACCAGCACAAGCTATAACAGCGCAGCAAGGATGGATATGGCAAAAAATGAAACTAGTAGATAACAGATGGGAAATGAATGAATGATGAAAACCCAAGTGAAACGAAGCGGTCAAACAAATTACGGCAGCCCCACCCAGACTCTCTCATCCGTTTGACAGGTGAGTGTGCACTTTTACACCCACTTCTGTGCGTGCGCACGCCCATTCCAATGTGAGCCTCCGCCTCTACAACACACATTCACACCCAAGCAAATCATGCACCAAATTATAATATATGTCCCCTACAACAGAATTATCCCAACTACAAACTAACCACATAACAGCAGCAGAAAACTTAAAACAGAATGTATTGCTTCCCATTCAGGATATTTTCATTGCTCTCCGCCGTTGAAAGTTTACTTCATCTCGGCAACTCGGGCATCATAAATTTTTTCCAGTTTCCCAGTGGAAATTACGACATGAGTGGGTGTTCAAGTGCAATTCTGATGTCGGACTTTGGTATTTACCATAAATACGATACCACATGAAGGCAGCATAAGACAGTTCCTCATCACACATTACTTCACTCATCCCTGGTAAACTTTATCAGAACTGGTTTCCTCTCAGGAAAATCTTCCTCTCCATGTAAAATACTGGAGTGTCAGGAACCGAGCAGGACGTCCGTCCATCCTCAGGCTCCTCCTTCACCTCCTTTGGTGGAGACCACATCATCACAGCTCCTGATTGGACCTCCATGTGGACTGAAGGTTCAGCTGCATCCAGCCGAGTCTCTTCTTTCAGTTTTAAAAGTTCGAGTCAAAATCTCATTTACATTAATCTGAAAGCTGAAGTTGTTTATATTTACTAAACATGTGATCACCTTCTAAAAGAATCTGCTGATCAAGTATTTCACAGAACAGAGAAGTTTCTACTTTAATCATTTTTATTGACTCCAACATCCCAGTTGTATTTATAGAGCCCTTTAAAATCAGCACATGGTGACTAAAGTGCTGCACAAGAAAAAAAAAAACACAAGAAAAACAAATAAGACTAAATAAATAATCATTGTTGAACATGTTCAGTGTGAACTCAGTGTCTCTTTGTTAATGTGATGATTTCTCTTTGTGTCTGTTGCTTCATACAGTCACAGCTTCATGTGTGCAGCTTATCTTCATCATCTCTGCTGGGTTTAGGATGCTCATCTTCATCATCTCTGCTGGGTTTAGGATGCTCATCTTCATCGTCTCCACTGGGTTGGATCTGTCCTTTAAGCTGTGTCTCATGTTACAGTCTGCACACTGCGGAGTGCGGATTCGTCGGCTGCATACGTACAGCGGCGCGTCAAGTACCGTCCCGTTTCAAAAACGTCTGAAGGAACCCTTCCAATCCACCCTCCAAACCTGCACTCCATTTAGCCTGAAACCAAGGATCCATGCAAAGTATCCTTCGTGGCCTCGCCTGTCCCAGAATTCATTGCGCACAAGAAGTGAGGGAATAAGCAGCAGAGCTACGAATGTAATATTTGGATAAATCTGTGGATTTTTAAGCGTTATATGAAGTGTTTACCCATTAGAAACAAGGGTCTCTGAGGAAAATTTTTTAAATATGGGGACAAGCATAAAAAAAGAGGGTTTTTGTCTCAAAAATGTGTTTAACATCATTTAGGTGTTAGCGAGCGGTTAACGGGGTGTAACGTTCCGGTAACGACAGATACATGAAAAGGACTAAAATGCCCGGCTATGTATAGTTTGTACGACGTATCTGAAGGAATAAGTGAAAAGAAAGCTGTCACTAGACAGCTGTGGAGTCTGCAGTTGCTAAGCAACGATATGAAATTCTCGTTGGCTAGGATGTCCCATTTCAGCAGCCGACCATCTCAGAAGGCTGCTTCGGAGCGCACGGACTTTGTAGCCTACGTAGTCTGTGCACTTCGCAGTGTGCAGGCTGCAACATGAGACACAGCTTTGAGTCCTGCTGCAGGTTCGGTGCAGGAGCGTCTTCAGGGGACGGCGCTGCTGCTGAAGCTTCCTGGGATGTGATGATGTCACCATCAGCAGATCAGAGGAAACTGCAAATGGAATAAAAGATGTAAATTCACACAGTTTATAAAAACAGGAGTTTACAAAGTTTTCCCCAACATGTTGAGTTTAACTTCAGTCCAACTTTATTTCAGTTTGATGTCTTCTGTTATTTAAACTTTAAGGTTTTATCTGACCTGGAAACCTGAAACGACCTGAAATTAAAACCAGTCAAGAATATTTTCTGTAACGTCAGAAAGTCATTTACAGTTGCCCTCAAAATTATTCAATTAAAAGAAAAGACTAAATTCACAACAGTAATTCAAATAACAAGAAACTAAAGAAACTATTAAATAAACATTTACAAAATTATAATTTAGTGAAATTAATACTGCTTTTTAGTTGAGGTTGGAAATAATATTAAGAAAAAACAAATAAACAAAACTGTCCAAGACACATTAGAGCATCTTTCCCATGATAAATGGACCAACATACCTGTCAACAGGTGCAGACGTCTGATTGGACGTTACAGAAAACACCTGATTGCAGTGATTGCCTCAAAGTGTTGCTCAACAACATTTTAGCTTTGGAGCCCCATCATAATTGTTTACTTCTTTTTTTTTTTGTGTTTGTTTTTAATATTTTTTTAAACTACAATTTACAAAAAAAAAATCAATGTCATGATTTTAATCGATTTTTTATTACTTTTGTTAATTACATCTTATTTCACTGACAGATTTTTTTTTCCTTTTTTAATTGAAGGGTACGAATCTTTTTGACTGTATATACGATATATAATGTAATATAATGTCTTACTTCCTGTTCTTCCTTCGTCTCTCTCGTCCCGTCATCAGCAGCTCTCATCCAGCTGGAGATCGTCATCGCCATGGAAACGGCGGATGTCAGGCAGGAACGTTGGGTCTCAGTCGGGATCATCAGTGCCGAAGTTCCAGCCAGCAGACGACTTTCTGTCCTCGAAGCAGATGATCCCGGTTCACTTTCTGTCGTGTAGACGGACGCAGACGAGACGGGTGGAACCAGGACTCACATCTGGCTGTGGAACCGTCCTCTGGGCCACCAACTCAAGTCTGGAGGACGTCCACTCAGAATCAGGACCTAAAATCCAAACCAGTCATGAACATTTTCTATGACATCACATAAAGTCTTTGATAACCAGGATAGGATGTCATCTTCTGCTCATCGTGGTCTTACTTCCTGTCCTTGCTTAGACTCTCTTGTCCCATCATCAGCAGCTCTCATCTGGTTGGAAGTTGTCATCGCCATGGAAACCTTGGATGCCAGGACTCACATCCGTGGAATAACGTCTGGTCCTCTGGATCGGGTCTGGTGCAGCATCTGGGTCTTCCTACGAAACTCACAACACATCGTTAAATTCTGCCTGAAGTCACCTCGCTTCTCAGGCCCCGACACTCCTGCCTGACTTAAATATGACATCATCAACATCTGGTGGGTAAATGAAGAGAAGCCGCTACCTGAGGCATGAACTCTCCTGCCAGACTCAGAGGGTTCAACATGTCAAAGTTACAGAAATACAAATAAATGAAGAATCTGTTTCCAGATGGGAACGCCGGCATCTGGAAAGCAGCGTTCAGCGACCTCCTGTTGCTGAGTTGAGGTGTGTGTGACCTCTGCAGCCGTCAGGAGCTGACACGCTCAGTCAGAGTCGCTGTCATCCCACCTCGCTCTCCTGACCGACAGGTCCACGCAGAGGCCGGAGGATGAGGGAGTCGGCTCTGGAGAAGACTGCTCCTCTCCAGGGCTTTCCTCCAAACTCGCCCTCCGCCTCTTCACAGGGGGCCGATCCCCGTCGCTTCCCTCCCGGCTCCTCTTCCCGGAGGCGCTCGGGCTGGAAGCGGAGGAATCCGAGTCCTCTGCAAAGCTCTGCTGCAGATCCCAAAGGCCGAACGGAGAGAGAGCGCGTGGGTAGACCGCAAACTCCGGCTGAGGGACGTCTCCCGCTGAGGGTGTGACGGGAGGAGGAGGAGCCCAGATTTGAGGAACCAAGTCCTGGTCGTCGCCTTCCTCAGAGACCATGCTCTCATACCCCGACTCCGAGATGAGGGAGTCCCAGACCAGGTCACCCTCCCAGTCTGAAGCCTCCTCCGCCTCCTCCTCTACCTCAGATGCATCACTATCTGAGGGTAAAGGAATGAAGTCAGCGGCAGGAAAGTCTCTGTTCCCTAAGTCAGGACGAGGACCAGGACCAGCAAATGCCTCTCTCTCCTCCACCTCCTCCTCCTCCACATCAGACTCCTCACCAAAGGGAGCGGGGACGTCCCCACCCGCAGGAACCACCGCCCACCGAGCAACCTGAGGAAGAGGAACCGCGTTACCTTCATCTCCCTCGATGAGCAGCGCAGGAGCTCCGCGTCCCAACATGTCTGCAAGGAACCAAGTTTAAACACGTCATTTCCCGCACATTAAAGCTTTTAACGTTGCAGTGGTTCAAACTGGAAAGCGCTTTGAAAAGTGCTTCATACATAAAGACTGATTGGTTGATTGAAAGTCGAATAGTTTCACTAAAACTAAAAATGCAAATATTAGCTTGTCAAAACACTGAAATGAGAGCAGCTCTGCAAGTTCAGCTGAAAAATCACAAACATCACTTGAAATTAATTAAATAAAGCTCTTTCACATCAGACACAGCCAAGTTAATGATAATTATTATGATCTAAAATACTTCATCCTAGACGGACTTCCTAAAATCACAGTTATCTATAACTATAAATGCAATTACAAGCTATATTCACCTGAAGCTAGGGCTGAGCAATATATCGATATGACAAATATATCTATATATTTTTTAATGAGATATGGAATTGGACCATATTGCACATATCGAGATATGGAGTTCAATGTTTGTTTTTTTGTCTTTGTATATAAATGCCAACCTTACTAGGGTTTGTTACATTTAATTCTGTGTAATGTTCCTTATTTGCATCTGCGAGTATTATTACATACAGTATTTTACAGTATTTCTGTTTACATTTTATCACTTTTTGAACAGCTGAGCATAATTTCATCCAGTCAGTTTAAATTAAACTACTTGTAATGTTTGCCTCTAACTGTAACAAAATATTTGCTCTCACTTTGCGATAAAAATATCGGGATATATATCGTATATCGATATTCAGCCTAAATATATCGAAATATGACTTTTGGTCCATATTGCCCAGCCCTACCTGAAAATGTAGAATTTCTCTAATGCAGACCAACCACATCCACCAGTTCATCAGAAAGAATAAACACAATGTCATGTACTAGTATACAGTAATACTGCAGTTTTACTGCATGATCCACAGTTAAATCATTCTTTTACTGTGGGATAGGATAATCCATTTAGGGGGGGCGGCTCATTTCATGTTTAAACTTTCACCACCACTACTTCAAAACAGTCCTGAAGCCATCCAATGATATTTCTCTCAGAGATAAAGTATTTTTCATTACCTTTTAATATTTTTGAATCATAAGCAGAGCAAAAACAGCCTGAGTTATGGCATCATAGATGGGACATTTACAAATCAAAGCGCGAGCAGGACACAGCGGTGAGAGACAGCGTGACCTTGGTGCTGACGCGGAGACCGCACAGCAGAGGTGTCCAGAACCAGTCCTCCAGACCAGAGCTCCCCTGCAACTTTTAGATGCATCCCTTCTCCAACGCACCTGAATTCCCTCATTCACACCTCATTCAGCTCTGCAGAGGCCTGATGAGCGCCGACCATCTGATCCAGGTGTGTTAAAGCTGCAGGAGCGCTCTGGAGGACTGGACTGAACTATGGTTCCAAACTTCATGTAATCAAGACTTCTTAAATTGTTTCTACACTCAAAAAAGTCAACTAAGGCACATGTTTGGTGAATTAAATAGAAATTTGTTCATTTAGCATACAAATTGTCTTCATCTTGTCAATTTGTCTCTTGCTGGTTTACCGTAAAACAAAGAAAAGTTGGAAGAACAAGATTTGCATTCTTCAGTCCAATGAAGGTTACACTTCAAATCAACAACTCAGTGTAATTGGTCCTGTAGTGGGTTTGTTTGAATACTTCCCATCATGCCTTGTGGCTCCCCCGTTCCACTCTGCACCCTAAGTTAAATGTCTATGTGATCTCTTAAGGTTTTCTCCTGGTATGTGCTACTATACAAATGTAAACCTGCTAAAAAGGTCACAAATCAAGTCACGTGGAAATATGTTTCATGGTTGAATTGTGTTCAACAAACAATTTTTTTAGTGTAGTCAAGAAGACAACAATGCTTGAATCTAAATGTTTGATGAATATATACTCAATGTAAATTAGTTTCACTAGACTAAGGAAGTGTAAATAATTTAAGTAAAAAGCAAACAAAAAGGGACTAGAGGCAAGATTAAGAAATGAAACACACGACGGGCGCTTCAGGTAACTGCATCCACGAGCCAACCCATCACAGGAGCACAAACTGAAGCTATAATGTTGTTTAATACACTTTTTCTTCGTAGTTACACTTTTTAGTGTCTTTCAGTTGAACTGGATCGTTTGCTGACGGCAGAAGAATCCATAACTATCACTTACAGTGTTTGAATTTACCGCGACCGTATTCTTCCTGTATTAAAACAGTCTGGGATGCGGATTCAGAGTCATTTGACGTCACCTCCACAGGACAGCAGAAATTCTGCCATCGAATCGCAGCGTATTATGCAGCACACAGCCTGTTCAAGGCAACGGAGAGAGACGTGGTTGGGCTCCTTCTTTGTAGTTTTTTTTAATAGTTATGGGCGATGAAGCGTTAAAAAACTGGACATGCTTGTTTATTCTTTCATAATTCCTGCCACTAGTCCCTTTAATTGAATGTACATATTCACATGATGTAGCGCCAACAAATGAATTTGATGTTCAAACAACACAATAAATATAAACTAAGTTAACTTAGCTTGGTTTGTTTAGATGGAATTTAGGTGGCATGATTACGTTCATCCAATGAATTATTTTTTGAGTGCATGGTAACCAAAATGCATCTAGAGCATTTTACAAAAAAAGATAAACTTTTCTCGCCTTTTTCTTTCTAAAACATTCAACACCACAATTTATGCTGTCAGACCCAAAACACCTGAATTCCCACCGCTGAATTTCCCAGGAATTTTAATTTGTACAAAGCAATTACGCCCAAACTTCAGATAAAATAAATAACTTCAGCAGAAAAATTATAGCTAGCTAAACAGCCGATTAAACGCTTGTATTTCAACAGGCCTTCCGTGCGAGGGCCTAATTAATTAAATAAACAGACGTTTTATCAAACAAACTACTGTTGCAAAGGTAAACACAAGTAGATTTACTTACCCTCTCCAAAGGAGCCGCGGTCGGAAGACATCCTCTCTCCAGCAGGTCCTTTCTCCGGTTCAGCAACTCTTGCAACAGGTCCGGTAGGTTGTCTGTCGGGTCTTCTGGGTTCTTCTCTCCTCCTTTTTGTGGAAACTTCTCCTCCTTTTTGTGGAAAAATCTCCTCTTTGCTCTGATATCAGCGCTCTTAAATGCTCAGCTGCAGGTCGCTTGCAATGCAAGTGAGAAAAGGGGACGATCAGAGGCTGTGCGTGCGTTATATACGCAACTGGAACGCAACACCTTCCGTTTCCATGACATTTTTCTCGTTTAAATGATACTTTACTTTTTTTTTCTTTTCTTTTTCCCCCCATGATTCACAACAAACAAGTGACAATCTCAGAAGAGAAAACAAAATGAACAAAATAATCATGAAGAAAATAATACCTCCTGGAAATGACAATGTTTTCCATTAGCATGCTAGGAATATCAGCTTTTAGATGCATTCCAGTTAGAGTGGGAAAATTATTATATCATATTATATTATATTATATTATATTATATTATATTATATTATATTGTTAAAATTATGTCCTTATATGGAGTTATCAGGTGGTGTTTATACAGATTTGCAATTCTCGTGAAGGCATGCTCATGTACAGGTGGAATGCATCATGTTTACGAGGATCATTTATGCAGTTATCTGAAGTTGAGAACGTTTTTTGCACTTGTAGGAGCCCATGGTAGGAGAAAAAGTAATAGAAAGATACCAAAAAAAATAAAAAAAATTTACAAACATGTTGTTGCATGAGGCAAATTCTTTGTAAATCAACCGCAAACCGTGGTTCAGCCCCTTGCACAAAATTCTGGATTGAACTACATGCAAAATTTAGATCTGTAGATTTGTAGATTTGTAGATCCGGCCCTTAGTCTGCGAGAAGTGGCATATTTGAAAAGATGACTCATGTTCCGCAACGCAAGTCTGAAAGCGGCTCATGACTTGATATCTAAAATACCGTTTAAAAGAGCAATAATCTGCCTAGTGTCATCAAGAGACAGCGATGTACAGCTGTGTGTCATCAGCATAGCTGTGGAACCTGATGACGTCCCCAAGCAGAAGCATATATAGATTAAAAAGAACTGGACCTAAGATTGACCCTTGG
>JALJCO010004842.1:0-15911 GCA_023101725.1 Atherinomorus stipes
ACCAGTCTGAGAACAAACTGAACACTACATAAGTCTGAGAGCAAACTGAACACTACACCAGTCTGAGACCAAACTGATCACTACAAAAGTCTGAGACCACACTGAATACTACACCAGTCTGAGACCAAACTGAACACTACATAAGTCTGAGACCAAACTGAATACTACACAGGTCTGAGACCAAACTGAACACTACATAAGTCTGAGAGCAAACTGAACACTACACCAGTCTGAGACCAAACTGAACACTACATAAGTCTGAGACCAAACTGAACACTACACCAGTCTCAGACCAAACTGAACACTACATGAGTCTGAGACCAAACTGAATACTACACCAGTCTGATACCAAACTAAACACTACACAAGTCTGAGACCAAACTGAACACTACACCAGTCTGAGACCAAACTGATACTACAAAAGTCTGAGACCAAACTGAATACTACACCAGTCTGAGACCAAACTGAACACTACATAAGTCTGAGACCAAACTGAATACTACACAGGTCTGAGACCAAACTGAACACTACAACGTCTGAGAGCAAACTGAACACTACACCAGTCTGAGACCAAACTGAACACTACATAAGTCTGAGACCAAACTGAATACTACACCAGTCTGAGACCAAACTGAATACTACACAGGTCTGAGACCAAACTGAATACTACACCAGTCTGAGACCAAACTGAATATTACACCGGTCTGAGACCAAACTGAATACTACACCAGTCTTAAACCAAACTGAATACTACACCAGTCAAAGACCAATCTGAACACTACACCGGTCTCAGACGAAACTGAATACTACACCAGTCTGAGACCAAACTGAATACTACACCAGTCAAAGACCAAACTGAACACTACACTGGTCTGAGACCAAACTGAATACTACACCAGTCTGAGACCAAACTGAATACTACATCGGTCTGAGACCAAACTAAATACTACACCAGTCTGAGACCAAACTGAACACTACACAGGTCTGAGACCAAACTGAATACTACACCAGTCTGAGACCAAACTGAATACTACACCAGTCTTAAACCAAACTGAATACTACACCAGTCTGAGACCAAACTGAATACTACACCAGTCTCGAGACGAAACTGAATACTACACTAGTCTGAGACCAAACTGAATACTACACCAGTCTGAGAGCCAAACTGAATACTACACCGGTCTCAGACCAAACTGAATACTACACCGGTCTGAGACCAAACTGAATACTACACTAGTCTGAGACCAAACTTAATACTACACCAGTCTGAGACCAAACTGAATACTACATAAGTCTGAGACCAAACTGAACACTACACCAGTCTGAGACCAAACTGAACACTACATAAGTCTGAGACCAAACTGAACACTACACCAGTCTGAGACCAAACTGAATACTACATAAGTCTGAGACCAAACTGAACACTACACCAGTCTGAGACCAAACTGAATCACTACAATAGTCT
The DNA here is from genome assembly GCA_023101725.1 of Atherinomorus stipes. NCBI lineage: Eukaryota > Metazoa > Chordata > Actinopteri > Atheriniformes > Atherinidae > Atherinomorus > Atherinomorus stipes. The sequence goes on from JALJCO010004842.1 coordinate 1,466, forward strand.
GAGACCAAACTGAATACTACACAATTCTGAGACCAAACTGAATACTACACCATTCTGAGACCAAACTGAATACTACACCAGTCTGAGACCAAACTGAATACTACACCAGTCTGAGACCAAACTCAACCCTACATCAGTCTGAGACCAAACTGAATACTACACCAGTCTGAGACCAAACTGAACACTACATAAGTCTGAGACCAAACTGAATACTACACCAGTCTGAGACCAAACTGAATACTACATAAGTCTGAGACCAAGCTGAATACTACACCAGTCTTAAACCAAACTGAATACTACACCAGTCTGAGACCAAACTGAATACTACACTAGTCTGAGACCAAACTGAATACTACACTAGTCTTAGACCAAACTGAATACTTCACCAGTCTGAGACCAAACTAAATACTACACCAGTCTGAGACCAAACTGAATACTATACAAGTCTGAGACCAAACTGAACACTACATAAGTCTGAGACCAAACTGAACATACACCAGTCTGAGACCAAACTGAACACTACATATGTCTGAGACCAAACTGAACACTACACTAGTCTGAGACCAAACTGAACATACACCAGTCTGAGACCAAACTGAACACTACATATGTCTGAGACCAAACTGAACACTACACTAGTCTGAGACCAAACTGAACACTACACCATTCTGAGACCTAACTGAATACTACACCATTCTGAGACCAAACTGAATACTACGCCAGTCTGAGACCAAACTGAATACTACACCAGTCTCAGACCAAACTGAACACTACGCCATTCTGAGACCAAACTGAATACTACACAATTCTGAGACCAAACTGAATACTACACCATTCTGAGACCAAACTGAACCCTACATAAGTCTGAGACCAAACTGAATACTACACCAGTCTCAGACCAAACTGACCACTACACCAGTCTGAGACCAAACTGAACACTACACCATTCTGAGACCTAACTGAATACTACACCATTCTGAGACCAAACTGAATTCGACACCAGTCTGAGACCAAACTACACTACACCAGTCTAAGACTAAAATGAATACTACACCAGTGTAAGACCAAACTGAATACTACATAAGTCTGAGACCAAACTGAACACTACATAAGTCTGAGACCAAACTGAATACTACACCGGTCTGAGACCAAACTGAACACTAAACCAGTATTAGACCAAATTGAACACTACACTGGTCTGAGACCAAACTGAATACTACACCACTCTGAGACCAAACTGAATACTACACCAGTCTGAGACCAAAATGAACATTACACTGGTCTCAGACCAAACTGAACACTACACGAGTCTGAGACCAAACTGAATACTACACAAGTCTTAAACCAAACTGAACACTACATAAGTCTGACACCAAACTGAACACTACACCATTCTGAGACCTAACTGAATACTACACCATTCTGAGACCTAACTGAATACTACACCATTCTGAGACCAAACTGAATACTACGCCAGTCTGAGACCAAACTGAATACTACACCAGTCTCAGACCAAACTGACCACTACACAAGTCTGAGACCAAACTGAACACTACACCATTCTGAGACCAAACTGACCACTACACCAGTCTGAGACCAAACTGAACACTACACCATTCTGAGACCTAACTGAATACTACACCATTCTGAGACCAAACTGAATACGACACCAGTCTGAGACCAAACTACACTACACCAGTCTAAGACTAAAATGAATACTACACCAGTGTAAGACCAAACTGAATACTACATAAGTCTGAGACCAAACTGAACACTACATAAGTCTGAGACCAAACTGAATACTACACCGGTCTGAGACCAAACTGAACACTAAACCAGTATTAGACCAAATTGAACACTACACTGGTCTGAGACCAAACTGAATACTACACCACTCTGAGACCAAACTGAATACTACACCAGTCTGAGACCAAAATGAACATTACACTGGTCTCAGACCAAACTGAACACTACACCAGTCTGAGACCAAACTGAATACTACACAAGTCTTAAACCAAACTGAACACTACAAAAGTCTGACACCAAACTGAACACTACACCAGTCTGACACCAAACTGAACACTACACCATTCTGAGACCAAACTGAATACTACACATTCTGAGACCAAAGTGAATACTACACCAGTCTCAGACCAAACTGAACACTACACCAGTCTGAGACCAAACTGAACACTACACCGGTCTCAGACGAAACTGAATACGCGACCAGTCTGAGACCAAACTGAATACTACGCCAGTCTGAGACCAATCTGAATACTACACCAGTCTCAGACCAAACTGAACACTACACCATTCTGAGACCAAACTGAATACTACACAATTCTGAGACCAAACTGAATACTACACCATTCTGAGACCAAACTGAATACCATGCCAGTCTGAGATCAAACTGAATACTAGTCCAGTCTGAGACCAAACTGAACCCTACATAAGTCTGAGACAAAACTGAATACTACACCAGTCTCAGACCAAACTGACCACTACACCAGTCTGAGACCAAACTGAACACTACACCATTCTGAGACCTAACTGAATACTACACCATTCTGAGACCAAACTGAATACTACGCCAGTCTGAGACCGAACTGAATACTACACCAGTCTTAAACTAAACTGAACACTACACCAGTCTGAGGCCAAACTGACCACAACACTTGTCTTAGACCACACTGAATACTACATAAGTCTGAGACCAAACCGAATCCTACACCGGTCTGAGACCAAACTGAATACTACACCGGTCTGAGACCAAACTGAATACTACACCAGTCTGAGAACAAACTGAACACTAAAACAGTATTAGACCAAATTGAACACTACACTGGTCTGAGACCAAACTGAATACTACACCACTCTGAGACCAAACTGAATACTACACCAGTCTGAGACCAAAATGAACATTACACTGGTCTCAGACCAAACTGAACACTACACCAGTCTGAGACCAAACTGAATACTACACCAGTCTTAAACCAAACTGAACATTACATAAGTCTGACACCAAACTGAACACTACACCAGTCTGAGACCAAACTGAACACTACACCATTCTGAGACCAAACTGAATACTACACCATTCTGAGACCAAACTGAATACTACACCAGTCTCAGACCAAACTGAACACCACACCAGTCTGAGACCAAACTGAACACTACACCAGTCTGAGACCAAACTATACACTACACCAGTCTGAGACCAAACTGAACACTACACAGTCTGACACCAAACTATACACTACACCAGTCTGAGACCAAACTGAATACAACACTGGTCTGAGACCAATCTGAATACTACACCAGTCTGAGACCAAACTATACACTACACCAGTCTGATACCAAACTGAATACTATATAAGTCTGAGACCAAACTGAACACTACACTAGTCTGAGACATAACTGAACACTACACCAGTCTGAGACCTAACTGAATACTACACATTCTGAGACCAAACTGAATACTACGCCAGTCTGAGAACAAGCTGAATACTACACTAGTCTAAGACCAAACTGAAACTAATTTGGACCAAACTGAATACTACACAATTCTGAGACCAAACTGAATACTACACCATTCTGAGACCAAACTGAATACCATGCCAGTCTGAGACCAAACTGAATACTAATCCAGTCTGAGACCAAACTGAACCCTACATAAGTCTGAGACAAAACTGAATACTACACCAGTCTGAGACCAAACTGAACACTACATAAGTCTGAGACCAAACTGAATACTACACCGGTCTGAGACCAAACTGAATACTACACCAGTCTGAGACCAAACTGAATACGACACCAGTCTGAGACCAAACTATAGACTACATCAGTCTAAGACTAAACTGAATACTACACCAGTGTAAGACCAAACTGAATACTACATAAGTCTGAGACCAAACTGAACACTACATAAGTCTGAGACCAAACTGAATACTACACCAGTCTAAGACCAAACTGAATACTATATAAGTCTGAGACCAAACTGAACACTACACTAGTCTGACACCAAACTGAACATACACCAGTCTGAGACCAAAGTGAACACTACATAAGTCTGAGACCAAACTGAACACTACACTAGTTTGAGACCAAACTGAACACTACACCAATCTGAGACCAAACTGAATACTACACCAGTCTGAGACCAAACTGAACACTACACCGGTCTCAGACCAAACTGAACACTACATAAGTCTGAGACCAAACTGAACACTACACCGGTCTCAGACCAAACTGAACACTACATAAGTCTGAGACCAAACTGAATACTACACCAGTCTGAGACCGAACTGAACACTACATAAGTCTGAGACCAAACTGAATACTACACCAGTCTGAGACCGAACTGAACACTACATAAGTCTGAGACCAAACTGAATAATACACCATTCTGAGACCAAACTGAATACTACACCATTCTGAGACCAAACTGAATACCATGCCAGTCTGAGACCAAACTGAATACTAATCCAGTCTGAGACCAAACTGAACCCTACATAAGTCTGAGACAAAACTGAATACTACACCAGTCTGAGACCAAACTGAACACTACATAAGTCTGAGACCAAACTGAATACTACACCAGTCTGAGACCAAACTGAACACTACATAAGTCTAAGACAAAACTGAATACTACACCAGTCTCAGACCAAACTGAATACTACACAATTCTGAGACCAAACTGAATACTACACAATTCTGAGACCAAACTGAATACCATGCCAGTCTGAGACCAAACTGAATACTAATCCAGTCTGAGACCAAACTGAATACTACACAATTCTGAGAGCAAACTGAATACTAGACCAGTCTCAGACCAAACTGACCACTACACCAGTCTGAGACCAAACTGAACACTACATAAGTCTGAGACCAAACTGAACACTACACCTGTCTAAGACCAAACTGAACACTACATAAGTCTGAGACAAAACTGAATACTACACCAGTCTGAGACCAAACTGAACATTACATAAGTCTGAGACCAAACTGAATACTACACAAGTTTGAGACCGAACTGAACACTACATAAGTCTGAGACCAAACTGAATACTACACCAGTCTCAGACCAAACTGAACACTACACCTGTCTGAGACCAAACTGAACACTATATAAGTCTGAGACCAAACTGAACACTACATAAGTCTGAGACCAAACTGAATACTACACCAGTCTGAGACCAAACTGAACACTATATAAGTCTGAGACCAAACTGAACACTACATAAGTCTGAGACCAAACTGAATACTACACCAGTCTCAGACCAAACTGAACACTACACCTGTCTGAGACCAAACTGAACACTACATAAGTCTGAGACCAAACTGAATACTACACCAGTCTGAGACCAAACTGAATACCATACCAGTCTGAGACCAAACTGAATACTAATCCAGTCTGAGACCAAACTGAACCCTACATAAGTCTGAGACAAAACTGAATACTACACCAGTCTGAGACCAAACTGAACACTACATAAGTCTGAGACCAAACTGAATACTACAACGGTCTGAGACCAAACTGAATACTACACCAGTCTGAGACCAAACTGAATACGACACCAGTCTGAGACCAAACTATAGACTACATCAGTCTAAGACTAAACTGAATACTACACCAGTGTAAGACCAAACTGAACACTACACCAGTCTGAGGCCAAACTGAACACTACACCAGTCTGAGACCAAACTATACACTACACCAGTCTGAGACCAAACTGAATACTACACCAGTCTGAGACCAAACTGAATACGACACCAGTCTGAGACCAAACTACACTACACAAGTCTAAGACTAAAATGAATACTACACCAGTGTAAGACCAAACTGAATACTACATAAGTCTGAGACCAAACTGAATACTACACCAGTCTGATACCAAACTGAATACTATATAAGTCTGAGACCAAACTGAAAACTACACTAGTCTGAGACCAAACTGAACATACACCAGTCTGAGACCAAACTGAACAATTCATAAGTCTGAGACCAAACTGAACACTACACTAGTCTGAAACCAGACTGAACACTACATAAGTCTGAGACCTTACTGAACACTACACCAGTCTGACACCAAACTGAATACAACACTGGTCTGAGACCAATCTGAATACTACACCAGTCTGAGACCAAACTATACACTACACCAGTCTGATACCAAACTGAATACTATATAAGTCTGAGACCAAACTGAACACTACACTAGTCTGAGACCAAACTGAACATACACCAGTCTGAGACCAAACTGAACACTACACTAGTCTTAAACCAGTCTGAACACTACATAAGTCTGAGACGAAACTGAATACTACACCAGTGGAAGACCAAACTGAATACTACATAAGTCTGAGACCAAACTGAACACTACACCGGTCTCAGACCAAACTGAACACTACACCGCTCTCAGACCAAACTGAATACTTCACCGGTCTGAGACCAAACTGAACACTACATAAGTCTGAGACCAAACTGAACACTACATAAGTCTTAGACCAAACTGAGCACTACACCGGTCTGAAACCAAACTGAACACTACACCAGTCTGAGACCGAACTGAATACTACACAGGTCTGAGACCAAACTGAATACCACACCAGTCTGAGACCAAACCGAATATTACACCGGTCTGAGACCAAACTGAATACTACATAAGTCTGAGACCAAACTGAATACTACACCAGTCTCAGACCAAACTGAACACTATACCAGTCTGAGACCAAACTGAACACTATATAAGACTGAGACCAAACTGAACACTACATAAGTCTGAGACCAAACTGAACACTACATCAGTCTGAGACCAAACTGAACTCTACATAAGTCTAAGACCAAATTGAACACTACATAAGTCTGAGACCAAACTGAATACTACACCAGTCTGAGACCAAACTGAATACTACACCAGTCTGAGACCAAACTGAATACTACACCAGTCTGAGACCAAACTGAATACGACACCAGTCTGAGACCAAACTATACACTACACGAGTCTATGACCAAACTGAATACTACACCAGTCTAAGACCAAACTGAATACTACATAAGTCTGAGACCAAACTGAACACTACATAAGTCTGAGAACAAACTGAACTCTACACCAGTCTGATACCAAACTGAATACTATATAAGTCTGAGACCAAACTGAACACTACACTAGTCTGAGACCAAACTGAACATACACCAGCCTGAGACCAAACTGAACACTACATAAGTCTGAGAGCAAACTGAATACTAGAGCAGTCTGAGACCAAACTGAACACTACACTAGTCTGAGACCAAACTGAACATACACCAGTCTGAGACAAAACTGAACACTACACTAGTCTTAAACCAGTCTGAACACTACATAAGTCTGAGACCAAACTGAATACTACACCAGTGGAAGACCAAACTGAATACTACATAAGTCTGAGACCAAACTGAACACTACACCGGTCTCAGACCAAACTGAATACTACACCAGTCTGAGACCAAACTGAATACTACACCAGTCTGAGACCAAACTGAACACTACACCAGTCTGAGACCAAACTGAATACTACATAAGTCTGAGACCAAACTGAATACTACACTAGTCTGAGACCAAACTGAATACTACACCAGTCTGAGACCAAACTGAATACTACACAAGTCTGAGACCAAACTGAACACTACATAAGTCTGAGACCAAACTGAACACTACATCAGTCTGAGACCAAACTGAACTCTACATAAGTCTAAGACCAAACTGAACACTACATAAGTCTGAGACCAAACTGAATACTACACCAGTCTGAGACCAAACTGAACACTACATAAGTCTAAGACCAAACTGAACACTACATAAGTCTGAGACCAAACTGAACACTACACCAGTCTGAGACCAAACTGAATACTACACTAGTCTGAGACCAAACTGAATACTACACCAGTCTGAGACCAAACTGAATACGACACCAGTCTGAGACCAAACTATACACTAGGAACAAGTCTGAGAGCAAACTGAATACTACACTAGTCTGAGACCAAACTGACTACTACACCAGTCTGAGACCAAACTGACTGCTACACCAGTCTGAGACCAAACTGAACACTACAAAAGTCTTAAACCAAACTGAACACTACACTAGTCTGAGACCAAACTGAACACTACACCAGTCTGAGACCAAACTGAACACTACACCAGTCTGAGACCAAACTGAATACTACACCAGTCTGAGACCAAACTGAACACTACACCAGTCTCAGACCAAACTGAATACTACACCAGTCTGAGACCAAACTGAACACTACACCAGTCTGAGACCAAACTGAATACTACATAAGTCTGAGACCAAACTGACTACTACACTAGTCTGAGACCAAACTGAATACTACACCAGTCTGAGACAAAACGGAATACTACACCAGTCTTAAACCAAACTGAACACTTCACCGGTCTCAGACCAAACTGAATACTACACCAGTCTGAGACCAAACTGAATACTACACCAGTCTTAAACCAAACTGAACACTACACCGGTCTCAGACCAAACTGAATACTACATAAGTCTGAGACCAAACTGACTACTACACTGGTCTGGGACCAAACTGAACACTACACCAGTCTACGACCAAACTGAACACTACACTAGTCTGAGACCAAACTGAATACTACACCGGTCTCAGACCAAACTGAATACTACACTAGTCTGAGACCAAAACTGAGTACTAAACCAGGCTGAGACCAAACTGAACACTACATAAGTTTGAGACCAAACTGAATACTACACCGGTCTGAGACCAAACTGAATACAACACCGGTCTCAGACCAAACTGAATACTACACCAGTCTGAGAGCAAACTGAATACTACACCAGTCTGAGACCAAACTGAATACTACAACAGTCTGAGACCAAACTGAATACGATACCAGTCTGAGACCAAACTATACACTACACCAGTCTAAGAATAAACTGAATACTACACCAGTCAAAGACCAAACTGAATACTACATAAGTCTGAGACCAAACTGAATACTACACCAGTCAAAGACCAAACTGAATACTACATAAGTCTGAGACCAAACTGAACACTACACTAGTCTGAGACCAACCTGAACATACACCAGTCTGAGACCAAACTGAGCACTACATAAGTGAGACCAAACTGAACACTACATAAGTCTGACACCAAACTGAACACTACACTAGTCTGAAACCAAACTGAACACTACACCAGTCTGAGACCAAACTGAACACTACATAAGTCTGAGACCAAACTGAACACTACACCAGTCTGAGACCAAACTGAATACTACACCAGTCTGAGACCAAACTGAATACTACACTAGTCTGAGACCAAACTGAATACTACACTAGTCTGAGACCAAACTGAATACTACACCAGTCTGAGACCAAACTGAGTACTACACTAGTCTGAGACCAAACTGAATACTACAAGTTGAGACAAACTGAAATCACAGTTGAAACAAACTGAAACTACAAGTCTGAGACCAAACTGAAACTAACCAGTCTGAGACAAACTGAATACTACACCAGTCTGAGACCAAACTGAACACTACACTGGTCTCAGACCAAACTGAATACTACACTAGTCTGAGACCAAACTGAATACTACACCAGTCTGAGACCAAACTGAATACTACACCAGTCTTAAACCAAACTGAACACTTCACCGGTCTCAGACCAAACTGAATACTACACCAGTCTGAGACCAAACTGAATACTACACCAGTCTTAAACCAAACTGAACACTACACCGGTCTCAGACCAAACTGAATACTACATAAGTCTGAGACCAAACTGACTACTACACTAGTCTGGGACCAAACTGAACACTACACCAGTCTACGACCAAACTGAACACTACACTAGTCTGAGACCAAACTGAATACTACACCGGTCTCAGACCAAACTGAATACTACACTAGTCTGAGACCAAACTGAATACTACACCGGTCTGAGACCAACCTGAATACTACAACAGTCTGAGAGCAAACTGAACACTACACTGGTCTGAAACCAAACTGAATACTACATCGGTCTCAGACCAAACTGAATACTACACCAGTCTGACACCAAACTGAACACTACAATGGTCTGAGACCAAACTGAATACTACACCGGTCTGAGACCAAACTGAATACTACACCGGTCTGAGACCAAACTGAACACTACACTGGTCTGAGATCAAACTGAATTCTACACCGGTCTTAGACCAAACTGAATACTACACCAGTCTGAGAGCAAACTGAACACTACACTAGTCTGAGACCAAACTGAATACTACACCAGTCTGAGACCAAACTGAACACTACAGCCGTCTGAGACCAAACTGAACACTACACAAGTCTGAGACAAACTGAACACTACACTAGTCTGAGACCAAACTGAATACTACACTTGTCTGAGACCAAACTGAATACTACAACGGTCTGAGACCAAACTGAATACTACACCAGTCTGAGATTAAACTGAATACCGGTCTCAGACCAAACTGAATACTACACTAGTCTGAGACCAAACTGAACACTACACTAGTCTGAGACCAAACTGAACACTACACCAGTCTTAAACCAAAGTGAACACTACACCAGTCTGAGACCAAACTGAACACTGCACCAGTCTGAGACCAAACTGAATACTACACCAGTCTGAGACCAAACTGAACACTACACCAGTCTGAGACCAAACTGAATACTACATAAGTCTGAGACCAAACTGAATACTACACTAGTCTGAGACCAAACTGAATACTACACCAGTCTGAGACCAAACTGAACACTGCACGAGTCTGAGACCAAGCTGAACACTACACCAGTCTGAGAAAAACTGAGAATTACACCAGTCTGAGACCAAACTGAACACTACACCGGTCTCAGACCAAACTGAATACTACACTAGTCTGAGACCAAACTGAATACTACATAAGTCTGAGACCAAACTGAATACTACAGTGGTCTGAGACCAAACTGAATACCACACCAGTCTGAGACCAAACTGAACACTACACTGGTCTGAGACCAAACTGAATATTACACTGGTCTGAGACCAAACTGAATACTACACCGGTCTGAGACATAAACTAAACACTAAACCAGACTGAGATCAAACTGAATACTACATAAGTCTGAGACCAAACTGAGTACTACACCAGTCTGAGACCAAACTGAATACTACATACGTCTAAGACCAAACTGAACACTACATAAGTCTGAGACCAAACTGAACACTACACCAGTCTGAGACCAAACTGAATACTACACCATTCTGAGACCAAACTGAATACTACACCAGTCTCAGACCAAACTGAACACTACACCAGTCTGAGACCAAACTGAACACTACACCAGTCTGAGACCAAACTATACACTACACCAGTCTGAGACCAAACTGAATACTACACCAGTCTGAGACCAAACTGAACACTACATAAGTCTGAGACCAAACTGAACACTACACCAGTCTGAAACCAAACGGAACACTACATAAGTCTGAGACCAAACTGAATACTACACCAGTCTTAGACCAAACTGAATACTACACTAGTCTGAGACAAAACTGAATACTTCATTGGTCTTAGACCAAGCTGAACACTACACTGGTCTGAGACCAAACTGAATACTACACCAGTCTGAGACCAAACTCAACACTACACTAGTCTGAGACCAAACTGAATATTACACTAGTCTGAGACCAAACTGAATACTACACCGGTCTGAGACCAAACTAAACACTAAACCAGACTGAGACCAAACTGAATACGACACCAGTCTGAGTACAAACTGAATACTACACCAGTCTTAAACCAAACTGAACACTACACCGGTCTCAGACCAAACTGAATACAACATAAGTCTGAGACCAAACTGACTACTACACCAGTCTGGGACCAAACTGAACACTACACTGGTCTGAGACCAAACTGAACACTACACTGGTCTGAGACCAAACTGAATACTACACTAGTCTGAGCCCGAACTGAATACTACACCGGTCTGAGACCAAACTGAACACTACACTGGTCTGAGACCAAACTGAATATTACACCAGTCTGAGACCAAACTGAACACTACACTGGTCTGAGAAAAACTGAACATTACACTGGTCTGAGACTAAACTGAATACTACACTGGTCAGAGCCCAAACTCAATACTACACCGGTCTGAGACCAAACTGAATACTACACCAGTCTGAGAGCAAACTGAACACTACACTGGTCTGAGACCAAACTGAATACTACACCGGTCCGAGACCAAACTGAATACTACACCAGTCTGAGACCAAACTGAACACTACACTGGTCTGAGACCAAACTGAATATTACACTGGTCTGAGACCAAACTGAATACTACAGTGGTCTGAGACCAAACTAAACACTAAACCAGACTGAGACCAAATTGAATACTACACTAGTATGAGACCAAACTGAATACTACACCGGTCTGAGACCAAACTGAATACTACATAAGTCTGAGACCAAACTGACTACTACACTAGTCTGAGACCAAACTGAATACTACACCAGTCTGAGACCAAACTTAACACTGCACCAGTCTGAGACCAAACTGAACACTACACCAGTCTGAGACCAAACTGAACACTACATCGGTCTCAGACCAAACTGAATACTACATAAGTCTGAGACCAAACTGACTACTACACTGGTCTGAGACCAGACTGAATACTAGACCAGTCTTTAACCAAACTGAACACTCCACCGGTCTCGGACCAAACTTAATACTACATCAGTGTGAGACAAAACTGAACACTACATAAGTCTGAGACCAAACTGAACACTACATCAGTCTAAGACCAAACTGAACACTACATAAGTCTGAGACCAAACTCAACACTACATAAGTCTGAGACCAAACTGAATACTACACCAGTCTGAGACCAAACTGAACACTACATAAGTCTGAGACCAAACTGAACACTACACCAGTCTGAGACCAAACTGAACACTACATAAGTCTGAGACCAAACTGAACACTACATAAGTCTGAGACCAAACTGAACACTACATAAGTCTGAGACCAAACTGAACACTACATAAGTCTGAGACCAAACTGAATACTACACCGGTCTGAGACCAAACTGAACACTACACCAGTCTGAGACCAAACTGAATACTTCATTGGTCTGAGACCAAACTGAACACTACACTGGTCTGAGACCAAACTGAATATTACACCAGTCTGAGACCAAACTGAACACTACACTGGTCTGAGACCAAACTGAACACTACACTGGTCTGAGACCAAACTGAACACTACACTGGTCTGAGACCAAACTGAATATTACACTGGTCTAAGCCCAAACTGAATACTACACCGGTCTGAGACCAAACTGAATACTACACCAGTCTGAGAGCAAACTGAATACTACACTGGTCTAAGCCCAAACTGAATACTACACCGGTCTGAGACCAAACTGAATACTACACCAGTCTGAGAGCAAACTGAATACTACACTGGTCTGAGACCGAACTGAAAACTACACCGGTCTCAGACCAAACTGAAAACTACACCAGTCTGAGACAAAACTGAACACTACACTTGTCTGAGACCAAACTGAAAACTTCAACGGTCTGAGACCAAACTGAATACTACATCGGTCTCAGACCAAACTGAATACTACACCAGTCTGAGACCAAACTGAATACTACACCAGTCTGAGACCAAACTAAACACTACATAAGTCTGAGACCAAACTGAACACTACACCAGTCTGAAACCAAACGGAACACTACATAAGTCTGAGACCAAACTGAATACTACATCAGTCTGAGACCAAACTGAATACTACACCGGTCCGAGACCAAACTGAATACTTCATTGGTCTTAGACCAAGCTGAACACTACACTGGTCTGAGACCAAACTGAATACTACACCAGTCTGAGACCAAACTCAACACTACACTGGTCTGAGACCAAACTGAATATTACACTGGTCTGAGACCAAACTGAATACTACACCGGTCTGAGACCAAACTAAACACTAAACCAGACTGAGACCAAACTGAATACTACACCAGTGTTAAACCAAACTGAACACTTCACCCTTCTCAAACCAAACTGAATACGACACCAGTCTGAGACCAAACTGAATACTACACCAGTCTTAAACCAAACTGAACACTACACCGGTCTCAGACCAAACTGAATACAACATAAGTCTGAGACCAAACTGACTACTACACCAGTCTGGGACCAAACTGAACACTACACTGGTCTGAGACCAAACTGAACACTACACTGGTCTGAGACCAAACTGAATACTACACTAGTCTGAGCCCGAACTGAATACTACACCGGTCTGAGACCAAACTGAACACTACACTGGTCTGAGACCAAACTGAATATTACACCAGTCTGAGACCAAACTGAACACTACACTGGTCTGAGAAAAACTGAACATTACACTGGTCTGAGACTAAACTGAATAC
>JALJCO010004845.1:0-60017 GCA_023101725.1 Atherinomorus stipes
ATTTATTTATTTTTTTTGGTTCTTTTAAATTCTTCAAATACAAATACTTCGAGTCCAGGCCAAAATTTAACTCAGAGAACCAGAGCTATCGACTGAGCCAACCCTATTTTTGCGACTGCCAGTTTTGTAATAGCATTAAAAACATGTTATCTACCGCAACCTGAGTCACGATCATACCTGTCACAGTATTGATTCTTTTATTGTCATGCCTCATGTTTTTGCTTTGGGTGTCCATCAGGGATGTTTGATATTGGACTTTTTTATCAATATCCGATATTGTGGAACTCTTAAGTTCCGATATCAAATTCTAATGCCAATCTGTGCAGACAACTGTAAGATTCTCTCTCATATTCTGAGCAATACAACAATGTTCTGCTCCAAGATATTCATAACTTAGCCCGAGGAGTTTATTTTTGACATCTGGCTGCCATATATCAGATACTAGCCGGTATTAGATACTACCAGATATCAGATACTAGCCGGTATTAGATACTACCAGATATCAGATACTAGCAGGTATCAGCCAACATATGGCTAATTCTAATGTTTCTGACAACTTGGTAACTTAACCAACAACTTAAAACCAGACATATTATAAGTAGCTTCAAAGCAAATCAGTCTGTAGCAGCAGCAGCTGCACTGTAGTCACATGACTCTGAAAGGAATGCTGGGATATGAAGGTCTTCCACAATTACTGGGACTTAATTACATGCTGGACTGCTGCTAACAGAACGAGATTTCGTAAGTTGAAAATATTGGTCAGTAAAAAAGAAAATGGCTAGCTACCGGGTTTTGCCGATATCACATTTTAATGCCAATATCGACAATGCCGATAATAATTGGTATGCCTATAATATCGGACATTTCTAGTATTGATTTCCTTTCTTCTGTCAACTCACTGTTAATCCACAGCTATGAAAGAGGATGAATACTTCCTGGCAGGGAAAATGATTGCCGTCTCGGTCGTGCATGGAGGTCCAGGGCCCCATTTCCTGGCTGAAGCCCTTGTTAACCATCTTGCAGGCCAGAAGTCATTCGAGGGGACAGTTGATTTAGTCACAGATACAGAAGTAGGGAAAGCTTTGCATGAGGTGAGAATAAGGTGAAAATAGCAAATTTTTAATGCAGTAGAGCTTGATTTTGGCCTAGTTCATGCAACCAACCTACCTCTTTGTTCTTGAAGCATTTTCTGTCAATGTCCCATCTGTTGTGGTTTTGTGTTTGCTGGTATTCAGCCAATAGAATTTTCTTAGTTTTAATCAAGACTTACTTTTGGTTATGTTTTCGCTATTTCTTTGTAATTATTTATTTTCAGTCCCCATTTGGGTCTGGTTTATCCTCAATCATGTCTGATTTAATTCTTCATTTACAAGGGCTATTGTTTTTGTAATATCTCTCAGATTCAAAATGCTGCCACGCTGGATACCCTGCGAGAATGTACCATGAAACACAGTACAATGCTGCAGATGGCAGGTTGTCTGACACATGTCACTACCATCATGGATAAGACACAGATTGTGTCAAACTACCTCTCATGGTACATTTTATACCGCAACTCCTCCGTTATTGACAGGTAACAAATATTATGCATTTTACATTTCTATTTTTCTGTGTACATACATGTAAGATCTTTCTTTAGTATCCATGTAGTCACTTATTATTTTTCAATATCATGTTCAATACATTGATTGGCAGTTATATTTTCTATACTCTGTTGATAAATGTGTGTTTTTGGTCTTTTCATGTGCAGTATAGGTATATTAACCAAAGCTGGTTAACCAGCACTGCAATTCCACCTCACTTCAGCTTTCCACAGAGTTGCTTATTCCTGTCTGCATGGACTGTCTTGAAGTGTACAGACGCATTACAGTCCAGGATGTGTTCATGCAGCCATGTTTCAGTGAAGCACATGACACTGCACTGTCTCTACTCTTTCTGAGACCTTGTTAGCACTTAGAGCATTATTATTAATATTACCAAATATTGAAGTTGTGAAAAGTCCTATAACCATCATTATTATTGTTGTGTATTAATTAAGCTAATAAATCTTTGGAATCATGTTAGCATGGACAATCTATCTCAGACAGCTTCTGCAGCTGGAGGAGACAGTTGAAACTCGGTTTCTTAGGCAATCTGCCATACAGCAGGTTATGTGCAGAGTCCTTTAGAACTTCAGATAATCCTTTTCTGGTACCAGTGACTCTTGAGTTTGCCTCATCTCAGGATATAACATACTCGGAGTTCACCAAATGACCTGCTTTCTGGAATACACCTTGGGCATCAGGGTCAAGTTTACTTTATGTTTCCAGTGTCAGAACTAAATATTAAGAGGCAGTCTGTGTTTTTTTCTTTTCCTTCTACATGTCCTGTCCAGCATCATAGCAGCAGAATGGGGATCTGGCTGCTGTGTTGTGCCAGGCAGATTTTCTTTGTCAAGAGGAGCTTTATGGGTATAACGCTCCTTTTGATGTACAAATATTGTTTTTTTTCTTTGTAATTATTATATTCCTGAATTTACATATTATTGATGAAACCTGGCAAGAGGGAAAAGAAAAGGGGACAGAGAAAGGAGAGTGAAAAAGAAAGAGAGAAATGAGAACTGATAGATGAGAGAGCTGCTGCACCTTTAAAAAAACAAAAACAAAATGCCACCTGCAACATCTTCAACAGAAAAAAAAGCTCACAATCATTAAGACCTCTGATAGAGAGACAAGCTGGAACAGACAATAATAATCACAAAACCAGACACTAGCTGCGTTTACATGGACCCAAATAGACCGATTGCTTTCGGTTTAAAAGCTCTTTCAGAATTAAAATGATCCATGTAAATGCCTCTTTCCGAATGAAAAGCGCCGAACCGAATTAATTTTCTTTCGGTTTCACAGGGGTAGAATATTCCTTTCCCCAAACCGAACGGGGTGTCATGTAAACGCTGAATCGGAAAGTTGTGAGGTTGCACTCTTACAGCGATGCTTCAACGAGACGTCGACGTGAAACAAGTGACGTTTCCTCACTTTGACAGATGGCTGTGAACGACGTAATTCCCTGGACAGCGAGAAAGTTTGTTTTTAACTCAAACTCTGTCTCTACAGCTTTTCCTCTTGGTTGTTTCCAGTAGGAGCTCATGAGGATCAGCTGCTGCTTCATTAACGTCCTGCAGAAACCACGATGACTGTGACGATCAGCTGTTTGTAGACCTCCGTCTTTAATAAATAACGTGATTTACATCATTCTGTGCATGTCAGGCAGGATTATTCTGAATGAATATTGGCGCATGTACACGCCAGATCCGAATGTATTAGTTCCCATGGAAACAGCTGCCCTAAAATCCTCAATCAGAATAATTTCAATCCGAAAGGGAAAAAAGTCTCCATGTAAACGTGGCCACTGACCGCTCAGGGGAAGGAACAGCTGTAGTTAGTGGTGATGTCACCACATGACATCAGTCATGTCCTCATCATGCAGGTTAGCAAGTGTGGAAACAAGATGTTAGATGGAAGAATGAGGAGTGATAGGTCACGAGTGATGGTGGAAATGTGACCAAGCCCCTATGAAAATTAGAGGCAGGCCGGGGATGGGGGGGCACTGGGACCCAGGAGACCAGCAGCCCCCCAGGAACACAGACCCCAGCCAGCCCACTGCAGAGACCAACACACATCCATCCCATCGGCCCGCCCCCCCAGAGGCTGGCAGTACTCAGGGATCAGGAGACCAGGGGCCGCCAACCCCCCCCCCCCCCCCCCCCCTTTTTTTTTTTTTCTAAAGCCCCTTGAATTGAACTGTTCATGAAATGTGATGTACTAATAAACTTGCCATACCTCCAAGGGGTTTTTCTGTTAGAAGCTTAAGCATACAGTATAACAAATGCTTTTAATCTCCACTCTCCAGATTCAAAGAGGGTCTCTCAACACTGAAGTTCGCAAGTGCATTAGAGCAACACCCAACTTTGTTGTCTCCAGTCTTGTGTTTCCAAAAGAAGCCACTCACTGCTGTGGAACTTGAGAGAGTTTTCACAGCTGATCTGAGTCCTCAAGGGAGTAATCGGAGGCGCCAGGAGAGTCAGGTGTTAAGCTTCTGGGCAGATTACCTCCTAGATTGTGAAGGTGTGAGAATCTCTGAAATCATTTGGTGTACAGTCGTGTTCAAGAGTGACAACCTCCTATTAGAAGGAAATATCTCAGTTGTCCGTGAAGTAAGTTGAAATTGACAAAAGTGATAATAAATACAAATTCTATGAAAGTCTTAACACTGAATTTGAATTGTGATTCAAATGAAATATTAAGAACACAAGTAAAACAAGTAAACAAGCATGATGGGGGCTCTGAAGCGAAACCTTTATTGAGCAACATCCTGTCACAATCACTGCATTGTTCATCAGTACTTTAAAGAATATGCCCATTTTTTGATAGAAGTACAAAAACTATGCCTGCCTGGGCCCCCCCTGACAGAGCCCTGAGCCCCCCCTGGGGGGCCCGCCCCCCAGTTTGAGAACCACTGCTCTAATGTGTCTGGGCCAGGTTTTTTTTTATTATTTCTTACCACAAGTCAAAAGCAATATCTTATTTCACTAAATTATAATTTTGTAAATTTATATCCGTCATATTATTGTCATTGTCATATTAATATATGTTATTAGTTTAAGTTTCTCGTTATTTGAATTTTTATTGTGAATTTCTTTTCTTCAATTGGAGGATGTCAAAAATCTTGAGCATGACTGTCTGGAGACATAATAAAATAAGATGATAACCTGAATAATGATGCATCTTCTATTACTCAGGTGTAGGGATGTAACAATTACTGGTAAAATGGTGAATTTTACCATGGTTAACAATGACTAGTAATACCGTTTCAAATTTTAATTATTCTTAAAACCGTGACTGATTACTGCACTTTGAAAACCTCCAATGATGTTGCTCATTGGCTGAAAAAGCAGCCGCAGTTGCAGTTTAAAATGTTTAATTTGTTAAAATATGGAGGAAGGTAATAAAGGCTCCTACATGAACAGTGCTCTTGAGATTTTTCCTCCTTTAAAAAATACAAAGTAGACATTTTCCACCATTTCGGACATTTTTAAAAGGGGGGTTATAATACCGCGATTAAAGATAACTGTGATATTAAATTTTCATGTTGTTACATCCCTACTCGGGTGTCCGCTAAAAATTGTTTTAACAAGAAATGGCAGAGGGTTGGATAAATGTTTTCCCTTCACAATGTTCTTTTAGCAATTTTTCACAACAGCCTTTCTACCCATTATAACTTGCTGTTAATTTTCAGCAACAAGATCTTCCAAGACAAGTTGTATTTATACATCATTTATAGACTGACCCTTCTTCCGGTTATATAATAGGTTACATAATTTCTAGGGGTGGGAGTTGATTAAAAAAAATTATGTAATTATTCAGAATCTTTGTAATTAATCTTGATAAATCACATTTAACCTGTTAAAGAAATTGCCCCTAAACATAATATTCTTTATTTAAATAGATTTTTGGGACAGCGGTATCAATTGATAGTTGTCATTGAAATTGTAAACTACAGCTCTATTTTGGTCTGATCCAATGCATTTAATTGTATTTCAACTTTTTAAAAAAAAAATCTATCCCTGGCCAAAACTTAAGACCTAAAGTTTACGTTAATCATCTTAAGTACTTTTGCTATTAAACTGGCTGTTTTCTAATTGATTATAAAAAATATTACAGTACTTTTTAAAATGTTTACCACACTTTTCATTAAGAAGCAATATCTTCGAGTTTTATTTGTAGACTGGTTCATGGAGCAGAGGTGAATATGTACTGTTGTCTAGAGATTAGGCTTCTTGCAGAGTAGTTTGAGATGGGGGATTGGCCTGGGGTAGCACCCCCAGCGAACAGTAGTTAACAACACATTCTTTCAAGTCAGTCTCTAAAAGTCTCCA
Source organism: Atherinomorus stipes (assembly GCA_023101725.1). Taxonomy (NCBI): domain Eukaryota; kingdom Metazoa; phylum Chordata; class Actinopteri; order Atheriniformes; family Atherinidae; genus Atherinomorus; species Atherinomorus stipes. The sequence continues at coordinate 5,915 of JALJCO010004845.1, forward strand.
ATAACACCAGAAAATTGAGGTAGACTTTTTGATAGCTGCTGTACACTAAAAGGTCATCACAGAGGTCTGAAAAATAAATATCGCAACAAAGTTGCAGAGTTTTGCCATGCCCGTCAGCATAATCAGACAGACGGAGGTCCTACTTTTCTTCTAATGCAAATAGGTTAAAATTTGTAACCCATCAATTTTATCTTAGTTAATGGGTTAGAGTCCCACCCCTTCATATTTATATAGGTTAAATATTTAATAGATTTAAAATTTTCCTGTAATTTCTATTTGTTGTAAGCATTAAGGGACTAAATATTTTTTTAAAATTTTAATTATCTATACAGTGATTTGGGGCAACAGCAAATGAGGGCTATTCACGTTTGTACTCATTTTCTCATTACAGAACAGCAGGCTGCTGTTTCTCTTCATGAGATTCTGATGTTTACCACAGGCCTGGCTTCCAGTGTTGCCAACTCTTTGAGAATAGAAGTCGCTATTGGCTGACCCAAAAGTCGCCAGAAGTCGCCAAATGACGTCACCGACTCATGCACACGGTCTTGCGCATGCGCAGAGCTTCCTAATGTCTTTAATTTTTCGTTAACGTAGAATTACGGAAATTTACAAGAGTACTGAAGAGCTGACATACACGTTTGAGTCATGGTGCAAAGAAGACCCAGTTGTGCCCACAAGGCATCATGGGAAATAATGTAGATGAGGAGGCGTGGTCGGGCACATACTATTGGCTCAGGAGGGCTGCTGTCTGCAAAGGAACAGCGGAAGTAGTGAGTGAGTGCCGGGAAACAGGGAAGGGAGGGGCTGACGGAAGGCAGCTCCTGATGAACGGGTGAAGCGATATAAACTTAATCTGTCTCCATGATCACCAGGAAAAGTCGCTAGATTTGTCGCTAGTCGCTTTTTTGAAAATAAGTCGCTAGAGGGGTCTGAAAAGTCGCTAAATATAGCGACAAAGTCGCTAAGTTGGCAACAATGCTGGCTTCGCTCCCACCGTCAGGATTTGAACCACCCCCCCGTATAGAGTTTCTGGATGGGTCGCCATTTCCAATGGCAAACACATGTGGAAACACCATAAAGCTGCCTTTATACAGCACATATGAATTGTTTAAGTCCAAAATGGACTTTGGAATCCAAAACTCGCCAGGATTTGGGTGCTTTTAAAGTGGAGAGAGAGACGGTGTGTAGTTTTGTAAGAATTACTGAAATCTACTGGTAAAGATGGGTGTTTGTAAAAAGAAAAAGTTTCCTTTAAATTAGTTCATATTCCAGCACTGTTAATGTATTGTGGCTTAGTGGCCAAAATTCTCCCACACAAAAATGTTTTTATCTGTGAGTGGATCCAGTGGTCTCAGGAGTAGCCATGACTGTACTATGAGAAATTTTTATTTAATGTCCTTTAAGGCATTACTGATCCGAAACAGTCTCTCCCATTAAACAAAGCTGGTACAGCAGTTTCATAGTTAAGAAGGTTCTCATGTCACTCATTTTTTTGTCCATTTAGGGACACTCAAGTAAAAATGGCAGAACAAATATGGCAGCCTCCATGTATGTGGACCCCCAGCAATTAGATTAAATGACTCATTCTAAGAAAAGAAACATAGCAGCTATTCTAGTGAAGCAAATACACAACAGAAACACAGTTTATGAACATGTATTAAGTTTTCCTGCCATTTGTCTTTGTATTTTTTTACACACTGTACCTTTAACCAATGCACCACCAGTAATTTACCTCCATATCTGTTGTACTCATTCCAAAATTTGACGTGATTACAGTGTTCTAATAAAAATACAAAAAAGTTTAAAGTTTGATGGTTTGTTTATTTCTTTGTTGGTTGGACAAATATTGTTTTGGTAACATCCAGTAGTTCACAGCTGAGCAATTTCCTTCAGCCTCAAGTAGATTTCTGATGCACTCTCCCAGTCCCTTGGCTTCTGTAGCTGGTTTTCCTCCATGACCATGCTCAAGTACTCCTGCATTGTTTGGTCACCACAAGAATGCACAGTCATCTGTGACTCAGGGAAGGCGTCCAGCTCTGTCGGTTCCACAGGAAACCCACAGTCTCGTGAGCCAAACCTATGTGAATACAAAGATTCAATCAGTTTGTCAACTGTAAAATAAAATGTGGTTACACAGAGCAACTTACTTGCCATTAACCGATAAAAAGCTAAAATGAAACACCGAGTAGTAAAAAAAAAAAAAAAAATCATACCATGGTCTGGGTGAATGCTCGATTCTGATTAGCTGCACGTTGTCCGATAAATGTTATAAAACGGGTGTTTTCTCACAAATGTGATTGGCTGAGCTGCGTTCCGAGCCCGTGGTAAAAACAGACTAACCCACACGTAGCTCAGATAGACCGCAGGACCAGATAGATCCCTGCACCAGCATAAACAGATGTTGCGTTGCTTAGCAACCAGCTGCTCTGTTCAACCAACTCGTTGGATTACATTTGTTTTAAGACTTTTGTAGACTTTATGGTGAATATGAGGGGTTGGAGATGACCGCGCAGATTACACCGCGGATATGTTGCCTCAAATTTGCAAAGCAGCCGACATCATATCTGCACAAAAACACCTGCCACCTAACGCACTTCACCGTTTCTCCAGACATTATTTTTACAGCACTATGAATGAAAGTAGCAACATTAACGAGCCAAGATAGCCTGAATTGACGAGAGCGAATGGCCTAGTATGTGTAGCTGGATTTTTGTAAAACGAATGTCCTTCCTCCTCCAACTAAGAAAGTCAAAACAGAAAAAAAAAATTGGGTCCACACCACCTTGTTTTTTTAAGGAAAATCCGCACACACTGAACTGCAGAAGTATATTAAGCACATTCACAGAGTTGAGCCGTTTCTTTCACTCCTTCACCGTCAGCTAGGCGATGACCCTGGAGAAGTGCTCCTTTTTATCCACATTTTAAAACTTAACCTGACGTAAGCCCGTGTATGGCAAAATATTAATATGGATGGATAAATGAAACGGTAAAAAAAGAAGTGATAGAAGTGATGATGGGCGGGTAGGAAGAGTTTGCTGCTTATGGAAGGTAAAGCGTTTGCAGGTGGGAAGAGGGTTTAACAAAACAAATGAAGCATGGATCTTTGGGAGCAAAGTTAATAAAATTAAATAAAAAATCGACTGAGCAAGCGTCGGATCTGAGCGGGTCATCTGTCTAATCGCCGTTTTAAACAAGTGAAAACTCTGCTGACCCAGTTAACACCTTGTTCCCCTGGACAGTAACAATGCAGAGTAAATACAGATCGCAAATGTGATCATTTATTTTTGTCGCAGGCAGTTATATTTCACAACTTAAAACCCTGGTTATTAATGTCCACGCAGATGCATAAACGAGGTAAACTAAATCTTTACTTTGGTCTAAGTTTTTGAAATGAACTTTTTTAAATGCCAAAAAATAAATAAATGAGTATAAAAAAAATAAAATTAAACAAAATACGCATTTACATGTTCCTGACAGGCCAGATTGTAGGAAATGTCTTCGTTTTATGAGATAACCTCCAATTTGTGGACGGGCTGATTTGCTTAGCAACCATACTGTCCACTTAATCTTATGTGGTTGGAGAAGAATAGTTCACTATTGTATTATTTTATTATTACCCATTAATTGTTTTGTTTTTTAAATATTTTTTGTATTTATTTTATAGGCAATATGTAACCGTTTTATAAAAGCAATAAGCCCCTTGAATCCGTGGGTTACAGTAGTTTTTCGCATCGTGTCCCACCGTTGTAAAGCCGCTGTAACCCACGGCTTCTCGGGGCTATCTAGCATCAGAATGGTTTTGAAATCTTAATTGTTTAGTGTTCTGAATACATTACAGCAACTGAATAACATGATGTCGCGGTCCAACAAAACCAACCTGTGAGGCAAAAAGTAGAGTTCGTTGGGCACTCCGCCTGGGCATGATGCTGTTCTAGATGGACGAATTCTGTGGCTGTTCCACAGTCTCACGCACTCATTCAGGTCTCTCTGAACAACGTCAGAAAAAGAAAATCTCAGAAGACACTGATGCTGATGGCTCCCGTTGAAATGTCCCATGTCTCTGAGGTCCGCGAACAAATCCATCCAGAACTGTGACCTACAGGAGTATAAATATTAATGGGAGAGAGCTTGTTTACAGAAGTAGACTATAGCAATAATTATCACATGGCTTGACATGAATACCCGGCAAATGAGGGGAATTTCAGCAGTGGCGGATAACACAGCCACTCTGACTAGCCACGTGAAAGATGTCCAGACTAACCTGCACTGACAGAAAATCTTACTCTGGAGGCCATGGTCAGATATTTGCGTTTTTATCCCTCAAACTATGTAATTTAAGGTCAGAATGCAACAGGACTCTTGTCTCTAAGTGCTGTAGTGTAATCAGTCCTGATGTTGTATACGTTTTTCACCCGAAAGTAAGCTAAAACTGAGATTGAGATCAAAATTAAATCAAAACTTGATATTCGTTTAGATTGATCTTCCAGCTTGATCACACTTCAGTATAGCCTACAAATGAATGCATGGTCAATCATATTTTTTTTTTTTTTACAAAAATATATAAAAATATATAAAAAGTGGTATGGTAAAGTACAGCAACCTTTGTTTACATACATAAATTTTTAATATATGTGTGTGTATATACATACTACCCTGCATTTGATCAATAATCCGTTATGTCGAGTAAGGTCGTTTTACCAAATAACATGATTGTGGCTATTTAAAATGCTAAGTGGCTATTTAGTTTGGAAAACCACAAGGTACAGTGCCTGGGGGAGTGGGGGTTAATGTCAAGCCCTGCTTTTCCACAAAAGTAATGAGAAATTACTAACAAATGATAAAATTCTACACCATTTAAATGTACATCCTGCCACCACTACACTGCAGAGTTGGCACGTTTACCTTGATTTTCTGAAGATAGACCACCAGGACTCGATACGCTGATTTGCAGTGGATGTTCCAAACATATGACTGGAGGTTCCTGAGAAGTAGTCCTGATGACGATCGCGCAGGGTACTTTGAATCGCGGCAAGGGTACCGTTCTCTGTGCCGCAATCAGTCCGCAGTCTCATTGGAACAACGCCCACTTTTCGCACACACTCAAGGAAATTGTGAGCGATGACTGCCGGGTTATTATTTGTAGATCCACATTGAAGCCATAGTACTTTACGTGAAAACCCATCAATGCAGCCGGAAATTGCAATGCCAAACGGCTTTAGCTTATCATAGCCATCCGCATGCCACATGTAGTTCGGTCCCATTGAGTGATAGGTTCGTCTAACAAATCTTCTCCTCGCCCTCCTCTCACAACCTCGTGGGTTAAGCTCTCGCATGAGTTTCATCACATCGTCTCTCCTTACGCAAAGTTTATGTTTCTGCCTAAGCACCTGAGTCATTGTCCTGTAACCAAACAGTTGTCCTGGTCCACGGAGCTCCAATCTGATGGCATTTCTTATGTCCAATTCAGATGAGTAATTTTTCCTGCGGTAAAATCCAGCATCATTTAATTTAGCTTTCACTGTCCGCAAAGACAAGCGGACATTGTGTAGCCTTTCCATCATGTCAACAATCACACTATATGTGTGGCCTTCATTGAAATATTTAACAAGGCAGTCCATGAAGCCAACCGCTCCTCCATCCGTGTCAGCAAGAAAATCCAAACTACGTCCACAATCACCACAATATCGTCCTAAATCTTGGAAATAAGCTCCACAAAACGGGCAAAACATCTCTGCTGAATGGCTGTGCTGCTGCCTGGATCGATTATGCTACAGGTTACCCACTTGTATCTTGTACCACGCAAGACCAGCAGTATCACTTCCGGGTCGTAAATTTGTATAAAGAAAGAAAGGACAGACCGTGCAGCGATCGCCCCCAATCACTTCCGGGTCGTGTCTTTGTATAAGTGTTTTTTTTAACTTGCATTCGTGTTTTGTTGAACTTGCATTCGTGTTTTTTTAACTTGCATTCGTGTTTTGTTGAACTTGTATAAGTGTTTTTTAACTTGCATTCGTGTTTTGTTGAACTTGCATTCGTGTTTTTTTAACTTGCATTCGTGTTTTGTTGAACTTGCATTCGTGTTTTTTTTTAACTTGCATTCGTGTTTTGTTGAACTTGTATAAGTGTTTTGTTGAACTTGCATTCGTGTTTTTTTAACTTGCATTCGTGTTTTTTAACTTGCATTCGTGTTTTGTTGAACTTGTATAAGTGTTTTTTAACTTGCATTCGTGTTTTGTTGAACTTGCATTCGTGTTTTTTTAACTTGCATTCGTGTTTTGTTGAACTTGTATAAGTGTTTTGTTGAACTTGCATTCGTGTTTTTTTAACTTGCATTCGTGTTTTGTTGAACTTGCATTCGTGTTTTTTTAAACTTGCATTCGTGTTTTGTTGAACTTGTATAAGTGTTTTGTTGAACTTGCATTCGTGTTTTGTTGAACTTGTATAAGTGTTTTTTAACTTGCATTCGTGTTTTGTTGAACTTGCATTCGTCTTTTTTTTAACTTGCATTCGTGTTTTTTTAACTTGCATTCGTGTTTTGTTGAACTTGTATAAGTGTTTTTAACTTGCATTCGTGTTTTGTTGAACTTGTATAAGTGTTTTTTTTTTTAACTTGTATTTGTGTTTTGTTGAACTTGCATTCGTGTTTCAGGTAAATGTATTAATGTTTTGCACTTCCCGGCCACCGTAGTTTCAGGTCATTTGTCTTCCCATTTGTTTTTTTTTTTTTTGTATCCATTTCCCTTTTTGTGTCATTTTATGAATATTTGTGTCAAATTTGTAGATATTCCAGCTCTTCGTGCTTATTCTTGTACCCAGCTCTGCATCTCTGTTCAGTTTGTGCCAGTCTAATTTTCAGGGCCAGTGATTGGGCCACCCCTTCCCAATCACTGGCCACCCCACTGCCACCCCCACGCTTTAACTGGGCAACACTCAATCAGTTACAGAGACCTCAAGCTGCTTCCAAACCACTTTCCCTTCTTATCTTAGACACAAACTACCCCATAGAGTTGGAATTTTTACGATCAGACGTGCAGAAGTTAAGAATCCCACTTTTAAGCTTTTCTCGCCGAGATATTGCGACTGGGGAGAGAAAACTTCTGCTTCACAGGGGAGACCCCAAACTGCTTCCAAACCACTTTTCCTTCCTACTTTACACATTAGCTACCCCATACAGTTGGATGTACATGCGCTCTGAGGTATCTACTTATGGCCACCCCTATGTGAGTAATGGTCTCTCCCTGGCCACCCAGTGAAAAGTTTCTGGCTCCGCCACTGAGCTCACATCAAGCTGCATTGGAAAACACTGGAAACATTCACCAGTTCAGAATATTGAGACCAGCAGAAATCTCAAACTACACATCCAGGCAAATATCTACCTGTTAATCCACTTATCCTTATAAAAGCAGCCGATTTGCACGAGGGATTAAAATCTTTTGAAGGTGATATAAAAATCATTATAAATGCACATTATCAGCTTTAGTTACAATCTCTAAAAGCTGCTAAAAACAGAAAAGCCTCCAAATCTGAAGGTGACATTCTGAAACAAATACATTCTGGGTCACTGATACAGACCCCCCCACCCCCCACCCTTACACCCAGCCAAAGTCGTAAACTTCAGGGTGGATTTCAAGCTGCACCATCAAGTCGTCACTCAGACCAGGAAGAGTGTGACTCACCACCATCTGAGTAAATCAATAAGCAGCATCAGAGTCAGGATGGTCAACATGAAAGAGCAGTGAGCCGATGATGTCATGTTCCATGATTTTAGAATCGATCAATGATTCCTGAAGTCTACAGTTACCGTCTGCTCAAGTTCACATCGCAAACTTTAAAAGGTGGAGACCCGTAAAGACTGGGTGATGGAGGCAGACGGGGCAAAGCGATACCTTCTTGGCACCCCTCCATTTGCACTCGCACTCAGCCACAAACGGATCCGCACTGTGGCCGGGAGGGATTACAGCGCAGGAGCTGGGAGTGCTGCAGCAGCGCGTCCCAATAAGACAAGGTCACCTCAAGTGGATCGAGACTGGGAGGGGGAGGGTTGGTGGGAAGCAATTCCCTCGGGATGAAAAAGAGGAAAAAGAGGGAGTAACTCATGAAAAAGTAATTAAGCAGGATGCACATCAATGGATGCTGCAGGCGGGGAAACAAGGGGAAAGATGAATACGGCTGAGGATGGGGGGAATGTTTGTACACAAGATGTCTGAGATGTTCACTAAACGTGCACAGTGGGATTGTTTAACCTTGAATGTGTTTGGGAATAGTTTTAGGGTTTGGCAAAGTGTTGCAGGGTGCTAAACTAAAGCATTTTCATCAGCTGATCGGACCCGTTAGTTGTGCCGCTCGTAAAAAGGAAGCTCAGAGGTGATCGAGCCTTTTCCATTTTTTCCACAGCACATGAGACAGACTGGGTTTATTTTTCTTATATTTGTAACGTACAGAACTTTGCCAGCCTTGTTGATGTTTTAAAAGTGCTTTATAAATAAAGATGGCATGGTATGGTTTATAAAAAAATAAAATAAAAAAAATCTTGGTTTAAGACTCTTTAGAATGAGAAAGAATCAGCACTCAAATAAAGCATTACCAGACTAGTTTTGAGGGATTTCTCACTAAATGATGGACTTGAAATGAATGTTTCACAACTTGTTTAAAGATATTGCTCACTGTCTAGAATCACAATAGTTTTTCTTATTTCACAAAATCTTACCAAGTGTAATTATCTTACAGCATGGACAGAATTTCTCATGATTATAGTCTGATTCTTCTCAATTTCAGTGTTTTTAACTTGTATTAAGACCACTAAATTTTGTGGCGTACAGACCAAATACTACATGTTAAAAATGTCCTGATTGTAGCTTTTCAATTATGTTCAGCAAGTCACTGAGGTGTTGACAAATGAAGAGATGATGCATCCTGACCTGGACGTCCAGGCCCAGCATAAAGACAAAGTCCAGCCCCAGCATCCAGCTCAAATTTGACCTGGATGCTGGGGCTTGAGACAATGTCCCTCCCGGGGGTAATAAATGACAGATGTATACATATTTTCAATCATCTTCTTGCTAAAAGAATTGTGAAACCTTAAACAATTTCTCCAAAGATCCAACAAAAATAATCTTAATACACACATGAATATAGTAGGGATGTTTTCCTTTTTCACCTTTTATTTTTTTTTTACCGATATCTGATATACCGATATGATTCCTGAAGTCTCTGATAAGGTATATCTGATATACCTCTTAATTTCTAATATCAACCAATACTAATCTATGCAGACAACTATGAAAGATACAACTATATTCTGCTCTGAGAGCAAAGATCCCAAAATATCCTTAACTCAGCCAGGAGTTCATTTTTTACATCTGGCTGCCAGATATCAGATACTAGCAGGTATTAGCCAACATGTGGCTAATTCTAATGTTTCTGACAACTTGGTAACTTAACCAACAACTTAAAACCAGACATATTATCAGCAGCTTCAAAGCAAGTCAGTCTGTAGCAGCAGCAGCTGCATCGTAGTCACATGACTGAAAGGAATGCTGGGATATGAAGTTCTTCCAGAAAACAGGGACTTTTCTACATCCTGGACCAGAAAAAATGGAACAGCTAGATTTATCAACAAAACTTGCTGGATCTTTGTGTTCTGTTACAAAATCTTGCAAGATTTAGTTATTAGAAATATCGGTATGATAAAAACCGATACCAATATTTTCTGATATCACATTTTATTTCTTGTAGAATGTTAAGAGGAGGATTGTTATTTTACTTAATTTTTTCATAAAGTTTATTCTATCTTATTTTAGCATTTCATTCTTGATTTGACAAGTCTTCTCTCCCTACGTCCATAAACAGGAGCAATGCAGAAAAAGAATTTCCCGCAACAGAATAAAGTAATTCTGATTCTAATCCTATTCCGATTAATGCTGATATCAGCCTACACTATCGGTAGGCCAATAATATCGGACATCTCTAGAAAATAGTAGTAACAATTGTATATATTTATATATTAAAGAATAAATAGATGAATGAAATGAATAACTAAAATATACTTAAAAAACTTTTGTAATTTTCCTTTCAGGGTTAATAAAATATTCATCTCAGGCTCCACTTGGCTGCTACTAAGTGCAAAGTTTCTCCTCCAGGTTGAGGGGACATAATCCACCATCTACTTCATGGCAGCTGCTGACATCCAGAACTCATCACATCCCTAAAGACAATCCATCATAAAGAATATGAGCCCACAAACTGGACCAGTGAGCTTTCTGTTCTCCCTGAGCTCTGTCTGATATAAATCCTTTTCACAGCCCTGGCAGCAGCCTCTCAGCCACTTTAGCACATGAGCCGAGCCGCTGGAGCAGGTAGACCAGCAATGCTTGTGGGTCAGAGCGTTGGGAAGCATCATGAATGCGTGAATATTGATGACATCACTTCCATCTTTGTTTATCATCTTGTTGGGACTGACGCACATTCAACTCTGTTCTGTGTGTACTTTTTAATTATGACACTCCCACACAAATATGAGTGTTACAACCCCATGCTGTAGTGTTTGAGGTTAGGTCATCATATTAATCATTGTAAATGTCTAAGTGGTTACACATAAAACAACAAAATCTGAATTTGTCAAACAGAAAAATCAGCTTAATTAGATTTTTTGAATATTTGTATTTCAAACCTTTAACTAAAGATGCCCGATATTATTGGCCTACTGATATTGATATCATAAAATATTGGTATTGGTTTTCTTGTACCAATATTTTTACTGAAAATCAAGATTTTGTAACAGAATGAGATCCTGCAACAATTAGTAATCGGTTCAAGGCAACACACCGATATTTTCCGATATCACATTTTAATGCATACCGGGTGAATAGATCAATATCTTGTTCCATTAGCATTGGTCCAGCACGTAGAAAATTTCCTATTATTGTGGAAGAACTTCATTTCTGAGCATTTCTTGTCATGTGACTACGGTGCAGCTGCTGCTACAGACTGACCTGCTTTGAAGCTGCTCATAATACACTATATTGCCAAAAGTATTTGCTCACCCATCCAAATTATGGGAATCAGGTGTTCCAATCACTTTGATGGCCACAGGTGTACAAAATGAAGCACTTAGGCATGCAGACTGTTTCTACAAACATTTGTGAAAGAATGTGTCGCTCTCAGGAGCTCAGTGAATCCCAGCCTGGAACTGTGATAGGATGCCACCTGTGCAACAAATCCAGTCGTGAAATTTTCTCACTCTTTAATATTCCACAGTCAACTGTCTGCTGTATTATTAGAAAATGGAAGTGTTTGTTGCCGAGTTGCTGTCATTCCCAAAGTGGTAGGCCAGGTAAACTGACGGAGCGGGGTCAGCAGATGCTGAAGCACAAAGTGCGAAGAGGTCGCCAACTTTATGCAAAGTCAATCACTACAGACCTCCAATTTCATTTGGCCGCCACTGGACTGGAGCAGTGGAGGCGTTGTCTGGAGTGACCAATCACGATTCTCCATCTGGCAATCTGATGGACGAGTCAGGGTTTGGCGGTTGTCAGGACAACAGTACTTGTCTGACTGCATTGTGCCAAGTGTAAAGTTTGGTGGAGGGGGGATTATGGTGTGGGGGTGTTTTCAGGAGCTGGGCTTGGCCCCTTAGTTCCAGTGAAAGGAACTCTGAATACTTCAGCATACCAACACATTCTGGACAATTCCATGCTCCCAACTTTGTGGGAACAGTTTGGAGCTGGCCCCTTCCTCTTCCACCAGTGCACAAAGCAGGTCCATAAAGACCTGGATGCAGAGTCTGGTGTGGAGGAACTGGACTGGCCTGCACAGAGTCCTGACCTCAACCCCATAGAACACCTTTGGGATGAATTAGAGTGGAGACTGAGAGCCAGGCCTTCTGGTCCAACATCAGTGTGACCTCACAAATGTGCTTCTGGAAGAATGAGCAAAGATTCCCATAAACACTCCTAAACCTTGTGGACAGCCTTCCCAGAAGATGAAGCTGTTCTTTGCAAAGGTGGACCAACGTCATACTGAACCCTATGGATTAGGAATGGGACGTTACTGAAGCTCATATGTGAGTCAAAGCAGGTGAGACAATACTTTTAGTAATATAGTGTAGGTCTGGTTTTAAGTTGTCAGAAACGTTATAATTAGCCACATGTTGGCTAATACCTGCTAGTATCTGATATCTGGCAGCCAGATGTCCAACATGAACTCTTGCTGATCGGTTTCGGGATCTTTGCTTTTGGAGCAGACTATAGTTGTCAGTCAGTCATTTTCTGTACCGCTTATCCAGTTCAGGGTCGCTGGGGTTGCTGGAGCCTATCCCAGCTATTATCAGGCGAGAGGCGGGGTACACCCTGGACAGGACGCCAGTCTGTCGCAGGGCCAACACAGAGAGACAGACAACCATTCACGCTCACATTCATTCCTAAGGGCAATTTAGAGTGACCAATTAACCTAACATACCTAACCTAACTATAGTTGTATCTCTCAAAATATATGAGATACAACCTCAAAGTTGTCGGTATTGGTTGATATTGGCTATTGGAAATTAAGAGTTGGACAATATCTGTATATCAGATATCGGTTTGAAAAGAGGGCAATATCGAACATCCCTGCTTTTAACTATTAGAATTTTTAATTTTACAGATAAGTGAAGATAAAATAAAGGAATGAAGATGGGATCTAAAATAAGGAAAACAAGTGATGACAAAAAGAAAAGGGTGGTAATGAAAAGAGGGATGCAAGAAAATGAAAAGATGCTGAGGGAAAAGAGTGTGAAATGAGTGTGAAAGTGCATGATCTGACAAAGAAATGGGAAACTAAAGGAAGGATGAACACAGATGAGACTGGACAAGTATGAAGGGGGGGGAAATAGGTGGGGCGAGGGAGACAGGGAAGTAAAAAAAAAAAGAAAGAAAATGGGACAAGGAAGGAAAGTAGGCAGCAGGAAGCCCTATAAAAAGGAAAATAAAAAAGGAGTGAAGATGTCCAAAATGGAGGAGAGGGTGAAAGAAGGAAGAAAAAGGATAATTATGGGAATGAGAAGGAAGTATGACAGGAAGAAAGTGAAAAAAGGAGAGGGAAGTAAAAAGAAGAAAGCCTTTGAAAGGGAAGAAAGGAATAAAGCAAAGGAAATGAAGACTGCACTAAAAGGATGGAAGGTAAGGAGAGGAAGGAAAGCCCCTTAAAACTGAGCCAAGCTACTAAAAAGACCCAAACCCGGAATTAAGATGTCTGGTTGGAGAGTGTGACCCGTGAACATATGTTTCAGAGATGAGTCGGCGGAGCAGATGTGGATGCAGGACTCGGTGACACGGTGCACATCTGTCAGTCTGCTTCCTCCTGCCAGGAGGCGCGAGAGCGGCTGCTGTCAGCTACACGTTAAACCAAGACATGAACGACACGGGAGGCTGACAAGACCTCCACTTTCAAGAGACAGCGACAAAAAATGTGCTAAAACCTGTCAGGCAGGTAAAGGGTGACAAGCAGAGTCAGGAGGGGGCCGAAGCCTCAGACAGCTTCTAAAATATTAGCCTCTGGTTGAAGGGAGTCACTCAGTTCTTCCACCTCGTGGAGGCAGAGGCTGTTTTTAAAGCTGCTGCTTGTGTTTGCTTCCAGGTTTCTGCAAAGAAGCGGCTAAAATGTCACCGTGTCACTTCTCGTTAGTCGGTTTGTCTTCTCAAACTTTCATTTGCTTCTCTAAGTTTTTAGATACAATTTTTATTTGTGTGACTCTACCTAAAGTGTTTTAACCCCTTACCTAAATGAGACAGTTTCAACAGCTTCTAAAAAAACCTTAGAACACTAAGATTAAAAAATCCCAGCAAGACCAAAATCTGTATATTTCTAGATAATTAAAGAGTATTTTTTTATTTTTGCACAGAATGATAAATACAAAAAAAAAAAAAAGAATAAAAGAATAAAAGTGCAGGAAGAGGCAAAGGAGTAAAAAGAAATGGCTTGTTTTAAAGCTTCCACCTTTTCAATATAAAAACAATGCAAGCGAAATTCCATAGTACATTCAGATTTCACAAAGTACACTGTAAAGAAAACTCTGTAAATTACAGTGAAAAACTGGCAGCTGTGGTTGCCATTTTTTCCATCGTAAAATTTACAGTCATAATGTCAAGGCTACGACGGTATTCCAATTTAAAAAACTAAATTTGAGTATATAACTTATTTATTCAAGGTATTTTCTTGCAATAATAACAGTTGCAACAATAAATATTTGTCAAATTTACAGTAAAAATATAACAGCTTATCACCCTATAAATTATCAATGAGACATCAGTATTGATTTCTTTAGGTATTTCTTGAAATTACACCTACACAGCAAAAATACATATTATTTAATGTATATTTAATTGTAAGTAGTCTAAACATCTGTTACAAGAAAGGTTTTGCTCATTTCAGACGATTCAAATGATCTTCAACGTGGCCTGTTTGTCATTTTCAACTAAGTATGATCCCTTTAAAAGAAAAAAAAAATCATTGCATTTTGTTTTAATTAGAAATGTCCAATATTATCAGACTTAGGATTTTATTGTCCAATATTGGCATCAAAATGTGATATTGGAAAATATCACAAAAAATATCCCTACTTTTTATTTACAATCCATTTTTGTTTAAGAATACATTACTCTTTTAATCATGGCCCTCTGAAAAAAATAGATTGAACTGCCAATAAGTTGAAAATGTGTGTTTATGTGCAGTTAGATTTACTTGCAGTATAAAATGTTTGCCAAGATATTTTTTACGTCTTTATCTGCTATAAATTACAGATTGAGTAAAAGTTAAAAAAAAATAAATAAATAATTGGAGGTGATGCAGATGCTCAAAAATAAACCTGGTTGTCAGGAACTCTAACACACTGACCGCATTGCCGCATCTTCCTCATTTCTTCTTCTATCATGTTTTTTTGAGAGAATGTTGAACATTTTTTCCTCTTCAAACAAAAACTGCTTGTCTTTCCAAGGAGGATCATAAAGTTCCACTGAGCATCTTTACATGTGGAAGTGGACTGGGCTGCATGTTATCCTGGTTCTCCACATGGCAGAGGTCTCCTCTCTCCATGAGACCACATCGCCAGAATAACTTTAGAACCAGCAGGACACAGAACCATCAGCAGAAACTGGCGATAGCTGCATTGATATGACACAGATTTTGATTTCTTTTTTTCAGTGAAACTGGAACGCATTCAGCCGTTTTCAAAGCAAAACTCCCCATCACAGTGACGGTCTGTGTTTGTTCCCAGAGACACTGAAATGAAGCCGTCAGGCTACAATCACAAGTTCAGTGAAATGCATCATAAGCTGCAACAAATTCTCCAGTAGACATCGTTCTCTTGGTGTTTGAGTTACCTCAAGCAGCTACACATGCTTAACCACATAACACCCATGGAGAATTTACCAAACACCGATGAGCATCATTAGCTTGGAATTCAAAACAAACCCGAGGCAAAACAGGACAAAACCACAGTGGCTTTGTCTTTAATTGTCAGTGGATGGTGAGTTTTTATTCTTGTTAAAAGCCTCATTGTGTAAGAAACCATGTCACTAATTTAAGCTGATACATTACACAGATGCCTAATGTTGGAGTTTGAAGGCCGCGCAGCAGCTTGTGGATGTTTCCTGCTGCAGCACCTGAATCAGATTAATGAGTCAAGATGCTTCGGCAGCACTTGACAAAAGGACAGACATTTAATCTGAATCAGGCGTGTTGGAGCAAGGACACATCGAAAGTTGCAGGACTGCAGCCTTTGACTATGGAATGATGGTAGTGCCTAAAAAAGAAGAAATCCGGAGAAGAAAAGAGAAATAAAGGAGGAAATATATAGATAAGTACATGGAACAGTAAATAAAATCAATTGAGGAAGAAAGAAACTCTGCCTCAAAGCGGATGATTGACAGCTTGGACAGTTAGGGAATAGATAAGAAAAAAAAATAGGGAGAGATAAGATTAAAATTTTTAAAAATTGAATTTTTGGTCTGCATATTCCTTATTGTTTTATGCATTTGTCTGCATATTTTCTTATACTTCTCCATATTTTTTATTTTTTGTGGCACTCTTATTGTTCCATATTGGAGGACCGGAGCCAGTCCTTTCCAGTCAAACAGGTCTACGTCATAATCTCTGACGTTTGAGCTGAGCTATACAGGAAGTGCAGCTGAAGAGAAACAACAGCAAATCAGCGTAATCGAATAATCCAGCCAGACGGTAACACTCGTACACTGATCCCAGATACCTGCCGACTGTTTGGCAAAAAAAACATGAATAAAAGAGTTTCTATCACAGCATCTTTCAGTCACTTACCTTGCACACCTACACAGCATTCCCCTGCCAGCTAGACTCCCACCTTTAAGCATAACAGCAGCTTCATCAACAACTGGCGACAGAAGCCATAAAAACCAAAACAGACCAATACGCATTTAATCCTGCAGACAAACCAGCAGCTGTGCTTCTGGCAGCCAGCGGCCGTGCTGTGATTATCAGCCAACCACTGATTGTCTGTGTGTGTGATGTGTGAACGACCTCACAGGTGTGAGCCGTTTGCGTGACTGGAACATTTGGAGAGCATACCGTAGGACATTGGGATGTCCAGGTCTCCTTGCCAGGACATCTGTCCCGATTCATCTATGGACTGCTGAGCTGTAAAAAAAAAAAAAAAGAGCTTGTTTACTCTCACTCCAACACTACCTCTGATTTATTCAAATTTAGAAAGACAATAGCAGGAAAATGTGTGCCGTGCTGCCTTCACACTGGCTGCCTACAAACTGTGACTGCGTGGATTAAATCAGAGATAGATGCACGAGTGAGAAGATTTTGCAAGATGTCACTTCAAGCCATCACGAACTGTAATGTCCAACTTCTACTGAGCTGAAACAAAAGTCACATTCTTTGCTTTTCTTTTTTTTTTAACAGCACAGTCATTTGGCAGAAACAGGATGACAGCATGACACTGTGGCTGTGCGAGTGAAATCATTCTGAGCGAGCTGTGAAGTGAAAACACATCATGAGGACCAACTACCTTTCAAGTGGCCTCGTCCCAGTGTGACAAACCCGGAGGAGATGAAGTTGTGAATGTCTTGGCCTCCACCACGCAGGTTTTCTTTCCCGTAATGACCTGAGGAGAGAATTTGCAGTAATTTAACACCAATATTTTTAAAGTTTTTTGTCAGAAAGAAAGGTAAAGATTTGGAAACTTGCAGCTGACAAGTGTGGCTGAATATGAAGATGTTCGGAGGGAGCAAAGTATCTGAATTCTGTTAAATGGATATGAGAATAATGGATGCAGGTGTCGTCTACATTTCTCTGGTGACTCCATGAAAATCAGATAAAAGAAGCAGGTTGGTTTCACAGAACATGAGAAGTAGCTTTACTTCTAAAAATGTGCGATCGATGAAAGAAACAAGCTTTTCCTCCTCTGATAACCAGCCAGTTTGGTTACCATGGTGACATGGTAAGTGGAAAATCGGTTGTGTCAAGAACACAACCGATTCTGTAAAAGGGCTAAAAATTCATTCATACACAGCAGATTCTAGTTTTGTTTTTCTTTTACAGGTAACCTTTCCAAACAGCATAGCTTTCCTTATTCTAAAGTACTGACATTGTTTTGAGTTGGTTGCTTAGCTGAGTCCATCACTGGTGACCTTTCACATCCCTCACACCAGCTGTTTGACCCCCTGCCATCAGGACGGCTTCAGGTCAGTCAGATCTCACACTTCCAGACTCAAAAGCAGTTTCTTTCCCTGGACGAATAACGACTAATCACACAGCATAGCAACATATCTGCCCCATCTGCTGTGCTTTTAAGCAACAAAACTGGACAACTGTGATCACTCACACATCTTTTGCTGATTAGATTCATCCCTGGATTTAATGGATGAACTAAAGTCAATTTAGCGACAAACTGATCCCAAATAAACTACATTTCACTGATAAAGTTTACACTTATAGGGTGACATCAGGGTTCTAATTTGTAGGTATGTAAAATTATTTAAATAAACATGAATCTGCCCCATTCAGGTGAAGTTATTCATGCAATGTCTTTGCTGAGTTGATGGTGTTGGGATGTGTCTCATGTCAAGTGACAGACACTCAAAAGGTCAAAGAACCGATCAGGTGATCAGATTAGAAAATGAAGGAAGAAGAGAGGAAACTCTTTTTATGACTGGTCTCTCAGGAGTTTGTTCTCACTAAACCTTTTTTTCTGCAACAAGTTCATTCCTGGCATTTATTCAGCTTTCCCTCCCCTGTGGGACAAATGTCCAGCAAGCTCTGGCCACAGACTTAAAGTCCACAGACATCGTCTTCTGCTGAATAAACAAATGCAGCAGGACTCTTTCTTTGACTTTAACAAAAGCTAAGGCATCACGATCGACACAGAAAGGATTGGAAAATGGAGAAAGAGGTTTTACAACAGTGGCTAGGTACGGAACAAGGGCCCGGATGGGATGTGATGCCCAGACCCCCGGGTGAGAGTCATATACGCCAACCATCGAGCCAAAGGGATACCCCTGTGGCCAAGTAGTCAGGGGACATAATCATACTGGAGACATGGTGACAGGACCCCACACTGTCACCCCCACCTTTCCACAAGCACATCCTCATGCTTTTCACAGGCTGCCAACCATTCCAAATCCATGAACTTATTATGAGTGGCACATACATCCTGCCAACAACACTAAAATGTGGCAAGATACACAATGAGGGTCCGGGCGGGATTCGATCCAGAGACTCCCGACACTCATGCGGGCTTGCAAATCAGCCAAGGGGATATTTGTTTAACTGACTGGTATGCCAAGTAGCCAGGGTGGATGGTCAGCTGGAGGCATAGTGACAGGACCCCACACTGTCACACTCGGTTTACACAGGTGGTGTCGATGTTGGAGTTTAAACAGCCAACTCAAAAGCTTTTCAGTAACCAGTTCCAACTGACAAAACTGGTTTCACGGTAAAAATATCGAGGGGTGGGGGAGAATCTAACGATATAGGACAGTAGCTCTTGAGGACTGAACTTGGGCACCCTGATTCAGAGGAATCTGTTAGCAGAAAGACTGTATCATTGCCATAAGTTTGCTTTATGTGTGTAGAATTGCTTCAGGGCTGAACAATATGACCAAAAAAATTTTATGATACATGTTCTCATATTGATGGTTTAGACAGTTTCTTTTAATAATGCCGATTTTAAAAAGGTACAGTATGTAAAAAAAAAAAATCAAAGGTCAGTGGCAGAAAAATGTGATGTATAATTCAAAACTGTTTCTATTGATGTGTAATCGCTGCACTAGAATAGCTGTTATACGTTTATTTTCTTAGAATGAGTCATTTATATCTACTTGCTGGGCGGTGCACATATGGAAGCTGCCATATTTGTGTGTACTGAAAACTGTCCAGAAGCTCTAGACTGTAAAAAAAAAATATAAAGATTAATTAGGGGTGCACAATATCACCAAAAAAGATATTACAATATTAAAAAACAGAAATAGCAAATTAAAGCTTCTACAAGTTCTATTTAAATTTCAATTGATTTTCAGGTTAGGTTTGCAATTTTAACACATTTTTGATAGTTTGAAGCTCATACCCACTGATCTGCTCTGATCTGCCATGTTTCCTTGTTCACTCATTCTGTGGGATTCCACTATGATGCACAGGTCACCATATAACATGTACTATTCTACTTCTTCCTATCTCCTCTACCAGTATTATCATGATGCAATATAAACAATGGACATGGCACACTCCCAAATATCATGGAAATAAGAATTTTATGCATCTACCAATTGAGACATTCACCAATGCCAAAAGATCTTTGAAGAAAAAACATCTTACCAAGTGCCGCTGCAGGCATGGGTGTAATTGAAGACGCGTCAGATCAATACTCACTGTGGACTTTATTGCCCATTTCACAAGTTCAGAAAAAACAAAACTTACTTCTTTTGTCGTATCTCGTATTACCCTGCAATGGCATTTCCAACAGGAGTTATCTTAACGGTCAACAGAAAGGAGGTCACCCATGCTCACCCCACACAAGATTTAGGTTGTCTGGATGCACCTGCACACACTCAAGCTAATGACAACTCCACACCCAAAGTGCCACCCACAAGCCAGATGCCACCACACCCACAGATGACATCACTATAGGTAAGCCATAGGGCAAACCAGAGAAACATGCCTCCTACAGAAAACCTTTCATGTTATTTGAGTTTTCTGCAGGTTTTTCTATTGGCTTGGAAAAACAGATTGAAGCAGGGAAGCACATGAACAATAAATGCACATGAGCCTGTGAAACAAAGGTGGGGCAGCAAAAAAATAACAGTGTCATCTGCATAGAAGTGACATTGGCATTTAGCAATTTACACAGATTGTTGAGGTAAAGAAGACAATTAGGATTAAAGCTCGGTTGAAATTCTTAATATTTTGAATAATTTTCTCTCAGGGGAGTAAATTTTGGGTTAATTTAGCAACTTTTGCTCAATATTTTGTTTAAATTCCACAACAAAATCTTAAAACTCACAAAGTCATGGCTTACTAGTTACATGTAAGCTGGTAGGAGATTAACTTGATGACAATCAGATAAAACTATTTTACTACATTAAGTGGAGATCCTCATTTCTCCACTCATGACATTGAGGAACATTGAATAATCCACCAGCACCTTCAAGCCAGTTTATTTTGTGCCAAGTTTATTGAAGCTGAAGTCAACACAATTGGCTCCCGCAGATTTAGTGGATGGATTTTTCCTCCTCGGGTGAATCCATCTATCAAAGCCAAACTATTGGAGAGAATTGATTTCACTGGAAATTTTAAAGGTTGGTGTTGCTGCACCTTTAAACTAAGCACAACAGTTTCTCAACTCCCACTCCCTTCTGCCACTTAAGAAGAGATCAGCCACAGATGACAAGAATATTAAACGGGGGTAAAATGGCATAACAGACTAAATTGAGACTCTGGTGGGATCAAAAGCTAATCAATATGTATTGCTTGAGGATGCCAGGGGTGCAATCAGCAGATTTCAGGGCCTTCATATTCCCTGTTCATCAGTGCTACTTCTTTATTCTTCACGGGAACTAAAATATTTAACAGTTGGACAGTAAAACAGACTTTTTGGCTCATGAGCGGGAGAAAGATTCAAGTTTGATTCATTTGATTTTAAAGTAGTTTTAGGTTTTTTGTAAAAAAGGCAATGTGGAAAATTGTAGGTATACAGTGTTTTAGATTTCCCCTCGTGTTGAAAGGTCTGTAATGCAATTTGTACCTCATCACTGTAGCTGTGCAGAGCTGCTGTAACTGAAAGTGCAGTATGAACACAAAAGTAAGACAAGCTAGCACTGCTGCAGTGTTCAATTGTGCTGTCAATCAAACAAGTCATGAAAACATATTAAAGAGTGAAGCATCCAACAGACGGGAAAGAAACAAATAATAATCCAGAATCTGGAGTCTTGGCCCTTCATGCAGCCTCTACTCCTTCCATCCTCCTCTCTGTTAATCCCTCTCTATATTAACTAGCAGTTAAATGCCCCTGTCTCTGAGGGGCCACTTCAAAGTCAATAATATCCCTCAGACCTTTGGGCCTGAGGAAGCTGAGATTGAACAGCATTTCAAATTATAATAATGAGGAAGAAACACCTGGGACCTCGGCCTGGCTTTCATCACACCAAAGTTTTGCACTGACGCTCAGCCATGCAGCTCATTTATTTCTTTGTTTTGTTTTGTTCCTTTAAATCCACTGACAAAAAAAAGATTACTGACATGACTGTCACGTCTCATCCGAAGCCCAGATGAAGTCCTGTTGAGAATATATCTATATTTTGTCTCCTAAAGTAAAAAAAAAACTGCTGATTTATAACCTCGGCACCCTCCAAGGATGAGACCATGCAGCTGAAATAATGTACCTGGAGATGCTGACTGTGATATAAATTGTTCCCATGAGGCAACATGAACCCATAGCCCCCTATTATCTCTGGAAAGTGCTCCTAAAAACTGCCTTATCTACTTTGCATAATGAAAAGGAAGTAGCCGTAGAAAAATTGAGGCTGTATTTGAATTGGTACTCAGGAAGAGGAAAGTGGGCACAAAAGGTTTCATTTAACTTATATTGCTTTTGCCATCATTGTCATCCACAGATACATGTAAAGTGTTAAAAGTGGGTCGGACAAAGCAAATTTGAATTTAGTCAGGTCATGTTAACTTTACTCTTCCCCAAGTTTGCAACCACTTTTCAAGAATAGTTTTGTATAAAAATTGAATCACCGACGGGGTCTGTTTCACTTAACCTTCATGCCTGTTCCACTAAGAACATTTCTGCTTACAAATTTATATGAACTTTTCAGCAAACAGCAGCTTCTTCATAGTGATAGCCCTAATGCCCATAATGCCTCATATACTGACCCTGTTAACCCATGTAAAAAAAAAAAAAAAAAGAAAAAAATATAGTTTAACAATCAGTTGGTGTAGAATTTCACAGCTACAGGTAACCAATGTATCTGATAAATGTTAGCTGAAAGCTGAACAGAACAGGGTCACCATGGTTACAGAAGTTAAACAAATAATCTGCTCCAGAGCTGTTTATGATCAGTTGTAGATTAAATATTCCATCAAAAGCTCCATCTTTTACTGATTCAAAGAGCAAATCAGACTAAAACAACATTTAAATGCCACCAGACAGAAATATGGAATCTGTGCTGATGTCTGACATTCTGAAACTGTTTAATCTTGACTAAAAGTTGGATATTTAAATAACTGGCTGCAAAAAAGCCAGTCTTCTTTTTACTTTTTTGCTATGGGCGAAGTGGGCAATTTATATTTATCATGCTGCCATTAAAAGAAAAGCTAATTGAATTGTAAAAAAAACATCAAAACCTTTAAACTGAATTGAAAATGAACATTTTTGACAAGAACTCGGTGAACTCAATGATTCTCTGCTGACAAGAGAAGCAGTTTCACTAAAACAGCCTCCAGACTAAGTGTCATGTTGTCATGGGAAGCACGTCTACAGCTGGTGAACCAGAATGGGCTCTCTGTGGTTTTATATTTTTTTTCTCTCACATTGCCAACAAGTCCATTATATAGCACTGATATTGGAACTAACACAGGTGAGAACATTAGGAATATTCAATCAATAAAGTTCAATTTATTTTGGTTGGTTAAGTAAAGACACTTGAGGCCAGATGCATAAAACTGCTCTTTCATGACTAAAACTGTGTGGATGCATAAAGGCAAGAGCACAAATGCATCCTTTTAATTAGATTTATAGAGGCATGCTTTCATTTGGTTCCGTTTCACTAATTTCACTCATCATGGATCTGTATTCAAGTTCATAAACCTGATTTCCACTCCCACATTTTTTTCCAGCAATCAATGGAGGCATACACTCCACTAATGAATCATTTGCATATGAAATCTAATTTGTACCACAACTTAATGATAATGAAAGCAACAACAAAGACGCACAGTTTTACTGAATGTAAAACCAAGTCACTCATATGCAAAGAAAGAAGTCTATTATCTGGACTGCTGCCGGCCATTCAGGTGCCGTAAGCTGCTTTACACAAAACCGCTAAAAAAACTACAAGTTAACATTTGTGCATTTTGTTGCATATATTTCTTTAAAAACATCAATGCTGCTCAATTTTGATTGAATGAATGAAGGAATGCTGTTTAATATCTTTCTTTTGGTTGTTCACATTCCAACATTAATACAATTCTTCCAAGACCAATACAGTATAATGCAACCACAAAAAGGGTTGGGAAAAAGCAATGCTTTTTTTATGGCCTACCCTGTACATCAAATCAAACAACTTAACAATGAAAGCAAATCTTTAACCTTTAAGCTTTTGTCAGGATTTTAATCCTTTAAAAATCATCTTGATTTTTTAAAACGTTGTAGAGATATCTGATATCATCGGGCGACAACAGCAATAAAATGTGATATTGATAAATATTGGTATGGATTCTTCAAACCACTAGTTGTACTAACGAAATCTCAAAAGATCTCGTTCCGTCACAAAATCTCATGAAATCTTGTTCCATTAGCATTGGTCCAGCATGTAGAAAAGTCCTTTCAGAGTCATGTGACTACGGTGCAGCTGCTGCTGCTGCTGACTTGCTTTAAAGCTGCTTATTATATGTCGGGTTTTCAGTTGTTTGTTAAGGGCGCATTCAGAAAGCATAGTCCGCGAGTCTCGGTCCGTTTGGGGACTCGGTTCCCAAAGCGGACTTTCCGAGCAAACGGACTCTGATTCGAATCAAAGAAGCTTTGTGAATGCGCCCTAAGTTACCAAGTTGTCAGAATCATTAGAATTAGCCACATGTTGGCTAATACCTGCTAGTATCTGGTATTTGGTAGCCAGATGTCCAAAATGAACTCCTCTGGCTGAGGAGCTATAGTCTACGATTTGAAAGTTTGATCATTATCAATAACCTTATTTAGATGGTGGTTCTGGTCCTATAGTACAATTTACACAATGTTAATAGACATTCACCAATAGGATCCATCCAGCCAGATCCCTGCTCAAGCTGAGCGTGGGCTCCAATAGGAGCCCCTTTTCAAGCTGATTTTTAAATTTCTCAACTGATTCTGACATCAGAGACTATTGCTTGGCTGTTCGGGGATCTTTGCTCTCGGAGCAGAGTACAGCTCCATCTCTCAAAATATGAGACATACGTCACAGTTCATCTCAGTATTGGTTAATGTTGGAAAATAAGAGTTGGACAATGTCATATATTGGATATTGGTTTAAAAAAAGAAAAGCCAACACTGAACATTTCTAAGTTGTTGGGGTTTTTCCCCCAATTTCTGGACAAAAATGTCTTATTCAGCCACCTTTTGAAAATAATATTACAAAATATAATTCTCCCTTTTGTGATGTTCTGGCTCCATTCTTTAGATAAATACAGTAGTAACATTTACTTTATCTTTTCACCACTAAAATCAACTCCATTATAAGCATTTGCATATTTGTAAAATTAAACGTTGAATTCTGAAGTTCATGAAGAGATTCTCTTATAAAAACTTCACCAACAACCAAAATGACGGCCAGATCAAAAGGAAACATTTACCCAAATACACAAAAACGTCCAAAATGATGTATGAGGTTGATGTTCCTTTAATGTTGTTGAAGTTCCAGATACAGATGAATACCAGTAGTTCCACAGTTCCCACAGTGGAGGCAGCGAATCAGGCTCCAATAATTTAAACTGAAATCAATACTTTGGTTTTGTGTTGTTCATATCTGTTAATAAAGATAATATGTAACAGACTGGGAGACAAATTGTAACCATCTTGTTTGGAGTGCTACCGTGTTCACCAAATGAGTTTTGCTCAGATAAAAATATTCTGTACATTTACAGAGTGTCACTGAACATGTCAGAAGCTCAGCTGGTGAAATGAAAGTGAGTCCCATTTCAGATTTCTGAATGGTTGAAATTTAAGGACGCGGTTCTGTTCATGTTTTTCTTTGTGTCTGTGGACGGTGGACAGAGACGGCACGGAGCGGACGTTAGCAGCTGATTGTGAAGGGTTTTATATCAGTGTCTGTCAATAAATGAACACTAGATAATGACTCAGCATTCAGATTATTTTCTTTTAATATCCAACAAAGATCATCATTATGATTGACCTTTCGCTTAATACCCCCCCTTCCCAAGCCACTTACAGTGCATGTGGTGGGAGTACCAGCAAACAGAAAACAGAACAAAAACTGCTGATGGGATACAAGATTTACTGGGAAAAGATCATGCAGAGGTGAAAAAAAGTATAGTTGGATCAGAAATGAGAGCAAACATCAGCTCATGCAGGGAAAGCGTCACGCTACCATGGACGAGCAGCAATTTCTGTTTTATGTGCAATGGCTGAATGCACAGTATACTACATTGAATGGAGATAGAGGGAACATATAGATGTAATGGATCATTGTACGTTTGCCTTAAACAGCCTTTGGGAGCCTATAGTAGGGTATGAGCCATTCTTGTTCCATCTCTAAATGCTTTCTGTTATCACTGAGAACTTTGTATAGACAAAGCACACGTTGCAGTTATTTATAGACCTTAAAATTAAGCATGTTGTAAAAATGAACATGAACACTGTTTGCTAAAATATATATTGAAGTGTCACCTTTGTGTGATAGTGGCTGTCATTCCCCTGCAGATTATATCCAAATGTTATGGCACTGTTCCTCTTTGAGGGTTTATTGGTCTGGAATTTTTGATGTGCTGTCTGGAATAATTGACCTATGACTAAACCACGCCCTCAAACGCGATGAGCCAATCACAGTGCACACAGCTAACCCAATGCACTCTGACATTCTCTGCTTGAACATGGATTGAAGTGCATTGAAGTTCATTTTTATGTGTCTTTACATGTATTTTTTTGTTTAAAATGGTCAAATGATGTGCATGGGGTACATGCAATTCGGACACTAGGTATCCTGAGAAGCTGGGTGACGGGGTGTATTTTTACCCTTTCCCAAGCCACATCTCAAACGAGAAATGTGTCTGCTTTGGCTAAAGTTATTCGGCAGACCGCAACATCAACTGAACGTGGATTAAATTAACAAAGATGTCTACATTTGTTCTGAGGTGAGTCAACATCGTATTTGAGGCAACATATTGTCACTTTGCTGGAAAGAAATATGAAGTTATCTTTAACATCCTTAACGTTAGTTTAAGTTAGCTAATGCTAGCCAAACGTGCTAGTTTTTGTACTTTGGTAAGGGTACATAAGAGGTCAGCTATAGCGGTCGTGTAGTAACGTGGGTAACGACACGCCTCTGGCTTCCAAGCTGCAACCAGACTCTACTCCGCTCCCGTGGCTGTTGAATCAGTTTTTGGCGGACGATCACTTTTTGGCGCATCACCGGCAGCTGGGCAGTAGTTTGTGCAAGAAACTGAGGGAGCGCACGCTAGTCCCAATCCAGAAACTTCACAGGCTTGATTTCAACTCGCAGTTTCAGACTCGTGAACAATGTTTTTTTGTTTTGTTTGCTATGTTTTGTTTTTTTAAAATGTTTTTTATTTATCTTGTCATGGTCTCTGTCTGATTCTGTGTCTGCTGTCCGTGTTGCCAGATGTCACATAGGGCCTGTCAGCGAATGTTGATTGTCGGAGTGAGTGGAGGGGGTGTGGCTTGGCCATAGGTCAGTTGGAAAAGATATTGTACCTGATGCTGTGACGGCATTATTTGGTGTACCATCATAGCTCTACTTAATCTGAGGCTCTTAAAGACTTGACAGCATTCCCAACTTTGTTGGCCATGAAACTGATCCTGCTGAGATGAAAATCATCAGTTCCACCCTCCCACATTGATCAAGGAGGTGCTTTATCTTTTCAAACTGGAAAAATTGGACTGAACTGACCTCATATGGAACTGGGAAGACTTAGAGCCCCTTTGTATCTTATGTCAACAATTCATATTTTCCTCTGACCAAGACCTAAGCTGGGACTGCCCTGCGGTGTGCTATATAGCCTGCTAATGCTTTTTTGTTTGTCCTTGTCTCATTTCTAAAAATTTATTCTGTCTCATCATGTGTAGGTGACGTGTGCCATGAGGTTGTTTGTATGTTGCTTTATTTTTGTTGATCTTGAAAGAAATTAAACAACTGTTGTAATTATATTTGAGAATGAAGTGTTAAAATTAGAAACATAAATTTTAAGAAAATGAACATGAATAGAAATTAGTCAAAGAAAAATTCCTTTGACACCAATTAAATCATGTGTAAATGAAAAGGAGGGGATGATTTGGACACCTCATGGATTTTTTTAGGCTATATATACAGATTATGGGCCCACATTATCACACTGCATTATTAGCTCATAAATCACCAGTATGCAGGAAAAAATATGCATGGATTTTATCTGTATGTCTTGTTATGCTCATGGCTCCTCATCCATATGTCTGAGATTCACGACACCTTGTTGCTAAATGGGAGCATGTAACAACAGCCAGATTCCTAAAGCTGATTATGGAAAGTGCTTTTTACTCCAGCTTGTAAATTCACAACGTCCCCAAATACCTTTTGGCCACACAATGTAAATTTTAAGATTTACTGAGAGTAAATGAGATAAGCTTTCAGTTGAGACAGAGTAAATGTGACTAGAAGCAAACTGACTCACTTTCATTTGCAAAAAAAGCCTCCCATTGTTTAAAAAGTTCCTCTCCTCTAAACTGACTTCAGTTGCTGTGAGAGTCCAGCAGAGATGATTTCATTCTCTGTCTCCAAAGTGTGGAAGACATTTGTCACCTTTTTTCACAGCAACATAGAAATTGTAGAGAACAAAATGAGAGAACAGAGCAGGACTCCAGGAAATTGGAAGTGATAACGGTCGCTCCGGGAAAGTTATGGGGGGAGGACTATCCCCAACCGAAGACACGCTCCATCAGCATCAGTCTGAAGTGCAAGTGTGATTCAGATTACATACTGTCACTGTTTGGAGGCAACGCCTTTCAGTAGATTTTTAACCTTTTTAAAAACAGTTACAGAGAAAAATGGCCCAAAATCGTTCCTTTTGATTTCAAGGTAAATAAATGGTCATTTTACCTAAAGTTCAACTTAATATACAGAAAATTTACTTTAAAAAAGGAGAAATCCGAATGAGTTCCATTGTAATACATATACAGTTGTGCTCAAGATTGACACCCTCTAATTAAAGAAAAGGCTAAATTCACAATACTTATTCAAATAACAAGAAACTAAAGAAACTAATAATATATATATATATATATATATATATATATATATATATAATTACAAAATTATAATTTAGTAAAATAAACTATTGCTTTAGAATTGTGGTTGGAAATCTTAATAAATAAAAAAAAAAGAAAAAAACTGGCCCAGACACATTATAACACCTTGCCTGTGAATTGTGGACCAAAACACCTGTCAACAGGTGTAGAAGTTTTTGAGCGTCACAGAAAACACCTGATTGCAGTGATTGTCTCAAAGTGTGACTTAGTAAAATTGTAGCTTCGGAGCCCCATCATGCTTGTTTACTTGTTTTATTTTTTTGTGTGTTTGTTTTTAATATTTCTTTTGAACAACAATTAAAATTCAATGTCATGATTTTCATAGAATTTTTTTATTCATTATTACTTTTGTCAATTTCAACTTGTTTCACTCACAGCTGATTTTTTTTCCATCTTTATTTGGAGGGTGTCATTAATCTCGAGCAGGACTGTCTCAATGGAGAATGGTACGTTTACTCATAAGTTACTTTATCAGGATCCCCGTTTTCCTCGAGAACTGCTTTAATTCCTTGTGCCATAAGTCCCGATACCTCCAGCGGGTCCGGGTCATGTCGGGCTGGATCGGTCCACGTTTTTTTGCATCTCCACAGATAAAAACTGGGATGGGTACCTTATATCCGAACCGTTTATTTATATAGCCCTTTACTGTCACCAAGGGACAACAAAGTGCCTTACAGTAGGGAAGTAGACAAGAAAGAAAAACTTTCAGTAATGGATCAATAAAATTCAGGAGTTCAAAGTAATGAAAAATAAAAACAGATAAAAAATTAAAAGCTAATTATTTAAAACCACCATGTCCAACACATTCTCACTCCCAACTCGTCATCTTTTTGACGCTTGCAGTCTCCCTCCACGTTAACTGTCTACACGCGGGGTATCTTGTACATATGTGACGCAGCGGGTCTCTCATTGATTGTTATGGAAATCCCTAATCGGTGGTATATTGACAATATGAGAGTATAAAATCAGCATAAAATCGACTGCGATCAATCCTCCAAAGTTATACGTACTATAGGGTCATTTGTGCACATCTGAAATTACGCTCTCTTTGAGCGTATTTCACGCTCCCTGTCACCTTTGGCGGCGGCAGGAGCAGAAATGACGGCGAGTCCAACTAAAGAGAAGGAAGTCGACTGCAGAAAGATATTTAACTGGCTGAAACACTTGAGGCAGTGTTTAGCTCGCCTGGTTGGGAAGCTGACACAGTATTCAGAGGCTGCAGTTCCTCTATGCAGCCGGTCTCAGTACGATTCCCAGCCTGGGACCCGCTGCAGCCCCCACTCTCTGCCCCCCCCTTTACCTCTCTCTCATCTTGTGATATAAAGGTTATCAAAGCCTGAAGAAACTCCTGATTATGATACGACAGCCGCATTTACAGTATTATGTCGCTTAGGATTTGAATTTTGTTTATTTGTGTTCACTGAGGAATGTGCATGTATATGACATGAATAAAGTTACTGCCAGCTACCACAACACCGTTTATCCCTCTCCCTTCCAGCTGGTTGTTAATAGCATCCTTAGCAACCACTGTAGCAACAATCACAAAACCTGAAAGAATTGTGGATCGTTTACATGAAACAAACAGACATTTTGAAAACAAAGTGTATATTTGACGTTAGAAAAGTTATCAGAACAAAGCTGAAGCCACAATCTATCTTGAAAAATATTAATTTCTACTGAAGATTGTAGGGACACCCACCATTTTTCTTTTGGTCACACCAGGGAGGAACTCAGCAGTCACGTAACCACCACCAGGAGTCGCTTTTGGACGATTGATTTCCATAACATTCAATGAGAGACCTGCTGCGTCACATACGTACGAGATGGGTATACCCTGCGCGTAGACAGGTGATGCGGAGGGAGCCTGCCCAAGCGTCGAAAGATGGCGAGTTGGGAGTGAGAATGTGTTGCCATGTCTACATGACTAAATGTATTAAGTTGCTGCCATTTGATTGGCTGATATTTGTGTCAAGCTATTTACCAGGTGTACCTAATGAAGTGGCCAGTGAGCATATACACTGCCTGGCCAAAAAAGAAAAGTTGCCACCAAAAAAGGTCTTACACTCTGATATTTCGTTGGACGCCTTTAGCTTTGACTACGGCAGCATTCGCCGTGACATTGTTTCCAGAAGCTTCTGCAATATCACAAGATTTATTTCCATCCAGTGTTGCATTAATTTTTCACCAACACCTTGCATCGATGATGGTAGAATCTGACCACAGCCTTCTCCAGCACATCCCAAAGATTCTCAATGGGGTTGAGGTCTGGACTCTGTGGTGGCCAATCCATGTGTGGAAATGATGTGTCATGCTCCCTGAACCATCTTTCACTATCTGAGGCGGGGAATTCTGGCATTGTCATCTTGGAATATGGCCGTGCCATCAGGGAAGAAAAATCCATTGATGGAATAACCTGGTCACTCAGTATATTCAGATATCAGCTGACCTCATTCTTTGAGCACATACTGTTGCTGAACCTAGACCTGAACAACTGCAGCAACCCCCAGATCATCACACTGCCCCCGCAGGCTTGTACAGGTGACACCAAGCATGATGCTGCATCACTTCATCTGCATTTCCACCCACATTTCTTCCTGGAAGGTGATGGGTCCCCACTATCCTTCCAGTTTTTAATAATGCGTTGGACAGTTGAACCCAATTTTAGTAGATTCTGCATCCCCTTAGATGTTTTCTCTGCTCGATGCCAATGATTTGACCCTTCTTAGACAGACTCGCATCTTTTCCACGACCATGGGATGTGTCTTTCCACATGGTTGTTTAGGAAATTACACCAGTTGGGGTTCAGTAACTTGTTGCCAGCTGAAAGATAATCGCCCATGCAGTAATTATCCAATAGGAGGCTCCTACCTATTTGCTTTGTTAAATCCAGTTGGAGACGTTTTTTTTTGGCCAGACAGTGTATTTTTGCTGTTTAATGCTTCAGTTTCTCATAAAATCCAGTTTTATGCATCTGTGACCCAGCAGAATATTAGATCAAAGCTTCACTGTTGTCCCCATGAACATGCTTTTCTTAAAACCTCGACCAA
The DNA here is from genome assembly GCA_023101725.1 of Atherinomorus stipes. Classification (NCBI taxonomy): domain Eukaryota; kingdom Metazoa; phylum Chordata; class Actinopteri; order Atheriniformes; family Atherinidae; genus Atherinomorus; species Atherinomorus stipes. The sequence goes on from JALJCO010004845.1 coordinate 37,700, forward strand.
AGAAACCTTTTTGTTTTGGTTTATTGATTTGACACAAATATTCATTGAAGTCTGACAGTTCATTGAATAAATAACCTCAAACTTTCTGAAGTGAATCCATATTTCCTCAACCTTCAATGTGATTCAGAGAGGATAAACAAACTGTCTTTTTGTCGTTTTCACAATGTAAAAGCTGAATAAGATTTAACCCTGAAATATTCAACATCTGAACTTCAAGAAGCTACAATGACTTACTGATATTTTGTCGTTTATTTCTCTAAAAGACATTTGAATTTAAACAGTGTCTCCTTAAATTTGGTATTTAAGGCACAGTTAGAGCCACTTGTGTTTGTGCAGCACTTTTCCAAGTAATTAGTTGCATGAAATGGTTAAAAAACTGTATTACAACCTTGTTGTAATGAAATTAAGGTTCATTTTAAGCCTTATTTCCCTTTATCATACTCCTGATTATACATTTGTATTTTATTTCTATTTTCACTATGTTTGTTTTGGTACTCCACAATCCCCAAATTTCCTACAGGATGAGTATCTATGAAAGAAAAAAGAACCACATGAGAGATGAAAAAGAAATAGGCTGATACTACCCAGATCTGATCAAATTTACTTTGTCTGCCTTTAACACTGTATTAGATTTTCTCCCTGTAGTCGGAGTTATGAGTTTTAAAGTTGGAACATTTTCCTTTATCCATAAGACAATATATTTTCCTCCACACAGATAGAAGTGAGTTTTTTTGTTCCTCAGTTTTCTGAAAAATGTCTGCTGCTCTGAGTTTTACCAAGAGTGTCTGTGGTCTCATCTCTGTTTGAAAAACCTTTGACAGGAAGAACTAGAACATCATGACCCAGACTTCTTATAGTTTGGGGCAGAGGACACAGCTCTCTGCTCAGCTGCATTTATCACAGACTGGTAATGTGTGGCATGAAATGGACGTGCATCAGTGTATTCTGCCTCCTGTTGCAGGTTTTAACTGTTAAGGTGCTGGAGTTGTTCAATGAAAATGTTACGTTTTGATAAAGAATTCAAAAGGCTGTAGCTTGGAAGCGGTTGCAGATGAAGGCATGCAGTAAATGAGAAAGATGTTTAATATGAACCTGAGTGGACTGTATGTTGGGAGAAAATTTACTTATGCCTTTTGCATATTGAAAGCGAATCAGCAAATAGCTGAGAAATGACTTCATTAGTGATGCCTTTGTCAAATTGTTGCTTTCCCTGTCATCTGTTTCACTAGGTACGTTTACATGAAGACTTTTTTCCCTTTCGGTACGAAATCATTCTGATTGAGGATTTTTAAGGGCAGCTGTTTACATTGGAACTAATTCATTCTGATCTGGCGTGGACATGCAGCAATATTTATTCAGAATAATCCTGTCTGACATGCTCAGAATGATGTTACATCACGTTATTTAAGAAAGACGGAGGTATAAAAACTGATCGTCACGGTTGTTGTGGTTTCTGCAGGACTTTAATCAAGCAGCAGCTGATACTCATGCGCTCCCACTGCAGGCAACCAACAGAAAAAGGCGTAGAGACGGAGTTTGAGTTTAAAACAAATTTTCTGTTGCTGTCCAGGGAACTACGTTGTTCACAGCCATCTGTCAAAGTGAGGAAACGTTACTCGTTGCACGTAGACATCTTGTCGAAGCATGCAACTGCATGCACAATTCTCCCCTCGTTCTTTTTCTTTTTGATTTACAAGTTTTTTACAAGTTGAAAACATGGTGCAGTCATGCCGTGTCATTAACTGCCTCATTTCCAATACAAAGCAAGGGAGCTGGGATATGTCAGCTAACGAAGAAGTGCCGAATGGCCCGGATAGCAGCCATGAGGTGACCAAATATCACTTTCAAAGGCATCACCAAAAACATTGGTGTGTTCGCGGTATTTTCAGACTGATAAATTCTGTTCTGTTAGTGTGTTGTGGTGTTAGTAGAGTTCTGCTGTTTCACATGTAGCATTTAGCTGGCCGCTAGCTGAGAGCACAAACAAAGTAAAGCAGACACCACTCTCTATTTCCTCCACTTAGGTATAGATTAACTTTTGGGTTTATATCATAAATGTCTTCAGTCATAGCAGATTGACTTTTAGAGTTCATTATAACTGACCTCATTTTAAAAGTAATAATGGGCGTGTGTGTCTTTGAGGGAGACCTGTGCATAAAATGAATGAAACCTGTCCGGACTGGGCGCCGTCTGTGCATCTTACACACGGCGGTGAAAGCTGCAGATTTCAATGGAGAAAAAGGAGACGGGAGAGTGATACAGCAGCCAATGCAACTGCAACATTCTCTTTGATTCTATCCATTTTTCCATGAGTATGAGTCTGTGTCTTGTCCATGCTATATAAACCAAAACTCTTGCCCATGAAGCCCACAATGCATTGCGAAATGTCACATGCCCTTTCGAGCCCGATTGTTTTATGTTTATGGATTGATTTAATTTTTTTAATCGATGTGTTTTTTCTCATCACTGGTTTTACTAAGTACTCATTTCTGCTTAACATAATTTAATGAGTTCATTGCACTATTTTATCTGCTGTTCTGCTTGTGTGGTTGAGTTTTAATTGAATAGGTGAGCGTCATTATTTCCCATCACTCTATGGCTGCAGCTGGGACGAAAGCTTGAGACACATTTCTCCTAAAATAGATCATCTAGAATGTTAAAATTTCATGTATAATTTTCAAACAGCTGTTCTTCTCAGGTTAGGCTACTGATAAAAGATCTTGAAAAGGGTCAAATTCTTGAAACTGTAAAGCCCTGTTCCCACCAGCAGGTCCAGGTCAGAAAGGGATGGTGATGGATGGTGCGATACTGTAGCATTTCCACAGCCAAAGTGCCTGTATCAATAGGCATGTAATGGCCATATATGGATAGCTGCATCAGCTTCACAATAGTGCTATGTCAGAGCAGTACAATGTTGTTTGCACTGTATTATCTCTTCTTGTCATGTAACTTTAAATTTACAAAAAGAAAAAAAAATTAAGTGTATATTCAAAGGCAGGGTAGGGGATCCTAGAAAAACGGTTCGAACAAGTTACATTTTAAAAGATACACAGCCCAAAACCGCGCCTCCAGAGCACAGGTGCACCGACAAGCGAAGATAACCGATAACGGCAGAGTGGATAGCTCGTTAGCCTAAACAGCTGAGGAACCACGTTGTGTGTTAAGTGTTAATTTGCTCACCTTCATCTCCTTCTGCGGTCTAAAACATCCACATTGCAAACATCAACACCTCCACCAACATCTGTTTTTTGTCAGAGCATTTAATTTATTGTCTGCAATTGGAGTGTGAAGTAGATTTTAAGCAATATGGTGAAAAATGCTCCTGGAAAACATCATCCACCCTGCCTTAAATCATGGTGCTGTTACCGCTTTGTTCTTGGGGGCGAGTTGCACAGGAAGCAATGACTCTTTGAACCAATCAGTAGATTGTATATGTCAAGCTCCACCTTTTTGGGTCAGATTGGTAGGATTGCTAATGGAAGGGTGCAAAAAAGCAGGATGGGTTGGGTTGGATTCAAGGGTTCCTGTCTCAGTTTTTGCCTGTGGAAACGCAAAAAAAATGCAAACTGACCCAGGCCCGACCCAGACCAGCTGGTGGAAACGTGGCTTAAGTCAAAAGAAAGAGTCCAACTCGTGGATGATTTCTTTATAATCTGTCATTCTTCTGTTCATTTGGGTCAGCAAAAGCCAGCTGTGACCCTCAGAGCAGCCTGTACGTCTGTCAGTGTAATTCAGGGAACTTTCAGGATGGAGACGACTGGTGCAGCTGTTGGCCTTTAAGTTCCAGATCTGGTTTGTTCATGATCAGCTCCAGCGGTGCATTCAGGGTTATCAGACTAATTTACAGTAGGGATGCATGATATTCAATTTTTGGACGATATCTAACATGCTGATATTTTACTTTTCATTTGGCAATAACTGATGCCAACACCGATATTAAAGCTGAAAATGATTGGGAGCAGAAAGGAATATTCATTCCTTGTGCAAAATTAGAAAAGAGATGTTATAATTTTGCACGGTGGGTGCGGTCTTATATTGTTCCCATGCACCATGGACACAAAAAACAACAACAAAAATGTTGCACAGGTTTCTCACCAAACAGTGCCTGTTATATATTGGTAAATCATATTGGCTAACACAGACATTCATTTTTAAAGCAAAATCAGGCCAATAATATGATTCATCTCTAATTTACAGTACTGTAAACTACTGTATATTTATAGTTACACAGAGATACAAATGTTTTGAGTCCGATGATGGTTGGTACTGAGCTTTTTCAGCCAGATCTACAAACAGTGCATCCACCACAGCAACAATAAAACAAATCTTGATGCAGCTCTGGATCAATATCAGAAGTTAATTCCTTCAAAGTTGGCTTTGCCCCATTTCTGGAAATATTTTCATGGAGATTCATCTTTAACTTGGTGTAATCCTGTTAACTAATATACTCCACCAACCACATCCATCTCAGATCCTGTAAGTGCTGCACATTATAGACAGAATTATCACATTATCATGGAGAGGTTGTTCTGTGAAAAATCAATTTCAACCATGAATAATACAATGTATGTGACAGGGAGCATAAATTATAGGAAAATTATGAAGAATTATCAGTAATGATTATTCAATGCCACCCAGATACAAAGTGAATTCTCCTGTAATCAGGCCAATCCGTGAGAAAAGTATCACCCGTCTTCTACAACTCTCTCCATGTTGGACGGTGCTGCTGATGGAGAGAACGGTGACATGAGAGTAAAAACATAACACCATTGAATCTGGGACACCATACTAGGCCACTTAGCAAGCGAGCCGATCCCTGGAGCAGGGATCTGGAGACCGACCGGATAAAAGTAGGAGGAACACTGCTGCACGCCTGAATTATCTTTGGACAAAAGCTTGCGTCGGCCACAGAAGATAATAATTTACATCTCAGATTGGAACCAATGCTAAGTAGGCTTATGGGACTGCAGCATGAGGAGGAGAGGAACTCAGGCAGGCACTTGCATTTGATTGGCTCTGCATCTTTTCTTATAATTCCTCTTAAGAAAGATTGTAGAAAAAGCATCTGTTTCAGCAGATGTCAATCAAAGGAGGCCAGGTCAGAAGCAAGCAAAAGGGTGTTTTCTTTTATCCTGCACCACTATTATAATTTCCTGAAAAGCTGGCTTATGCAAGGAGATGCTGTAAAAGACATATAGAGCCTTTGGGCATGCACTATATTGCCAAAAGTATTTGCTCACCCATCCAAATTATGGGAATCAGGTGTTCCAATCACTTCCATGGCCACAGTATAAAATTAAGCAGCTTGGCAAGCAGACTGTTTTTACAAACATCGCTCTCAGGAGCTCAGTGAAGTCCAGCGTGGAACTGTGATAGGATGCCACCTGTGCAACAAATCCTGTCGTGAAATTTCCTCACTCATTATTCCACAGTCAACTGTCAGCTGTATTATTAGAAAATGTAAGTGTTTGGGGACGACAACAAGCAACGTGGTGGTCGGCCACGTAAGCTGTCGGAGCGGGGTCAGCAGACGCTGAAGCGCATAGTGTGAAGAGGTCACCAACTTTCTGCAGAGTCAATCACTACAGACCTCAAAACTTCACGTGGCCTTCAGATCAGCTCAAGAACAGTGTGCAGAGACCTTCATAGAATGGGTTTCCATGGTTGAGCAGCTGCATTCATCCATATATGACCAAGTGCAATGCAAAGCATGGATGCAGTGGTGGAAAGCAGCCGCCACTGGACTCTAGAGCAGTGGAGGCGTTCTCTGGAGTGATGAATTGCACTTTTCCATCTGGCAATCTGATGGACAAGTCTGGGTTTGGCGGTTGTCAGGACAACAGTACTTGTCTGACTGCATTGTGCCAAGTTTAAGGTTTGGTGGAGGGGGATTATGGTGTGGGGCTGTTTTTCAGCAGCTGGGCTTGGCCCCTTAGTTTCAGTGAAAGGAACTCTGAATGCTTCAGCATACCAAGCCATTCTGGACAATTCCATGCTCCCAACTTTGTGGGAACAGTTTGGAGCTGGCCCTTCCTCTTCCAACATGGCTGTGCACCAGTGCACAAAGCAGGTCCATAAAGACCTGGATGCAGAGTCTGGTGTGGAGGAACTGGACTGACCTCAACCCGATAGAACACCTTTGGGATGAATTAGAGCGGAGACTGAGAGCCAGGCCTTCTCATCCAACATCAGCGTGACCTCACAAATGTGCTTCTGGAAGAATGGTTAAAGATTCCCATAAACACTCCTAAACCTTGTGGACAGCCTTCCCAGAAGAGTTGAAGCTGTTCTAGCTGCAAAGGTGGACCAACATCATATTGAACCCTATGGATTAGGAATGGGATGTTACTGAAGCTCATATGTGAGTCACAGCAGGTGAGCGGATACTTTTGGCAATATAGTGTATTGTAAACCACGTTTTTTCAACACTGATGTGTAAACATGCAGCACGGAGCCTCCTACCATGGTTCGATGCCTTGGAGTGAACCGGTGTGTAGTGATTCTTGGAGGTTCTGATTGGCGTCTCGTCTTTCGGGGACCCATCGATCGCTGCAATGTTTTCATGTTCGTACTGAGAAATGGGAACTGGTCCTTGTTGCCTCAGAATGTCCGCCAAAGCTCTGGAAAGAAATCACAAAACATAAAAAGAACATTAAAGCCTTCAAAAGAGGTCCTCAATCTATTTGGCAACAGCTCCAATTTGATTCAGATGTTTGAAAAGTTTGAGAGTCAGTCAAAGTTCCAATAAAATGGTGCAAAAGATGCAAATACTGGTGTCAGACTTGAGCTCAAGGCACGTTTAAGTGTGAAGGAAGGTAAAATAAATATATTTCACCAGCATAGTTTTCATCTTTTTATAGCCTTAGAGAAAAAAGGGATTATTTAACTGTGTCAGCGTCAAGCCAACGTAACCACACAGTCAACTTTTCCATAACTCCATGACTTTGGAAGGTATTCAGTGTATTAATAGCACTTCCCTTCCAGGGCGAGAACACTTTAGCCGTTTCTTTTTCGCAGACACACAGGCGACCTGATTTTGGATTGTCCCAATTGCCTCGTCGTGTGCAGCAGGAGCAGAACCAGCCTTCAACATATGTCTTAATAAGAAATGACGACAAGTTATCCAGGAGGAAAAACTACTAAAGCCCCTCTGATCGATGCTGAGGAACATGGAAACTGCAGGAGGTTTCGGGTATAAAATGCTCCTGCAGTTTTGATGTCTATGATGCTCACATATGCTGAACTTCAGAACTTCTAAATGAATTCAAAATGTGTTTTAAAAGAGAAGCTGAAAGCTTTTGTAGGAATCAAAGGATGATGGATACAATGCAGCTCTCTTATTTAGGAATCTTTTAGAACAGTTTGTTGAGGGAAAAACTACAGTGATGACTGGAAGCAAACTTATGGACAGCCATGCCACTTGTCTGCGATGCATCTCTGTCATGCAAGACCAGAGTCGTTGCAAAGTTAAACTGCATTAGATTCTTCACCAAAACAACCAGCTCCTATTATTTTATTACTGCCATTAAAACTTCATTACCACAGTCAGTAAAAACAAGTCAAACATGAATATTATCACATTAATTCAATTCTTATGTTACTGTTTTGTTTTCTTTATGCAGGATGTTAAGTGTGTTTGAGTTTTTTGTACTGCTGTGGTGTATTCTTGGAGCTACCATCTGCAGCCAGCCTAGCTGTGTGGCAATTACAGGAACTTGAACCTATCTTTATTATATACCTGACCCCGGATCAGCAGCAAGGAAAAGGATGGATGGATTAGACCTTAGTTGTTGCTGAGGGTGGTTTCCTCCTGTCCTCATAACTAAATATAGTACGACTGTTTTAAAGTAGCTGAGTGTTGCTATCTGATTGTCATGGATGGACGTCCCTGCTAATAACAATGTTAATTCCAAAACAACAGCTCTGCCTTGGTTGGGATTTATTCAGCCATAGCGTTACTGGTTACCAGCTGAAGGCCAACTAGCTATAATCAAAGCAGACAACCTACTTGGACAAAAGGTCATTTAATAGACAGAAGAACCTTATAAAGTCCGGGATGGCTTGGCCTTTTCTCACAGAGGGAATCCGTTTAGTTTGACCAAAGACAAAATACGTAACCAAAGTGACATCATAAAGGGAATGATGAGATGAGAACCCATGCAAACATGTTGTGGGTCATATGTGGAGAGTCAGACAATAAAGCAAACGGTTTATAAAGCAAAGGCAGAGGGAAGACTCCAGCCAATAAATCAACAGTAGCCTATATCATTCAGAAAGAACTACACCAAAAAAAAAAAAAAAAAACACTTAAACCAGAAACATAAGCTTACTGAGGGGATAGGCTGGAAAGCTAGCTGCTGTACAATAGAAAGTGCAAGTCATCAACCAAACAGAAAGCAGGTGAGGAGGACACCCAGGAGGAAAAACAAAAAGAGAAATGCAGAATTCTGAGCTATAAAACTGTTTAAGGATGAAAGAGATGATTCACGTGTTCTTTTTATTGTCATAAATCCTTTATACTGCGTTACCCAACATTACTGATCCAAGCTACTGGGTTACCACTCAGCCCAACCCTAACCAGAGACTCAACGCTGGATTTAATTACCGAGCAGCTTTTCATCTGTTGGAGCTCGTTCACTAAAATTCTGTTGAGGTTGTGAGACAGTGATCGTTACCTTGTCGTAATAGTTTGGTTGCATTTCTATCATTGTTTCTGGGGAAAAGAGTGCTGTTTCTTGAAAAGAACAGCATATTTACTGATGTCATTACATGGGGAAATACACTGCAAAAACTTCAATCTTAGCAAGTATTTTTTTCTAATTTCTAGTCAAAATATTTAATCACAATCAAAATAAGACAAAATTGCTTTCAGAGAAACATTTCAGGAAAATCTTATCAAGAAAATCTTTCTTTTGCCATTGGCAGATTTTTTTTATTTATTTATTTAATTTTTGCTTATTACAAGCAAATATATGTATATTTTTACTTATTTTAAGAGTGGCCAATACTTTTTTGCTTGTAATAAACAAAAAAATTCAACCAATGGAACAATCAAAATTTTCTTGAAAAGATTTCTTGAAATAAGATGCATTACCCTAAAACAAGATCTTATATCTCACTGAAATGTTTCTCTTTAAGAAATTTTGTCTCATTTTGAGTATGATGCAATACCTTGACTGGAAATTAAAAAAACATACTTGCTAAGATTTCAGTTTTTTCAGTTTAGTTGATTGGCAATATGACAATATCAGAGGGAAAAAAGGTGAGAGAAAAGACTATTTTTTGCATGAAATAATGCAAAATCATCAGGAAATGTGTTTTGAGAGTTATGTTTTCAGTGGATGTTGTCAGTACATGTGTTTTGTGTATCCTGTATGCATTTGTCGACAGTCTACAAACCCCACAAAGAGTTGAGGAAAACATTTTTTCACATTTTTGTAAAAAAAAATGGGTGCAGAAACTAAAATGGGCCATTTTTTTTCAACACCTCCAGCAGTGCAGAACCTCAAATTATTTGTTCTTATAGGATCTAAGTTAAAAGAAAACACAAATAAAAAGTATAACAGACAATGTCAGGTTCAACCCATTTTTGAGACTTCGGCTCCCCAACTATTTAACTTAATATGGGGGAAATTAAGAAGTCCTTTATATTTTATGAGAGATGTCCCTGTGTGCCATAAAAATAATAATCACAAAACAAAAACTAGTTAAACAAGGTGTTTAGTGAAGGAATTTGAACTGTGGTTTTCTCATCCTCCAATCGTAAGGGTGTAACTACTAACGTACTGTAGGGGAAGGGAACGTTAGGATTTTATCTTTATCTTACATTAAACAGTCCTGTTCTTTATCAATACGAAAGAATTGCTTTTTTTTTTTAATTATCTTTTTTTTTATTTTTATAAACAGTAATTAATTCATGTTTTAAAACGTACTTACATATGTTTCCACCGCAGCAACAGCAAAGTCACAAGAAACTCAGTAATGTCTGGACACAAATCAGGGGGGGCTGGTTTGTCTCAGCCAGCACTGAAGTTTACAAAATTTGACAACTTTTAAAAGCAGGGTGGATGACCTTTTCCACGAGCAAATTTACTATATTGCTTAAAGTCTTCTTCACATCCTGATTGCAGCCAATTAATTAAATGTTCTGACAGAAAAATTAAAAACTTAATCCCACATGGAACGGACGGGACTGGAAAAACCCATCCAATGAAACTGTAACGGCCCGTGTTTATTGATTGAATGATTATGTCCATCAAACTTGACTGCCGTTTATCCACCTCACACCCTATTCGTGTGCATGTGCACGCACTCGCAACGCGGCGAGCGTCTCACAGTGCACACAAACATGGCTGCTCACTGCTCTTATCTATGCAGCTGTTTGCTCCTAAAATCCATTGAAAAGAAAAAAAATGGATGTGGATCAAGTCATGGAGGTGTTGGTGTTTGCAGTGAGGATGCTTTACATCACTTTTGGAAACATGGTTCCTCTACTAGCTAGCTAACAAGCTATCCACTCGGCTGTTCTCGGTTATCTTCGCGGACAGCCATCAGCACACGCATTCCTGTGCTCTGGAGGAATGGTTTCAGGAAGGTAAAATTGAGCTTGCTCCAACCGTTTTTCCAGGATTCCCCACCCTGCTTTTAAGATTCATGGCAAACTAAGATCACATCAATCAGGCGTCTATTCACGTAATATTCGATGTTTGAATTCGTTCGTCTAAGCTTCCCTGCAAGACCGACTCTTATATTTTTTTTTGTTTCCCTGCTCCAACTCACCTCATTTAAATCAAATGGATCCAACAGCTTGTTGTAAAGTTCCGCACAATGACCCACTGATGTCAGTCTGGTGTTTTTGAAACTGAAAAGCAACAAAAACCTGAAGGATACAGTGGCCTTAAAGGACCGGAGTTTGACACCAGTGGCTTCAAGGAGCAGAAGCAGACGGCGCTCGTCGGGGTTTTTCTATGCTGTTTGAGTTGAGTAAGAAAACAAATACATGATTCAGGATATTTCTAGACACGAGAGGAGAAAGTATCATCTGTTGAATGAAAGCAGAACAAAACTAAAAATCACCTGTCACTCTGCAGCAATCAGAGAACAAAGGGAGCATCTCTGCACCTAGCCGGCATAAATTGCCTCTCAGTTTGCTGCAGATGCTGATCAATATAACCTGTTCAAATCACAGGCTTCAGCTCTCACTCACATTTCTTCTGTTTTGCTGAAGGTCACAGTCCAAACAGAAAAGGTCTGCCAGCAGCTCAGCATTCTGCGCACATTCCCGCCTCAGTCTCAGAGGTGGGAGTCGAAATCACTTAGAGAGGCACCGGAAATTAACAGAGACGCTCCCACTTTTCAGGAGCAGGCCCTTGCCAAATATAAAGCTAATCCCATGTTCCAGCGCTTCTTTCTGGTCACGGCTGTCAGTGTGAATGTCTGCTGCCAGCTTCTGAGGCCCGCTCCAGCAGCCATCATTACGACAGCTCTATTTACCAAATGGACAGTGAAAATAAACAAATCATAAAAGTGGGGGAAATGCTACTGAGCACCCAGTGGGCCGCGCTTCCCCATTAATTGGCCCCTCTAAAACCTCATCCCCACTCAAGTTGTGGCATTAAGTAAATTCAGTTGAAAGTATGGCTGGTGGCAGAAGACATCAAACTCATCAGCTCCCCACTTCTCACACACTAAAGACTGAAAACATTGCTGCACCAGGATGATTTTGTTCTTCAAAGTAAATGTTGGGTTGCAGAATCACATGAAGCTTTATGGATAATAAAACCTGACTACTCCAACATTTAAAAACAAGTAGGCTATCCAGCCATCGCTTGGCATAAATCTAAAACTGATCTAATGAAAGGGCTCCTTTGTGCTGTTGTCAGTCTCTGGATTTGGACATTTTCTGGCTGTTTCTCTGAGAAAGAAGGCTGAGTAATCCTCTTGACATTTTCAAAGCAGCAGGATGCAAGGTTTCATGACTGCCGAATAACAATGCTCAATTATTCTCATATCATTAAGTCAACTTCTGGGCTCTGGCTGAGAAGCACAACGCCCTCCTCTGCTTTATCCAAAATGGACAGGATAATAGCAGGTGACTCAAATGACGCATGAGCAAGAGCACAGAATATGTGACTAATGCAGCTCGTATATGTGTTTTAAACCAGGGAGGGAAAATACAGTTTTCTACAGATCGAACCCCAACTTAACACTTATTCATCACTGTAAGCTACATTTAATATCTACTTAAATGGCAAGTATACACTGGGGGGGGGGGGGGGGGGGGGTATATATATATATATAAGCCAATATCGATTGAACATCCAATATACATACACAGATACAGTACATGTACTGTATGTGTGTATGTATATTGGCTGGTCGATATTGGCTTTTTTTTTTCTTACCGATATCCAAATCCAACATACCGATACTGTCAAACTCTTAATTTCTGATATAGGATATCAATCGATCACAGATCTGAAAATCTCCTTAACTCAGCCAGAGGAGTTCATTTTGGACATCTGGCTGCCAGAAATCAGATACTAGCAGATATTAGCCAACATGTGGCTAATTCTAATGTTTTTGACAACTTCATAGCTTAACCAACTGTGTTCAAAGACGTGGGCTTTGGACCAGCAACCCTGGTTCGAGTCCCCAGCCTGGCACCAAAGTTAAGCCATTGTGGGCCCCTGAGCAAGTTCCTTCACCCCCACCAACGGCTACCCAAGCACTGAGACATGGCAGCCCACTGCTCCCTGGTTAATCCAGAGATGGATAGAAATGCAGAGCCTGAAGTTTTCATCTAGGATCAATAAAGTAGATTATTATTTAAACCAGGCCAGAAATCTGCGAGTCATCCAGGACTCAGGCCTGAATTTCAGCTTCACTTTAAGACAGTTGTGAAGAACTGGATCAGCAGCATTCTGGACTAAACTAGGACAGGGTTTCAGTAGTCTAGTCTACCAAAGATAAATGCAGATTTCCTGGTGAGACACCTTTCACCCTAAATATGTTCTAGAAGTGATAAAAGTAATGTGATTAATCAGGATTAATCTTTTTGACAGCCCTATTATTATTATTATTACATGAAGTGTATTTTAAGCAGCTTCAAAGCAAGTCAGTCAGTAGCAGCAGCGGCTGCAAAAGACCCGTTTAGGGTTATCAGCAGGTGGGATGAGATTTCATTAGTAAAAATATCAGTCCATAAAAACCATTACCACTTAGGGATGGGCAAAATATCATCGTGTGCGATATACCGTCAAAGAAATTCCCCATGGCAATAATTTGTTATCTCACAATAAAAATGATTAATTCAATTTATCAGGTTGTATTTGCTGTTTCCACCATTCAAATACATGTTTAATTTGTTCTCACATTTCAGACTGGCTTCATTTGTTCACTACAGTTTTGCAATACAAGTGTACTACTTAAAGGAATAGTACACCCACAGAATGATATAACTTTATTTTCCACTTCCCCTCATGGTGAGCAAGACTCTGGAGCACTTTTTTAATATCTCAAATGCAGCCGGAGATCGGGAAGGCTTCTCGTTTCCCCCAACTATATACCATGGATTTTCCAGGGTCCGAGCCAAAAAAGATCCATTAAAGTCCACAAAAACTTGTCAATATTCCTTCATAGTGCTCGTCCAATGTAATCCAAGTGTCCTGAGTGGGTAGCGTCAGAATTTGCTCGAAACAACGTCATTTAGTATATTTTTAGAGCATGCATAAGTGGATTCACAAAACTACGTAAGCCTCGGCGTTCAGAGCCTACTCTGCCAATAATGCAAGCGTAGAAGAAGAAATTTGCTGTTTGCATTGTGCTAAGAGCGACAGAGCTGCAGACAAACCGGAATAAACACAAGAGAGTCCAAGAGGGGTGGGATATTGATTTAAAACAAAGAAAGAAAGAGAAAGAAAACGCACGATCTCGTCTGCCGCGGCTTCTGTAGTTTCGTGAACGCGCATCGTCGTGCTCGCAGGAGATGCAATGTAGTACTGTTTAGGCTCTAAAAATATACTAAATGATGTCGTTTGGAGTAAATTATGGACACTACCCACTCAGGACACTTGGATTACATTGGACAAGCGGTATGGAGGAATATTGACAAGTTTTTGTGGACTTTAATGGATCTTTTTGGCTCAGACCCCGGAAAAATCCATTATATATAGTTGGGTGGAAACGAGAAGCCTTCCTGATCGCCGGATGCATTTGAGAAATTAAAAAAGTGCTCCAGAGTCTTTCTCACCATGAGGGGAAGTGGAAAATAAAGTTACATCATGGGTGTACTATTCCTTTAAACTTGATTCACATAGTTTAGTGGGTTCAAGTGGGCTCTCTATTAGTGATAGATTAATAATACAAAAAAAATAATTGTGAAGAAGTTGTTTTTTTTTTTTTTTTTTTAAAGGGGGGGGGGTTGTCGTCACTTATTGTTGCCCTGCGACAGAGTGGCGATCTGTAAGGGTGTACCTGCCTCTCGCCTCATAATAGCTGGGATGGGCTCCAGCAACCCCCAACACCCTGAACTGGATAAGCGGTATAAAAAATGAATGAATGACTTCTGTTATTGTGACAAAAACCAAGAAATTATCGTGATACATTTTTAGTCCTTATTTGAAATTTGATATCAAAAGCTGTAAGAGTGTGACCTGGCGAATGCCCTTGTTATAAAAAAAGACCCCATAATCCGAGAGTTCTGTAGTTTTTATTCTGGTTTATGTTTTTTCATGTTAAAGACATCGACTTCACGTTAGCAGATTTTCTCAGTGGCGCCCTCTAACGTCGGTTGATTTAACGTTTACTGTGAGATCTTTGAGGCAAGTGAAAGTCAGTCTTTATCTTGTCTCTTGTATCATCTCTTGCTCTCTCTCTCTCTTTCTCTCTTCCGTTTCCTCCCTTATTCCAATCATGTCTTCTTGTGTTTGTTTGCTACTTCAGTCATTGCGTGCTTCAGAACTGCCGGTGTTTAAATCTGCCGGCTAACGTGTGACGTGGTGCATAAAGTGAGACTCAGCCGGAACGTGACGCAGCATCCTGGAAGGAAAAGCTGTGGAGTCGTCTATCAGCCTCAGGACGCTGCTGGGCAGCCAGGACTCGTTTGATGATGTCACTGTCATCAAACGAGTCCGGGATGCTCAGTTTTAAAGTCGGAAAGTCGGGTGAATCAAGTCAACTCTTAATTTCCAATATCAACCGATCAATGCAGACAACTGTGAGGTGAAGCTCGTATCTCACGTGCTTCTCTGTTGTTTTTCTTCCTATTCTTGTCTTGCTCTCTTTTTATCACCTTTTCTTAGTTTCCTCTGCTTGTCGTCAAATCATCATCTTACCATTTATGTTGTTCTTTCCCTGTTTGGTTAATTAGCTTTTTTTTTGTTTGTAGACTTTCTTAGTATCCCCTAGAGTGCCGGTCCTACGGTAGAATCCTGGCTTTTTTTTATTGTAAATCAAAAGTCTTCTCCATTTAAATCCAAACGTCACCACTCACCAGATCTGGTCTCTTCTGGGTTTTTGTAGAAACATGGTTAAACATGGATGACAGGAGAGTGATGCAGAGCTCGCAGATATACATAAATGCTTGTTTCTACGTTCGTGGATACACAATAATCAGTTTATTCATGCATTACACCAGTTAAAACAACCATTGAAAATCACATTGCATAGAAATGCATGAACATTTCCCATTATGTGGTATGGATCAGCTGTTTTGGGATGGGGTTGTAATTTTAGGTCGTACTGTGTACCGTAACTGATGCAATCTCAGCTGAAAACCCCGCTTAGCCAAACGGCTGCTATACTGCGACATGGAAAAACTGCACCATGTTTAAGCTTTCAGCCTGGATTCTGTGACTGACTCGTAGCCTTGAGTATTGGTTGGTGGTTAGTGGATGGATCTGACAGATCAGCTGGGAAAACCAATCCAGGATCCTGAAAACTTGTTTACTCCTCTTTTCCATAACATGACTCTTTTAAAACTATTACAACCTTTTTATTCCTTATAACCCACATCTGCCACACACAGACCAAAATGACTCAACTGCAGCTGAGGAGTTATCGATACATGTGCATATTCAGACTTTTGTTGCTGTATTTAGATGTTTTATTGAGAAAATTAGGACTGAAATGTTTATTTTTGAGGACTGGGATTTTCATCTAACACTAAAATGATGTACTTCTGAATCACATAAAACAAAGAAATGGAGATTCGACCCCATCCAGAAACCACAATAACAAGAGTTGCACAATTCATTCATTTGTCCCAACAACAAACCCACTGATGCATTGCTGACAGACCATAAACCCTTCATGAGACACTGCATGAGCTCTGTCTAACCACAGACAAGCAAATCTTTAGCTACAAAGTTGTTCTCCCCCCTCTATTGACAGATGGTACTCTGACACAAACAGTTGCATCCCCTTGGAAATACTGTAAGAAGGGAATTCTACGTGTTCTTGAAAACCCGGCAACCGTTTCTATTCATTTACTGTAAGCGTGTCTCTTATGTCAAGCTTACTGTTTAGTGTGAGTGTTCTTATTATATGCTGACCCCCTTTTTTATTCAGTTATCTATTTGTGTGCATGTGTGTGTGTGTGTTGTTGTTTTTTTTTTTGGGGGGGGGGGGCGTGGTGGATAGAGAGGATAGGGACTTCAATATGCAATGGTAATCCTTACCTGGTGATGTTATGTTGGTGTTTGTTGATGTACAGTATGTGCATCTACAGCAATGGAGAAAAAATGAAGGGACCATCCTTGTTTTCTCACATTAATTGGTCATTTTAATACCTGGTACTACTAAAAGTACATTTGTCTGGACAAATATAATGATAACAACAAACATAGCTTATAAGAGTTTAATTGAAGAACTGATATCAGCCATTTTCATGCTTTTCTTGATAAGAGTTTTGGGTTATTACGTTCTTACATCAGTATCTATGGCACTGTACAGCCAAAAACAGCTTTTTGGCATTCTAGATTTTTCTTTTCTGTCTCTTTTGGTCACATGATTCACACCACAGTTGGTAATCGATTGCAATACCATTATTTTTGATGACAAAGTTGGTCTCTTAATTTTTTCCATATAGTAAATCATGAATGAAGTGGTTAAAAAACAAATTTGTTCTTTTTTCACAGACTTACATCTCATTAAAGACTCGAGACATTCTCATACCTCCTTGTTAGACATATTCTCCCCCTCCATTCCTGAAAAACCCCAAAATGGTCTCTGCTCCCTCCTTTGGAATCAGGTCTAAAATCAATCAAAATTTTCTTTCTCTAAATCATTCTGACTTACGGTGAGTGTGGCAATAAACAATGTCTTTCCACTGGTGTTGATTTATTCTGGTGTTATAATGAAAATAATATATCATTTATAGTAAGTGTTGTGAACATTAAATACTTATGATCGAGCTGCTGCCTTCAGTGGCTTCTTTAGTTTTTCTCAGATAAATTAAGTCAAAGGGATATTTCTTAGTCAAGAAGACAAGAACATCACTGACGCTCCACATATAGAGAGAAACGCTTCCTAATTATCTGGCTTTTCTGTTAGATGTTAATTTCTGCAGTATTCAGCTCTCCTCTCATTGGTTTGAGATGGGCGTGGCTTGTTTTTTGGATTTCTGTGCACCAATCATCAAACGACAAAATTTGATTGCAAGACATTTTATCTCTACAAGGCTGCTTCCTACAGTTACTCAGTCATACCTAATAAACCCACACGCTCATAGAAAGCAGTTTAGTAACGGTTTAAAACTGAAATGAATCTCAGAAACTAAAGGGTGCTTCTTGAAAAACTAAATATTTTATGTTGTAATTTGAAACCCCACACGAATGACACACACTTCACCAGTGTTTTTCAGATCCTGGTCCTCCAACACATCAAGTTCTGCAGAAGATAAAGATCCATTCACCAAAACCAAAAGAACTGGAGCAGCCAGTGGTGATGTTACTATCCCTACACCCCAGTTTGACTGGAAAGGCCAGAGGGGGTGTTTTATGTTGCTTTAAATGCTCGTGCAGCAGTTCAGCGCCCACTGGGGATATAAAAATACTGTCATGTAGAAAAGACCACTCCCATCAGGATGATCGCGCATCGCTTCTCATTGGTATTTGCTTTACTCCCTTGAGGTTCAGCAGACATGAAATACCCCCTACGCCCTCTAAGAATTGACACAGAGAGGGATGTGCACTGTGGAAAGGTAGCTAGGGTGATATTTTTCAGAAAGGGGAGCTTTGGGGAGGATTGTTGCAGCAGGTAAAAGGTCATGAGCTGGAACGAACTGGTGATGTACTGGCTGTAAGTTGTATCCAGGGTGCAGTTCTGGTGATTCACTGCCAGCTGGTGGAGGAAGATTTCCTTTTAAGGGGAAATAACCTCATCATCACCTTATGAACGGCCAACTCAATCAGAAATCAAGGGAATTTCTGAAGTGATGATTAGCTGTAATAAAACATCTGAAACAGAGCTAAAGGAGCATTAATGTGAGCTCTCAGTGCAAAAGCAGAACATTTATTTTGCCAGAACAAGTTGTGAGAAGGGGATTACCTGTGCACGTTCATCTCCTGGGGAGGCTTCGTGGCTTTATCATAGGCAACTTTACCAGAAATCCCAATGGCGATGATGAGCGCGATGACCCCGCAGGTGATGTACACCGTGGTGTTGGTCTGGTCCAGCTCGGGGTCGTAAGTGTCACCCGTGGGCGCGGGGGAGGGGGGCTGGGTTTTGATCCAGTCCGGGGTGTTGTGGTTGGTGCAGCCCTTCTGCTCCAGCCCGCTTCCCCCGGTCCGCACAGCAGAAGCGCAGGTAGCAGCTGCCGCAGCAGAAGCGGTGGTCGGTGTTGTTGCACGCGGGAACTCTTTGTCGTACTGTCCGCTCACGTCGTAGTAGCCCATGCGGGTGTCGTGCTGGACGACCACCGGAGCCTGGACCTGGGTGATCTTCCCCGGGACGGCCGCGGGAACCGAAGTGGTGCTGCCGTTGACCTCCTTCGCCTTTGGGTTCCTCCTCGGCGGGACTTTGCTCTTCTTGTTGGTGGTGGCGGCGCACGGGACATTCAGCGGGTCTAAGTAAATCAAAAGAAGCAGAAGGTGCTTTATCCCCATCATTTGAGGACGCGCTGGTGTTTGCTTGCTGGCCTCCACTCTCGTCTGGTTCTCCTTCTTCTGATGGTCACTCTTCTCTTCCACTTCTTACCGAGTGGAGCCTATTGCGGGCTTCTTCATCGCAGGTACTCCCGTTTGTGCCAAGCTTTCTTTGACGGACTTGGACTGGCTGGTTTTGCGCTCACCAGACGCCAAACACATTTTCAGACTGATTCCAACACAGAGTCCGACGTGTTAGAAAGAAGAAAAAATACCGATTTAGGACAAACTTCTATGATTTCAGATGCTGAAAATGCGAAGCAGGTGTCCTCCAGGGAAATCTCTTCTCTTTATATGAGCTGGAAGATGTGGACAGAGATTGAGCTTCTGTGGAAAAGAAAAAGGTTTGGTCGGTTAAAATGGAGCTTTACCTTCACAAAGTAGGGAGGATGAACTACTTTCTTTTAAGTAAGACATCATAAAAGAAGAAAACCGGACTGAATATGAAACAGCGCAGCTTAATCAGCACCACGGATAGCGCCCAAGCTCCCGCTGCTTATGGAGGCGCTGTAGCATGAGGGAAACTAAAACATCGACTTTTCTCAGTCTTAATATCTTAAAGAAGTTATAAATTGGCTCAAAATATGACCCACATTTCCAGAACTGCTCAAGAATTAAATATAAGCAGCTGGGGGAGCGTTTTCTCGCTTCATTTAACCTTCATTTTCGCACAAACTTTCTTCCTTCCAACTTATCTTAACTTCTTTTCCTATCTGGAGATAAATAGCAAACACTCTGATTCCAAGCTGAAAGAAAAGGTGAAGATGAGGAGAACTTACCGGGTGAAGAGTGGCCGGTAACAGCAACGTATTCTCAGCCACTGCCACAGAATCTAAGAGCCTGTGGAAGACAAGAGGCAAGACCTCTCTAACTCTCCGGCCCGCCTCCCTCCACCTCTCTTACGCGCTCTCAAACCATCCCCCCACCCACTCTCCAGCCGCGTCACCCATTCAGGTACCTCCGTTAATTATCAGCCGGCATCCCCCCCCCTTCGGTACCTTTGGTCATATGCCTCAGGCTTCACTCGATAACTCGCGGAGGTGGAGAAAACGGGAGATAACAGTGTATTAGAAGTTGTTTGGGAGAGAGGAGGCGTTCTTGTTGGTGTCCATTCACGCATCGGTGCGCGCAAAAGCTTGTAGTTATGTGTGTGTGAGGAAGGTTTACTTTCACCGTATGAATCAAATACCTTTATAAAGTGGGGGAGGAGGTGCAGAGGATGCTGCAGGGTGTGAAAAGGAAAAACAGTTGCTGAATGGGAGGAGAGGCTTGAAGCTGCATCTGAATGGTTCTCAAACCGAGCTGGAAGATTAGTCATCCTGCGGTTCTTGATGTCAAATTCCGACTTGAACACATTAGAACCAGAAGTTGATTCTTTGTAAAGTCATTTTGATATGAAAACACTTATTGTTTTGTCACATTTTCCAATTTGTTCTCAAAAATTCCCTGTATGAATTCTATTCAGAAAAGACTTATAGGGATGATCTTAGAATTTCTGATAATGAACACAAGATTTATTCTTCAGAATTCATTTGACATGATGGATTAAATGAGCAGGTTTCGCATTTAATCTGATTCGAAATAAATGGAATGATATGTTGAGTTCAGTCAGGCCAGTCGGGCGTATGGTTGCTTTTAATGAAGCATCTATGCTGATTGTCTTGAATGTTGAATATACTGTGTTTGTTTATGGTCACGGCTGTCAGAAAGTATCACTGTATTTATAAGGTCCATGTTTGTAATTTACATCAGAAAAAAATTTAACATAGGCTATAACATTTAATCAGTTACTATTTTTATGTCCTTTCTTTTGTAAATTTTTTCATTATACTGAAAATGCGGATGCTCCCCAGTGTCCTTATTTAATTATCATGAGACAAAATTGCATTCAATCAATTTAATTCAAATCCAGAAGTTTTAAAGACCCTGAGTCTTCTAGTGTGCCCCTGAGTGGAATAACGAGGGCGGTTTTGTATAAACAACCACAAGTTATTTGGATGCAAGTCTTTTTTTCCATCACACGGCCTGTGGCTGATAATATTCAATAAAGTTTTCTCTTTTTTAAAAAAATTATTTTCTATCTCAGATGTCCAGAGTGGGTGTTTTTCTTTCCGAAAATTGAGGGGAAACAAGCTGTGACAATAAAAAGGATAGTGACTGATCTACTTAAATAAAGTTTGCAGTGGTTTTTGTTTGAACAAACATTAATTTAAGTTGACTGGCAAAACCAATTAAAAATGGGCTAAACTTTTTGGCAATTTTAGCGAAACATAAATGCTCATGTTTTGCCATAAAAACTAAAACGTCTGCCCCACAGATGAATGTTAGTTGAAACCCAGCATTTGTCAAGTCTATGAATAACAGAAGAATGAGGAACAGAACACGAATGCAAGTTTAAAAAAACACGAATGCAAGTTAAAAAACAAGAATGCAAGTTAAAAAAATGGAATGCAAGTTAAATTATTAGTATGTGGTTCAAAATAAATAAGAACTTTCTAAGCTTAAAAAACAGAATGCAAGTTAAAAAAACACGAATGCAAGTTAAAAAAACACAGATACAAGTTAAAAAAACACGAATGCAAGTTAAACAAACATGAATGCATGTTCAACAAAACACGAATGCAAGTTAAAAAACACGAATGCAAGTTCAACAAAAACACGAATGCAAGTTAAAAAAAACACGAATGCAAGTTAAAAAACACGAATGCAAGTTCAACAAAAAACACGAATGCAAGTTAAAAAACACTTATACAAGTTCAACAAAACACGAATGCAAGTTAAAAAAAACACTTATACAAAGACGCGACCCGAGTGATTGGTGGCCATCGCTGCACTGTCTGTTCTTTCTTTCCTTTTTCTTTCTTTCTTTTTCTTTCTTTCTTGTTAAATGGGCAAAATTAATTGTACATGCATTGTCTGATGGTCACGCTGCAACCTCCCAGCAACTTTTAACGACCGTTCACGGAACGTTCTCCTAACGTCCAGGCAACGTTTGCCGAAGGTCTCTGTGCAACTTTTAAGGAATGTTAGGAGAACGTTCTCCGAACGTCAGGCAACATTCACTGAAGGTAACTGTACCTTTTTAAGGAATGTTCGGGGAACGTTCTCGAGCGTCAAGGCAACATTCACTGAAGGTCGCGCTGCAACCTTCCAGCAGCTTAACAAACGTTCAC
>JALJCO010004851.1:0-17454 GCA_023101725.1 Atherinomorus stipes
AAATACAAATAAAGCGCACCGTGTGGAAGGGTTACGAAAATGTGCAGTGGAAAAGGCCCATAAGGTAACAATTTGCATGGACATTTTGCGTAGAACTGAAGCAAAATCAGAGACGTTGTGAGAAGCTTAAAGGAATAGTTCACCCTCAGAATGATTTAACTTTATTCTCCACTTACCCTGATGGTGAGTAAGACCCTGGACCACTTTTTTAATATATCAATCATACTTCTCGTTCTCCCCCAATGGAGTTCGCCAGGGTCCAGCCAAAAAAGGTCCATAAAAGTCCACAAAGAATTTTCAATATTCCTCCATACTGTTCTTACCATATAATCCAAGTGCCCTGAGTGGGTAGCGTCAGAATTTACTTGAACTTTTGCCGGTTGGTATATTTTTAAAGTCTAACAATACTACATCGCATGCCCTCGCAAGCACGCCGATGCACGTTCACGAAACTACGGAAGCCACGGCAGACGATATCGCCACGATCTCTTTTTCTTTCTTTCTTCCTTTTAGATCAATATCCACCCCTCCTGTGTTTGTCCCAGTTTGTCTAGAGCTCTCGCGCTCATACCACAATGTAAACAGTGAATTTCTTTTTCTACGCTTGCATTATTGGCAGAGTAGGATCCGAACGCGGAGGCTTCCGTAGTTTCGTGGCCGCGCATGTGTCCGCTACATGGAAGTATACAATACTCCCTTTTAGGCTCTAAAAATATAGTAAATGACGTTTCGGGTAAATTCTGGACGTTGCCCACTAAGGACACTTGGATTACATGGGACGAGCAGTATGGAGGAATAGTGGTAATTTTTTGTGGACTTTTTGGACCTTTTTTTCTCGGACCCTGGTGAACTCCATTGGGGAAACTGAGAAGTCGTCCTGATCTCCGGCTGCATTTGACATATTAAAAAGTGGTCCAGAGTCTTGCTACCCATCAGGGTAAGTGGAAAATAATGTTAAATCATTCTGAGGGTGAACTATTCCTTTAAATAAGTAATTTGAGAACTTAATATGGGACAAACTTTTTAATTGAGGTTAAGTTGGATAAATATAACTATATAAGTGTCTAGATGTCAATCCAAATCATGTTGGTTGTACTAAGTAAATTAAGTTAGTAGAACCACCAAAGTTGGATATTTACTAAACCATAGTTGTCAGAACTTGAAAAGATGCATGCAAATTGTCACATCAGTTTTTTAAAGGTCAGCCAGTGTATTATGTCTTAGAGTGTGTCTGGAACCAGTTTTGAGAGTAAGAGGCTGGTGGTTAGGCGGTGTGATGGCCTACTGTGAGAACTGATGCTTAGGCTCTAGGCTCAGAACCAGCACTGGAACCTGCTTGAGGAAAAGGGGCCTATGTTTTCTGGGGCAGATCTTCTGGTCTTCAGTCGTCCAGGTCATGGAAACTTGAATGTTACAAGAAAATTGTGTCATTGAGAGCGTTCATTTTCTTAGAGGTGCATTCACACCAGGATTGTCTCAGAACTCTGTTCCACTGTGCTATAAATTCTAAAAAAAAAAATAAAGAAAAAAAAATTGCACCTTTATTTATTGGTTTGCTTTTAACTACTCTGCAGTTTATTCATGGACCAAACCACCTGGATAACTTCATTTAGTTACAGCTGCTCCATAGAGATGCTATTCTCAAGATGACCACTGATGAGGGAAGAAAAGAAGGCAGGACAAAAAAGAAAACCTGGCTCATCAACTTCACAGAAGCCTAAAATGTCTTTCCACTCCTGCTGGCTTTTCACTCAAGTAAACACTCAGTTTACAGTTTTTGGTTGTCTGTTTTTATTTTGTTGTTCAAGCCCGCAGGAGGGGCAGCGAGTGTCAATTATTCCATCTCTTAAGTAGCTGTATACTTTGACCCCTACCAAACCAGTTATTTGTCATCTTCCTCTTTTTGATTTTGTATCTAGCTGTTATTTCCTTTAACTACGGTTTTCCTTTCCAAACTTCATCTCTTTCCTTTTTCCTATCAAGTTTTGACCCCTTCATTAATCTGTCTTCATAGAACTCATCTCACTCCCTGAATCCCTCTTTCTCTAAATCTTACTTACATGTGTCGTTGTGCTTGAATTCTTCTCTCTGTGTTTTCTTAATGTCCACCCAAGTGATAAATTCTGGAGCGGCCAACTAATAAATAATTCAATTAGAGGGCTGCTATTTGGGCGAACAAGAGAGAGAAATGAGAGGAGAAAAGAGGGAAGACGGGTAATAGTGAGTGCAGTAAGGTGGAAAAATGGGAGGGAGGATGAAAAAGTCACCAGTTAAAGCAACAATGAATTAAAATAAAATCTGATATAAAAACTAATGTAGGATTTTGAATAAAAATTGAGACCACCAATTTATCTGGTGGTTACAGGTTATGCATCTAATCTTATTTAATTAACTCACACATTAATCATTTCTTTTCTACCACTGAAATAAACAGGAAATCCGTGCACACAGTATGGGCATCCTTAGAGCTTCCCGTTTGTTGTAGTTTCTCTTTTAAAATAGGGATGTTCTGATACTGTTCTCTTCTGTCTGATACTGATTCCGATACCTGGATACTACCAATCCGACACCTGTGGATTTTTTTTTTAAGAGGTCTATTAAATTCATAATTTAGATAACTTATAGAATTTGATGTGTGATATAGTTGTTGCAATCATTCCATGGCCAAGCAGTGGTTAAACTATAAAACATGAATTAACTCTGAAAACAGTAAACTTTTATTATTATTATTATTGAGTGGTTTAATTCAGATCAAAGAGTTTCCATTAGTAAAATCTTGAAACTGGATTTACAGGGATACCGGTAAGTGCAACAGCAACTTTGCTGTAAGATAAAAATGGCCTGTGTAGTTAATGTTGTGGCTTTTAAGCTTTCTTTTGACAACTACTTGCATTTTGAAAGCATTTTCCAGAGTACTGTATGTTGCTGTGGTTCACTGCATTTTTTTTTTAAAGGCAACAAACTCCTTGTGCTCATTACGTGATAGCGAACCAAATGCTTTCTAAGGTCTCTGGAAACTTCAGCCCTGCATGTTAGATACGTATGTTGCCGCTTTACTTGAGGGACTTTTTAATGAGCAATAATGGCAGATTGCTGACATAACGCTAATGCTAAATGTTAGCGCAACAGTGTGTGCAGCAATTTCTTTGCCTACCAAATCAAAACAATTGTCACATGATGTTGCATAACTTCCTGAGTCTGTGCAGTGGTATTGGACAGGGAAAGAAAATACTGTAAATGTTATTCCACTTCCATGGTATCAGATGGAGTTTACAGAGGTACTTGCTCATCCTGCTCCCCTTACTTTAAGTGAGTATTTCCACTGCCAGTATCAGCTAAACATTGGTGCACTGGGCACTCTAGGATTAAAAGATCGTCAGTTGGCTTTTATAGTGCTTTTCCACTTTCCACCTTTTAAAACTAAAAACACACAAGAAAATATTTTAGTATACAGTTATTAGATTAAAAAATTACTTGGTTATCATCATGAGGCAGATATCGCACGTGAAAGCAGAATATTCAAATTTTGGTTAAAAATTTCAGAAAAAGGCAAAAAGTTCACCTCACTGATATTATATCATGAATGTTGGACATTTAACCGGAATTATGATGTTGTTATTCCTCCATCTCAAACAATTTATTGAA
The DNA here is from genome assembly GCA_023101725.1 of Atherinomorus stipes. Taxonomy (NCBI): domain Eukaryota; kingdom Metazoa; phylum Chordata; class Actinopteri; order Atheriniformes; family Atherinidae; genus Atherinomorus; species Atherinomorus stipes. Next base: position 3,646 of record JALJCO010004851.1, read on the forward strand.
AGAAAATTTAACAAAATATGTTGGTGTCCCACAACATAAAAATGACAACTTCCCGCATTTGGTATCGTTTTGGTCTGATGACGTCTCAATGTGAACAGGATGATGAAGAGGACTGTTTAGAAACAAGGTGTTATTGAGCAGGAACATTTAGAAATCATGGTTTAGACACTTTTTTGTATTGGGGGGGTAATTAATCTTTTTGGAAAACTGCATGATGTGCAATAAATATTTAAACACTGAACAAACATGTACATTCAATAGTCTGATAAAGTCACCTCAGGGCACTTAAACAGACAGAAAAATTCAGGTCAGATTCATAATAGCCTGGTTAAGGAAACCAACAGATTGGATCGAATCTTGACTTGACCCGGTCCAATCCCCCATCCTGAGCAAGCACGGAGGGGTGGCGACAGTGGGAAGGAAAACACCCTTTTAACAGGGAGGAAAAACCTCCGGCAGAACCCGGATCAGGTAGGGCGGCCATCTGCCTCGACCGGCTGGGGGGGAGAAGACAGAAAGGGAGACCAACAAACACTGCAACGTCATCCAGCCAGATCTGCTGAGAGAGGAGAACACAGTTAATGATGCAATACTGTCACAGGTTTCTACATGGAGAGACAGAGATGGTGGGAGAGAAAGAGCCCAGTGCATCATGGATGTCCCGCAGCAGTCTAAACCTATAGCAGACTCTCTCTCCACACAATCAATGGATGGTGCTACAAACAATTGACAGCAACATGACATGTAACATCACAAACCATTTTTTATTCACAGAACTTTTAATAAAACTATTTTACTATGACTAACACGCTCTCAGGATGACTGCAGTGGCAATTAGGGGTGGGCGATATTGCCAAAAAATGATATCACGATATATTTTCCAAAATACCTCGATGGCGATATCACAGACGATATTGATGTCTTACTGAGAAGTCAGAGCTTCTGTAAAATCCCTTTCACTCATACCCACTTTTAATAAAGCCTCTACAGTTCCATGGTTTAGTAACATTATTACACATATGTGTTAATATTACTGCTGCATGTGGCATTTTACAGATAAAATGCTTCAAGTTTAGCCATTTTAACTACATTAATAATAATTTCATTTAATTTTTTACACACTGAGCAACACAAACTGGGTATAGATGTAAAATGCAACTTGACATTTTCAAGCATCAGCCCACACAAGTAAACTAGTTCTATTTCTTCCTTTATCTTACTAACCATCCATGTATGTGAAACGTCCACCAGCTCATCTCTGTCCATCATCTTCACATGTAGCTCCACTCACTTCTTGGACGCTGCTACAGTAACGTTAACATGAACTTGTGCTGCAGTGGTGCTGCTAGCTGCCTTGTAGCTAAACATTTAGCGGCTTTTAGTAGCTTCATCCATCAGTTCCCACCCAGCCTGTGTCCAGCGTGGCCTCCGGAGCAAATCACAGCCGTTTTCACCATTTGTTTTCTTGTGGATCTCCGCACTCACGGACGCTCCGCATCTCACACGTTACGTTAAAGGCTGGTGAGAGTTGACGTGCGGCGAAGGTCGGGACAAACCCGCGACGCTGCTGGAACTGAGCGAGACCCGGTCAGCCGCCGGCCACCGTGGAGTACCGGGTGTTCTGGGATTCTTCAGAACACACAGATGTCCGTCCTCCTGGACTCCACGCGTAATCAGCTTGTCAGATGCTGGAGAAGTTTACCTGCCTGTGGGCTCTGCCTCTCTCCCCGTCGCCGCTGCGTTCATGTGCAGCACGGATTTCTGACAACTTATCCTTCCGGTGAGGAAGCAATGCAGCTTCAGTTGACATTTTTTGATGTCCATGAAGAATGATTTATTTCCGGGATTGTGTGGCACGAACAATATAGCCGTCACGACTGAGTCAATGATGGGGAAACAGATGCTGCAGGGTTGAGGTGTGATTGAATGACGTCATCAGGCCGAAATGCGTGATCATGTGTTATCATGGTATTACACTTTCTACCGGTGTCCAAAAAACTACTGGTATTATCACAAACGATACAATATTGCCCACCCCTAGTGACGATGACTGCAATTAAGTCATTTATGTTTGTCCTTTAGAATCAATAAGTACATTTAGATTTCTGTATTAAATTTCTACCATCTACTGTATGTTGTCTAAATTGTCTCGTTTCTTTCTTTGCACTCATAACATTATTTCTTATCATTTCAAATTTCCATCCATTCTTAGTACAACTTGTCTTTGGCACTTTATGAATAAACTTTTGAAAATTACCATGAGATCACTCCTCTCTGCTTTACTTCACGCAGTTGTGATGAGTCTCTGGGTAATTTGTTCACCATCTCAAAGTGACACACTGTTTTACACTTGGGTTCTTAGAAGATGGCATTTCCCTGCACAGGAAAGCTAAGTACTGAAAGTCTGTCATTATACTTTGAAGTGTTACATCAGTTACATGACAAAGGATGAGGTGAAGCAGGAAGAAAAAAACAGAAGTGAGGGGAAAAATTGGAGCTGAAGTTGGAGAAGTTGATTGTTTAGCAACAGTGTAGTGGGAAAAATTAGATACTGTGGAAGAGTGGGTTCAGATAATCTGTGAAAGGTCACACGCCCAGTTCTTTTTTTTTCCATCTCTTTAAAAGTGGTGCAAGCTCTGAGATGGATGAAAAGACATCAGTGAACTCATGTGACAACCACCAAACCGCCTCCATGTTTCAGCGGGCTGTCTGAACTAACTCATCTGTGGTGGAGTGTGCACCTGTGTGTGTGTCTGTATCCATGTTGGTGCAATCGGCTGATGACTATGATGGGGACAGTAGCTGTCACTGTGCATGTGCCTGCGTACATGAGGGTGTTGCTTGTGTGGAACTTGTCAATTTTGCAACAAATCAAATGTACACAGACTCGGAGGCTGATGTATTGAGCTGTTACGAGTCCTTGCTTTGACACAACCTCAATTTTCACCCTCTAGCTTTGGTGTCCATCATAGCAATATCCTGTATTTGCGAGCGTGTGTTTGTTAGAGCTCGGGTGGCAGTTCTGTGGGATGTGTGTCTAAAATATTTGTGTGTCTGTCTGTGATAGTTGAGGTGGAATGAGGGCAATGTGGAGGAAGGGAAGAGGGGCTGACGACAAACTGACAGAGGAGAAACACATCTGGAGGTGTGAGGCGAGTATGGTTTTCCGTAGCTCAAAACTCATTTTGGATAACCCTGCTGCTCATCCCTGAAGCTATTTCTCTGCAGCCATTTTGTGTGACTACTTTATCAATGTGTTTAATCTCAATTACAGTTAAGTCAAGATTCTGCTGATAGCTTATACTTTAAAACCCAAATAGATCCATATCAATTTGTTGTCCTATTTTACCTTCCCTAAGATTAGTTTTCTTGTTTTATGTCACACAGCCAGTGGATGAAAAGTTTTTTATCTTAACCAGCATTTTGTTTCCCTGCTGAAAGAAAAGAAACCACCACTCAAGTTTAAAAGAAGGGTTTTATTAAAGGTAGAATCCAGAATGTTTCCCCATTTCTGTTTGTAAACACTATTCAAACTGAGAGCCCTTCAGCCCTAAGCCTCTCATTCAAAGCTCGGAAGCAAGTGAAAGCCAAAACAATATTCACCCATTGTTTTCGATTGTGCACTGTCTAAAGCTCTTTTTGCTGCAAAATGCTTCCTTTTCTTTGCTGCATTTGTAATTTTTATCAAGAATTTGTGTGAATCTCATGTTGGCTCCGGCGATGTGTAAAAAAAAAAAAAGGTTTCCTACAATCGACGAGTTTGTCCCCACAGAGCGCTACGCCCTTAGCTCTGTCACTGGCTGGAGACAACATGCAAATCTCCACCCAGAAACGTCCTGAACGCACCAGAACAAAGGGAAAAAAGAAAAACAGACAGAGGGAGAGGGAGTTACAAAGTCACTGCCACACGGGAGTAGAGGCCCGAAGGTGTGGATTGAGCCGGATTTCACTAACACAAGTCTAGCGTTCATTTTCAGGGGGAAAAATCTGGATTCTACCTGTGAACTTACAGTAAATCAGACAAAACTCCTCTAAAATGTGATTAAATTGACTGAAACAATGAAAGAACAAAAAAAAAAATAAGTCGTAAAATAAAGTAAGGATTGGTTTATACTTGCTGTGGACGCATGCATCAGTGTTCGGACCGTTTGGGTACATACTTGCTGCAGCACGTGAGGAGCATGGGTGGCTGAAACGCTTGATTCCGGAGGTCTCCACTAGGAGGACTCCACAGTACTGACTGAAAGGCCAATCTGCCAGACATAGTGTATTTACTGTTCATTTCTGCAAACAAAATTTTACCTTAAACTGTTGCTAACTGTCGCAGCACGAGTGTTTGTCACTGTGGAACAAGAGGAAACCTACTAAAGATGCTGGTAGTTGTGGACAGTCCAAGCGATGCTCTCCTAAACAACTCGTAGTTGTGTTTATCTCTGATGTTATGTTGACGCTTTTCTACACGAGTACCTCTAGCGTTCAAGTCAATATTGCACCACGCACACACAATGCGTTACCTTGCGTCAACGCGAGTGTACTCACGTCAAAATAAACGCTAGGAACATGTGGCAGCCATGATACGTACGCGGGCTCATCACCAACAGCAAGTATAAACCGGCCTTAAGACTTGGCTAAAAATGGTTCATACTTCATAGCCTGTCATTGAACAATCTCCACCATTTCCACAGTCCAGTTCTTGGGAGAGGGGTAGGGTCTGCCACTCTTCGGTTGCTCAGGACTGGACCACTGCTCATTGTTAGGAAAGAGGGAACGGAGGCCTTCAGATCACACTGGGTGGCCGACCCACTCACTGCTCTGCACAAATCTGCTATTGACCGAGTCCTTTGAATCAGGTGTGTTCCAGCAGGGAACATCAAAAGACCGTAGGACATCGGGCCTTGAGGACCGAAGTTGAGGATCCCTGTGTTACAGCACACAACAGAATGTCCACGTGCTGCATTTCCACTCTTTCCAGGTCCCACTTTTTCGTTCCTCAGCATTGAGTTTTGATCAAATTTTTTTTAAGTTTTTTTTTTTTTTTTTATATTTGTACATCGATTCAAAATCATCCACATCGGCATCACAGATGTGGATTTCTCCCTCCCTTAAATTGAATGACTGACAGTTACTTCCTTAATATGTAAAAAAGAGAGAAGTGAAACAAATCTGACTATTCAGTAATTGTATCTGCTGAAAACCTCTGACTGACCTCATAAAAGAAGCAAAACATGAGCAGCTATACAAGATGCCCCACACAGGGATCCCAATCCCCTGATACAAATGTTAAAGAAAAATCCAATATCTCGTGTCACATTCAGGGTTTCTGTGTAACGACTTTTGCAAAATGGTAGTCACAACACATGTAGCAGGGAAAATCGCTGTGCTGCATAGTAATCTGTGTCTCGATCGGCTCTTCAGCACCTGGGCTCCTTGCTTGACAGCAGCCGCATTGGGCATAGACGTGAAGCACACGTGTGCAAACCTGCCACATTTCCATTGTAAGAGGGTGTTAAATCAAGGCAAGCAGACAGTGCTCATTGAATTTACATCACAGGGCTGAGGATAGGAGTAAGGTTTGGCCTCCAGAAAATAGGTATGTGCCTGTGCAAGATATCTTAACCATCAGAGTACAAAACCACTCCACTGGGAACTGGAGAAGCATGGGAGGGTGATTGTTGAATTAAAGTCACTAGTTTATTTATCAGCTGTCAGTGTTTCTGCCAACAGTCATGAACCCTGATAAAGTGCAACCGAGTTGAACACTTACAAAAGCTACAGAGCCTAAAGATATTCCCACAATGATGCCATGACTCAAACGCTCAGTTTGGAGTTTGTGGCCTCTCATTGGTGCATCGTTAGTCAATGCTGTATTAATAGTATTAAAAGCCAAAGCTTTCACATAAGGAACTCAGTGCTGAGTGCAACAGAGCTATTATTTGTAGGACAAAGGTTTCTGTATAGCTGGCCAAAGGCCACTGAAAATTATGGCAGCCCAGCTTTCTGACAGTGTTCAAAAGCATATTCAGGTAGAAGCAGGAGCTTTTTGTCACACATTCAGGCTCATAGAATAAATGTAAAGTAAGAAAAAGTAATTACAAGGAAAGATGTAAGCTTTTCTTATGCCAAACCTCAGCTAAAAGTAATTTGCTCATATAGAATTACGGTCTCAACAGATGTGTGCCTTTGACAGCTCTTCAAGTAATTTCCAACCATTTTCCTCTCAGGTCTGTAGTTAGTGTTGCAGTGGTTGAATAATGGCAAAATGTTTTTGTAGAATCATGCTAAAATAAAGTCTACCTTTTGAATAGGAAATATCAGTAGTGCTAACTTCCTTAATTATTAAATTTCTGGGTTAATTAATTTACTTGTATCCTTGTACATTAATCCTTTTTTTCTTTTCTTTTTACCTTTTAAAAACATAATTACCATCTCAAAGAGTACAGTGTCAGCTCTTTGTGACACTATCAAGATAGAAATATTTACATTTGACAGGAAAAAAGAAATCCTGTTGACATTTGGAGATCGAAGAAGCTATTTGATTTTTTTCTTTCTTTTCAGATGGCTAAAAATTTCAGTGCAATAAAGTGAAAGTCTAGTGCCGGCCACTTTGGGGCTATTTGCATGAAACTGCAGCAACATCTCTAGTATTACCTGGAAATTGGTGACTAAGAGGCTGGTTTGTCTGGTAGTCATTATTTAAGTCGCATGCATGTAAATATTGCTCCAACATTTCATCACGACTGTTGGGTAGCTAGATACAGTTCTTTTCACATGAATGTATTTGGAGGTAGTGATGAGTTTGACTGTAAAGCAGTGTGTACAAGCTTTTTTGCTATTTTGTTTATTATAATCAATGGTACAGCACTGCATCTTGCTAAACTCCACCAAATATTATGTTGTATTAAACATATTTTAGGCAATTTCTGATGGGGGAAAGAATGCATACATACCCAGGATCATGGAAATTTCTGTAGGAATGCATTATTGTTTACGGATAAACAAACACGAATCTTAAGTTAGAATTAGGGAATACGGCAGTCTACCTGGAAGAATTCAGATGTTAGAGAGACATTCGTTAACTTTAACTCAGTTAAATCTGCGTTGTGATTTAGAATATATTTATACGTTCAATTATCTCCTGAAAGAAAATGTGGAAGCAATAGAAAATTGCAGAGCTTTCTCCAAAGGTTCACACACACAAAGAATTGTTGGGTTATTTTTTCAACACAACAGCTGAGTTGAGACTGTTGGTTTAATTGGGTTGTTTTTATTAAAGGTAGAGTCCGAAGTCCCTCCAGCGTTTCTGTTTGCAAACAACAGTATTCAAACTTAGCGCTCCTCCCTCTCAGGCTAATGGCCGCCTCATTCTAGCTAGCCTATTCAACTTCAAGCTTCTCCTTCAGATCTCAGAAGCGGGTACAAGCCAAACTATGATTAACCTGGTTTTCCAAACCACATTATCTGAAGCTCTTACTTTTTCTTCGGTGCATACACGGTGTTTCCTTTCTTTCTTTCTTTTTTCCTTCGAGAGTTCGAGTGACTGGCGTCTGCTCCAATCATGAGCTTATTCCCACACAGCGTCATGTCCTTAGCTCTGTCATTGGCTGCCGATATAAACAGAAAACTCCACCCAGAAACGTCCCGACCAGACCAAAACAATACAAAAGAGCGAATTACAGGCAGGGGGAGAGAGAGTTGCGTTCAAATGCACCACAGCACGGGAGTAGAGGCCCAAAGGCGGGGTTTGAGACGGATTTCACTTCCTCAAGTCTAACGTTTATATTTTACGGGGGGAACTTCGGACTATACCTTTAAGTTGGTTCATCTAAGAACTAGGATGAGCCGGATACTCGTCTGAAACGAGTATCCGGCGAAAAAAGTATCCGGATAAAGCATTTTTGCCAGTACGAGCATTATACGAATAAAACTCATCAATATCCGTGCTCGTGCTGAAGAAGAATCCTTATTTGATAACTGACTATCTGCACATTCTGTGATTGGCCAGTCACACAGTGCCCGCCTCCCTACACTGACACACATCTCTGCAGCAAACTGTACTGTACTCTCACGCACAAAGAAGAGTCATGAGTACACAAAAGCACAGAGTTTGCCCTCACTCTCCACCTTCATGGACCGAAGGCTTACAGCTACCTGAAACCTTCCACATTTGCATACATTACAAAGGTATTCCTCAATCTGTCTTGCTGTCAGTATGAATTAATGACATACAATAACAATTTATAGACTACTGATAGATGGAAATCTTTGCAACGAGGACTTGTAGCAGCTAAATACAGGCCTTATTTCTTTTTTCTGCATCTGATCTAATCTTAGGTGGCTGAGTTCTGTTGATGCCAAACCCGGCCTCAATAAGATGATGCTTGACATGTTGGGGAGAACCATGCTAAATATGGATGTGTCACTCTAATGTTAGATGCTATGGCCATCAAAAAGCACATCCAGTGCAATCCCCAAAGTCAGACAATGTCTGGATTTGTGGATATGGGGAATGGACTAAATGAGACAGACATTGCATCTGAGGCCCTTGTATTTGTGGTGATGGGTTTACTAGGGCATTGGAAAGCTCCAATTGCGTATTACCTGACAAGTTCTCTCACACCTGAAACTCAGAAGGTCTTAGTTTTGCATGCTTTGGTGGAGCTTCATGCAAGTGGGATAAGGGTGGTGCATCCCAATGAATGAGCATGCAACTAACCTGAGCATGTGCAACCAGCTTGGCTGTGAACTGAAAAGGAAACCCTCGTCTGCCCCGAAAAACAACATTTCCACATCCAGTGACTGGTCACCGGGTGTTTGTGATGCTGGATGCATGTCACATGCTTAAACTAGCTTGCAACATTTTACAAGTAAGCTCTGATTATTTTCTGAGACAATTCTTTCTAAAAATCCATTTGATAATTGTGATATTTAAATACATTGTATCAAATGCATTACAACAGTTTCCTGCTTATGCAAACGGTATTAAAAATATTTTGATTCTGAAGGCATACAGTCCAATAAGGAGCACCACGGGCCCCATCACTTGGATGCACATTGTTCATCTCAATGATGTTCAGAGTAGAGATGGTTTTCATGCTGCAAACAAAATTAGCGATGCGCATGTCCACCATGATAATGAAAAGATGAAGGTGTCTCTTGCTGCACGAACACTAAGTCGTTCAGTAGCTGTAGCTCTACGCATGTTGAGAGACCTAGACTACTTGCAGTTAGTGATGGGAAGACCGATTCTTTTGGCTGACTCGGGTCTTCTACTCTCGAACAGTAAAAAGAACGAATCTTGAACGAGTCATTTCGTTCATTTTTACAGCAGGTGGTGCTGTAGCCCTGAGTGAGGTCCAAGTCATTGCTTGTATCTCACAACATGACCGAATCACTCAGTTCACTCTGTTGCTCGGCAACGGCGTCACTCGCAGCACACAAACTAAATAACTGGTGCAGTGGAAGCTCACAATATGTGTAGCAGCCGGACTCAAGCCAAGGATGAACCACTCACCTCCTTCCTCCTGGCTCAGCTGCACAGAGGACCACACAGTGACAGTGTCAGCTCACGAATCACCTCCTCCCTCCCGGGCTCCGGCTCACAGGTAGTCGCGCGGGCGCGAGTCAGTTGCAATGCCGCCCCCCCCCCCCCCCCCCCCCCCTTTTATTTTTCCTCCTCCTTCTCGGCCCTCCGCGCGCTCGAGCTGTCGAAAATACCACAAGCAAATCAAAACGCGTGAAAACCCAGAAAAGCCTCAGTAAAGTCATTTGTGTTCTGTTTCCTCCCTGATATTATTGTTTACAACAGCGCGACAGTGACCAGGCAGCTGTCACATGACAAATGAACAAGGACTCAGGAGTCCGACCCGCCACCGCCAGTGTACTGCTGCCACAGTCTGAGCTGTGAACGAAGAGCAATGAACGGTAACCGAGAAGGACGTACTGGTCTGAGCTGTGAACGGAGAACGAGAAAGACCCGTTCAGCCCGAGCTGCTGCTGTCACATGACAGCTGGGAGAAGGGGAAGAGTGAATTTAAAACAAATGTAGACAATTAGCAATAACAATTAAAACAAAAGTAAGAAAAGCTTAACCCTCCTGTTGTCCTCATTTTCTGTATACACCCTATGTCCTCCGGGTCAAAATGACCCGTCGTCATTAAACCCCCAATATAAGCAGTTTAATTTAATTTTAAACACAAAATATTATATTGCTTGAAGAAACAACTTAACATTCACCACAAATTGTGTGAATACTTGTGTTTTTCCTCGTCATCTGGCAGAAAACTGTATTTTATTGAAGACACCACTACCATTGTCGGTTGTATTATTGTTTCCTGTATAGGTGGTAAGTAATATTTGTATAGTATTTCTATAACAGAAATGTGCAAAAAGGAGTTTTTAATGCATTTTTCATTCATCCCAATGAGTCAGTTTTTTTTTTTTTTGAACATGTGAACCAAACAACAAACATTTCATTCAACAACACATGTAGGGCAATATACAAGTGCACAGCCTTTGCAGATAAATTTCTTACACCTGTAGCACACAGTATGTGTTTTACAGTCCTTCTTTGTTGGGCAAAACTGACACCTCTTCTAGGGCTGGGCGATATGGACCAAAAGTCATATCTCGATATATTTAGGCTGAATATCGATATACGATATATATCTCGATATTTTTATCGCAAGGTGAGATCAAATATTTTGTTATAGTCAGAGCCAAATATGACATTACAAGTAGTTTAATTTAACCAGACCGGATGAAATAATGCTCAGCTGTTCAAAGAATGATCAAATGTAAACAGAAATACTGTATGTAATAATACTCGCAGATGCAAGTAAGGAACATTACACAGAATTAAATGTAACAAACCCTAGTAAGGTCAGCATTTATATACAAAGACAAAACAAACACACATTGAACTCCATATCTCGATATGGGCGATACGGTCCAATTCTATATCTCATTTGAAAATATATTGATATATTTTTCATATCGATATATCGCCCAGCCCTAACCTCTTCGTCTTGCTTGCACCAGCGTGGGCAGCGGCTGTGACAGCTGGCTCCTCAGGTCGATCAGGAGATGTGGCACTCTGAATAGCTTTCACAACTGCTGCAGAGGCTTCTGTGCGGGGGACATGCTTCCGTCTTTCAATAAGCGGGGTTACAAGCGCCTTTCCGAGCTGCTCCAGGAACACCCTCCTCTTGTTCGCTTACTAGACATGATCTCTCTCCAAATTTCAAATGCATTGTAGGAGGAAACATCAATGATGTTGTGGAAGATGACCAGGGGCCAGCGGCCGTCATCCTTCTGCAGCTGGAGGTTCCAATCACCTTATCCAGGTTGTCCACATCTCCTTTGTTGCAGTTATAGTCAAGGGTGATGGTTGGCTTCTTGTCCTCACGATCACTAATGTCAGCATCTGTGCGCAGGGTGCTACTGATTGATCTGAGACTAAACTAAAACATTCTTGCATTCTGTGGCGTGAAACTAACTCTGTGACTTTGATTTCAACTGAATTTGACTGACGGGTCATTTTGACCCGAAGGACATCTTTGTACCTTTTTTTGTACAGCTTACATGAAAGTGTGACTAAAGGCAACAGTTCACTTTTTCTAATGTTTGGGTCAATCTAGAAAAAGTCATGAAATTTCAAGTTGAAAAAATATTGTTTAGGGGATTTTTTGTAAGTTTTTAACACAGTGACGGGTCATTTTGACCCGAGGACAACAGGAGGGTTAATGAGATGTTTATGTGGTACATTTTTTATGTCCAAAATGTATTATTATTATTATTATCATTATTATCATTACTATTATTATTGATTATTTTATTTTTAAATGGCAGAATAAAACACAATGTGTTGATATAAATTAAAACATTTATTAACAAACACACTTTATGTCATCAGATACACAGTCACACTATGCACATCTACAAGCCCACTAATCATTTGTGATTTCATGATTAATGTATATGTCAGATGTGGACAACGGACAAATGAATGAACATAAGATATCAGACATCATTCCTTGTTGGTCTCCTCTCCACAGCCCCGTAACCGTAGCGCAGCTCTCACGTGACAAATGAACGAAAGAAAGATCTGTACTGATCCGTATGAAAGATTATGAACGAACTAAAGTGCTTGCTCCTCCTCACCACACAGCCTGAGCAGCCTGACTGTCACAAAAGAACGATACCTGTGGACCGACACAGTTGGTTGAGTCATGAACTAATCATTTCTGTTTCCTGTCGTCCTGCTGGCTGGCTGAGCTTACAGCTGCTATCGTGTGGCGAGAGAGCGCAGTGCATGAAAATGAACGAATCGCTCTCTGAGAGGACTCATTACTCCCGAGTCATATAAAAGATTAGTTCATATTGAACGAATCGTTCGTGAACGACACATCACTACTTGCAGTTTAAAGACTGTGAAGCTACAGCTGGATTCATTGCGGTAATAGAAGTAGAGGTGGAAATTATTTTAAGACATGCATAAATGCTGTGGATGAAATCGAAGCATGACTTTTAATTTACCATGAAAACATGTTGATTATCATAGATGCTGCATACAGTAAAAGAGCAACATGAGTACATTTAATGCATTTTCAGTTTGTGTCTGTATGTGTTTTCAGATTATTGACAGGCTGTTTGACATCACGAATAGCCGCAATCCCCGTGCCAAAGGGTTTAAAAGCTCCCCTTGGAGCTCTGAACTGGCCTGAAACAGTGACATTCTTGCTTAGAGCAAGGGAGTACTTGATCAGTCTAGCAATGAAAGATGGCTCACCACTTCACCGATCAAAGAGGTTCTTTTAATATTGTGAAAATTCTGTTCGTCTTGCACAAGTTCATTTGAAATTCTGTTCCAAACTGTTGCATCGAGTTCGTAAGATGCTTTGTTTTCTGGGTTGATTTGCTCACAACCTGCTGCAAGGCTGCATCGATATCAAATCAAAGATACTTTATTGATCCCCAAGGGGGAATTCATGTTTCAGTACAAACCCGTCAAAGGCACACAAACAAAACATATAAACAAGACAGGATCAGGCAGAGCGTGGCTACGCAGCCCCAGGGCGCACCTTATATAAAATATATTAATATATTTTTAAGTTCGATATGGAATTGGACCATATTGCATAAATCGAATCAGCACCTGCTCGATGAGGTGAAGGATCTGTCAGACCGGATTCATCTGAAAATGGTCAAGCGGTCTGTGGCTTCCCAGAAGGAGAAAAAAAGCCTGAACAAAAGATACCTTAGAAGAGAAGCTAAAACCAGACACAGCTGAGACTTCCTTTGCTCCGCTACAGGAAGAATCAGCCCAAAGCAAGACCAAGCTGGCTCAAGCTGAGACAGAAAATCCCAGATACCCTGAGAACCAGAGGAGCCAGTGGGAGAACGAAAAGTCCTCCCTTCTGGAAATGACAGCCACCCTGACAGAGGAGATCGCCAAGGACGAAGCTGAAGAACAAGAGTTTGCAGACAGTCTGATAGCCAGGATAGAAATCTTGGAGAAGATCGTGGCAGAAAAATCAAACAAGAGATCTTCCGGAGGGGAAATCCACCAGGTCTCCAAAAGATCTAAAACAACTCACCTCAGCACAAGTTCTGAGAACTGAAACTCAGTGTGGTAGTTTCTCATTCTAACACCCCCCACTCTCCTCCTCCTTATCATTACCCTTCATCTTTGGCCCCCACTTTTTATTCGAGTGTGCAATTTGGTTCCATTTGGTTGAAAAATATGTTACATAGACATCTAATTAGACTTCTAAAGATAAAAGCTGCTCATTTATTTATAAAACTTATAAT
>JALJCO010004853.1:0-20729 GCA_023101725.1 Atherinomorus stipes
ACTGAGTCTGTCCTGTAGTGGAATAGGAATCATGAGTTATACAGTAAATCTGAGAATAACCTCTTTCAGGTCATTTTTGACCAGATTTTTGTCCTTCCTTAAATTCATCTAAATCACCTGTGTAATGTATTTGCATCTGGAGCAGAACAAACGCATTGCAAAAACTCAAATCTTACCAACTATATAATTTTTGCTTTGTATCCAGCTGAATTTGTATACTAGAATAGTGGCTTGTGGTCCAACGGCAGACTTTTCCGGGTCCTTTCTCATGAATATCCGTCTGATTGGCTCCCTCCCATGAGTGTATGAAGGAAGCTCCGCCCCCCGCTCTGTAAGTGTAACAGAGCACACGAACGAGTTTGTCCGCCATGCTAACAAACAGTTAGCTAATTAGCTTCTCAACTCCGAAGCTACAGTCGTGCTGTCTTCACTTCTAGTGCGGAGGGGAGGGTGACATGCCTTCCCATGGGTGGATATAAACCCACGTGGGATACGCCATTTTCGATGTGACATAGAAGCAAAAGGCTTTTCTTGATTCGCTCTTTTCTCCGTATTGTTTCTATGAAGAAACACGGCCGATGGAGGTAACGCACCACTAGCAGGCGCAGCATTGTAAGTAACCGGTGACCCTCCGTATTTCAGAAGGAGCAAGTTCAACTGGTTTTTAGTGGCAGATCTTTAAATAGAGCTTGGGAATGTGATGTCACTCCGCAAAGCATTGTGGGTGCACGGGGCTGCGTGCTTCCATTAGCCATTATTAGCAGGCTACAACAAAGCAAACAGGTTAAAAGTATGAATGACAAGAAGTTGCTGTGATCAAATGCCATAACTGTTCACATGACCATCGAGGGAGACCAAAAAAGCCAAGAGATCGGCTTCTACCATATTCCATCATGGAAAAGAAAAGGTTCCAGCCATGTTTCTGAAGTCACAAAGCGATGTCGGATGGCATGGATAGCCGCCATAAGAAGACCAATTATAACTTTTAAGAACACTCCTGCTAGGGGCGGTGATTAGCTCAGTTGGTTGAGCAGCCGCCCCATGAACAGAGGCTACAGTTCCTCAGCGCAGTCGGCCCCGGTTCGATTCCCGGTCGAGGACCCTTTGCTGCATGTCACTCCCCACTCTCTGCCCCTTTCCTGTCACTATACACTGTTGTATAAAGGCCACTAGTGCCCAAAAAATCCTTTAAAAAAAAAAAAAGAACACTCCTGCTCATATGTTGGTGAGCGCCAAACATTTCCACAAATGTAAGTTAGTATTTACTGTTTTGATTATTTTTGCGTGTGTGGTTTAACAGCCAAAGCCAGTTTGTTTTTAGCTTGCTTGCTAGCTGTGGGCTTGTAGCTTAACTTTTCTTGTCATTTACAGGCAACCAGCTTATGAAATGTTGGAATACGATCCAGATTGGGCTCCTTCTCTGAATCTCGGTCATTCTGAAGTTAAAGCTGCTACCATGGAGCGATTTGACTGGTTAAGCAGAACAGGAAAACGGCGACTGTGTTCTGGACCGGAGTGTTCTTACGGGTCGAGCCCCTTGACTCCTTTCAGTTTGTCCTCATAGCATTTCTTAGCTTTTTGATCAAGTTTTTCTTTGTACGGGCCTGCAGC
This sequence comes from Atherinomorus stipes, assembly GCA_023101725.1. Taxonomy (NCBI): domain Eukaryota; kingdom Metazoa; phylum Chordata; class Actinopteri; order Atheriniformes; family Atherinidae; genus Atherinomorus; species Atherinomorus stipes. The sequence continues at coordinate 1,612 of JALJCO010004853.1, forward strand.
GCACCCTTTCACCTTGTACATATTGACTTGTACTTACACACGCCACTGTGAATGCTATAAATTATTTTATTGCATTCAAACGCCTCTGTGGAACCGAAGCCAGGTTTCCTTTAACTAGCACGCGGTGCTTTGTTTACATTTTGCTGCCCCTTGCATCCAAAATGCATTGCGTGTTGGTCATGTGGTCTGTCAATCTCTATTACAGTGAATGTTAAATTTAAGTTGTGTCTAACTAAAGGGTTTTGGACCTGACAAGTTTTTCTAAACTTCTTCCATAACTCCTCCTCAAACTATGTTTTTTATAATTATTTACGCCAAAGCAGTTGTTTTTGATTTTGGTTTGAAATAAAAGAGAGAGGAAAAAAAAATTTTAAAGAATTTTTATCTCAGAATTATGAGATACTATCTCATAATAATGAGCATCTCATAATTGACCCTTCACTAAGTCCCGCCCCCATGGTTACAGTTGCTAAGTCTGGCAAACTTTCCATTTTTAGCTAACTTCTACGGACATCAACATGGATTGCTCTGTGATTTCAGTGAACATATTCTGGAAGGAAACTCTGTTAAATTTCTGGACTAATAGTTGGGAAATATCAGAGGGGTTAGACAGAGAGGACTGCAGGATCCATCTGAGGAATTCATCATCATTTGTCGACGGAGTTATGTTGATGAAGAGGATGTTAAAATCAAAGCGAAGGCTCAGCGTCCATACAGAAAGACTCAGAAACTCCATGTCTTGATGATTTATGTCCAGAACAAACGTATAAAGGAACAACAACAAATGTTCTTGCATCGCAGAGTAAGTTACAGATTGTTTTACTGTAAGCTAACTGTCATGTTTGACTCCAGTAAGTTTCAGATATCTGACGTGTTTTAGCCTGTTGCTCCATGTTTCCCCCTTGACCAGGATGTTGTTCCCACATCGTGAGTTTGATCAACACATTTAATTTGATCGGGATAGCAGATACTAGATCTGATCAGGGTAGCAGCTAATGGACTGAGAAACTGGCAGAGGACCATGTTATATTTGTCTCTGATTGTCTCCAGCAGATTGGCAACCAACATGACTTACTAGTGTTTCTCTGGTGTATTTGTTTAGCCTCTAGCGACACACAGCTACCTTACTCCATGTTAAAACAGTAGCTTTTACTTAATATTATACCGCTGTCTTTTAGCTAACTACAGTGCTAGGTGACTTTAGGGTCTTACTGTACCTTGGAATAGCTCCGTGTTCAGCCTCATGCAGCTGCGAGTGAGATCTTCCACGCTGTTTAATCAATCTTTCACGGCATTTAATCCATATTCCATGCCGTTAAGTTTATATTCCACACAGTTTAGTCCATATTCCACATCTCTCCGCTTGTGTTTTTTGGGTTTTGAGAAGGCAAAAAATACAATATCACCCAAATGTTGTGGATATCTGTCATCAGACTTGAGAATCCTGTCTATTCCCCGTCTATGGAAGTGGAGTTTGCCAGAAACTCCTTTCCTTAGTTACGGTTGCTAACGTATGATTGGTCAGCAGCAGTTCTGGAGTGGGGCTGGCGAAGGGTCAATTATGACATGGCTGAGTCATAATTATGAGATACATTTTGTTTTGTTTTTTCATCAGAGTGTCGGAAACTGGCTCCTGTAACTTTTTACTTTTACTTAAAGGGACTTGAGGCAAGATTAAGAAACGAAACTCGCGACTGCCGCGGCTGGCACTTCAGGTAACTGCAACCATGAGCCAAGCCGTCACAGGAGCACAAACTGAAGCTATAATGTTGTTTACTAAGCTTTTTCTTTACAGTTACACATTTTAATGTCTTTCAGTTGATCTGGATCGTTTGCTGACAGCAAAAGAATCCATAACTATCGCTTACAGTGTTTGAATTTACCGCGACCGTCTTCTTCCTGTATCAAAACTGTGGATGTAGCGCCATTTGACGTCACGTCCGCAGGGCAGCGCGGGAAATTCAGACACCGAATTGCAGCGTATTTGCAGCACACAACCTGTTCAAGGCAACGGAGAGAAACGTGGGTGGAAACGTTATTTTTGGTATTTAGCGCTTCATCACCCATTAGTATTAAAAAAAATGGACATGCATGTTTGTTTTTTTCTTGTCTTTAGTCCCTTTAAATAATGCTATTTTGGAGTAACGCTAGTCTTGAATACAGTTGTTTGCTCATCACCTCTACCCATCTCTGGCAGCACTTGACCTCTCCCAACTGCAGATACATGGTTTAAATGTCACACAATGCAAGATATTTCTGCACAGGTGAGGGGGATTTCTAACCAGCATGCATTGCTTCAGGATGCATCATGAATCATGGAAAGTTGCTGCTGCTACATCAAGTTAAACGCCCCTCTTGTCTATATGCTGTTTTTTACTGATATAATTATTCATGCAGGGTTTAATTTCATTATTATAGATCCAGCTGTTTCATTCATTATGTCCTTACACATTTTCCCCATTAATACACTTTTTTTTTCTCTCTGATCAGAAGAAGCTCCATCTTTATTGTATATTCACACTCTGCCATCACTCTGACATTCTGCTTGACATTCAGGTAGCATAGCAACATGACAACATGCCCCTACAGCCTGGTGTGAGAATATAGATGCTTTTTGAAAAGGTTGACAAGAGAGAGAGAGAGTAAGAGACAGAGGGAGAGAAGAGATGAAGAGAAAGAGGAGGAAGCGGAGGGGTAAAAAAAAAGAAAAAAAGTGGTGTGAAGCCCTTCACAGATTTGTTTCTTCTTCTTTTCAACCCCCTCCAGAATCCCATTTGAAATTTAAAACACCGATTTTTGTGTCTGAAAATACCTTTACTCACGCTGCCATAATACAGCCCAGAGGGGAAGACTTAGTTCCTCCCGCTGACTTGCATGTTTCTACGGGGATGAGCGAGTCTAATGGAAATCACAACTGCATACTGTGTGTGTACACATGCACAGCATATATAAGTGTGCAAATCATCATATATGTGTGTTTTTTCTTTCTTTTCTGTGTATATATGATCAGGTGTTTACATAGACCTCAGTGCAGATGTTGTCTTGATTCAGATGTGCACACATACAGAAATGTAAATAAATTCTAGAAACATAATTTGCTGTAAAATGTGTTGCTGAAACAGAGCACACATAAAACATGAAGCTCTGGTCAGAGGGGTTATGTAAATGCTATTTCTTTTTCAACCACAGAATTCAATTCATAATTCATAAAGATGAAAGATGAATTTCAAATGAGGCTGAAGCCCGTTCGATTGGCCCTCCTCACCGGTGGAAACACTACAGCCCAAAGAGCTTTTCATTTCTCAGTGATTAGACGGCGACCAGATCCTGTCCTTCCCAACCACGTCCACGCATCTGTCCATGCAATCCTCCCCGTTACGCTACACCTCAGCTGCTCTTAGAAAAATCAGCACAATGTGCAACATCACACCCTTAATAGTTGAAGCTGTAAAGCAAGATTCAAGATTCAACGCACTTTTCTTCTCCATCAGCACTGATGGAAAAAAGGCCTCCGGATGAAAAATTTGCATCCACGATAAAGCTGAGCCAAAAGTGAAGAAAGTCTGAAGTAAGCATTACAGACGATGCTTTTTAAGCGTGTTGTCAGTAACATGTGTGGTGGCTTACTGGCTTTCAATCAAGGTCTGAATCTATTACAAAATCCTCATCTGTGGATGCTGGATCATCAGAGCCTCTGATACTGGCCTGTGACATCTCCCACGTCAGAACTGCTAACCTGAGACTGAGGTTTCAGTCCGCAGGCCCAAATCAAGCTCATATTTACAGCCCCTCATTCCGAGACAGCTTTAAAGGTACGGATGAGAATGCCGATACCCTGGAGTTGATATTTTTATAGCACCCACACAAAATATGGGTTTTGATACTTGAGTGTGGGGATACCACTGTGCAGATACAAAACATGCCATTTGTTTCAACTTTTGAGAGTTTTAGGCAATGAAATGATGAAAGTAGCCAGATTCTAGCTTCTGTATCACATGATGGTGGTAGCCTATCAGATTGTAGCTTCTGTATCACATGATGGTGGTAGCCTATCAGATTCTAGCTTCTGTATCAAAGGATGGTGGTAGCCTATCAGATTCTAGCTTCTGTGTCACATGATGGTGGGTAGCCTATCAGATTCTAGCTTCTGTGTCACATGATGGTGGTAGCCTATCAGAGTCTAGCTTCTGTATCACATGGTGGTGGTAGCCTATCAGAGTCTAGCTTCTGTATCACATGATGGTGGTAGCCTTTCAGAGTCTAGCTTCTGTATCACATGATGGTGGTAGCCTTTCAGAGTCTAGCTTCTGTATCACATGATGGTGGTAGCCTATCAGATTCTAGCTTCTGTATCACATGATGGTAGTAGCCTATCAGGTTCTAGCTTCCGTATCACACGATGGTGGTAGTCTATCAGATTCTAGCTTCTGTATCACATGATGGTGGTAGCCTATCAGATTCTAGCTTCTGTATCACATGATGGTGGTAGCCTATCAGATTCTAGCTTCCGTATCACATAATTTTGGTAGCCTATCAGATTCTAGCTTCCGTATCACATAATTTTGGTAGCCTATCAGATTCTAGCTTCCGTTTCGCACGATGGTGGTAGCCTATCAGATTCTAGCTTCTGTATCACACGATGGTGGTAGCCTATCAGGTTCTAGCTTCGGTATCACACGATGGTGGTAGCCTATCAGATTCTAGCTTCTGTATCACATGATGGTGGTAGCCTATCAGATTCTAGTTTCTGTATCACACGATGGTGGTAGCCTATCAGATTCCAGCTTCTGTGTCACACGATGGTGGTAGCCTATCAGATTCCAGCTTCTGTATCACACGATGGTGGTAGCCTATCAGATTCTAGTTTCTGTATCACACGATGGTGGTAGCCTATCAGATTCTAGCTTCTGTATCACACGATGGTGGTAGCCTATCAGATTCTAGCTTCTGTATCACACGATGGTGGTAGCCTACCAGATTCTAGCTTCTGTATCACATGATGGTGGTAGCCTATCAGATTCTAGCTTCTGTATCACACGATGGTGGTAGCCTATCAGATTCTAGCTTCTGTATCACATGATGGTGGTAGCCTATCAGATTCTAGCTTCTGTGTCACATGATGGTGGTAGCCTATCAGATTCTAGCTTATGTGTCACATGATGGTGGTAGCCTATCAGATTCCAGCTTCTGTATCACATGATGGTGGTAGCCTATCAGATTCTAGTTTCTGTATCACACAATGGTGGTAGCCTATCAGATTCTAGCTTCTGTATCACACGATGGTGGTAGCCTATCAGATTCTAGCTTCTGTATCACACGATGGTGGTAGCCTATCAGATTCTAGCTTCTGTGTCACATGATGGTGGTAGCCTATCAGATTCCAGCTTCTGTATCACATGATGGTGGTAGCCTATCAGATTCTAGCTTCTGTATCACATGATGGTGGTAGCCTATCAGATTCTAGCTTCTGTATCACATGATGGTGGTAGCCTATCAGATTCTAGCTTCTGTGTCACATGATGGTGGTAGCCTATCAGATTCTAGCTTCTGTGTCACATGATGGTGTTAGCCTATCAGATTCCAGCTTCTGTATCACATGATGGTGGTAGCCTATCAGATTCTAGTTTCTGTATCACATGATGGTGGTAGCCTATCAGATTCTAGCTTCTGTATCACACGATGGTGGTAGCCTATCAGATTCTAGCTTCTGTATCACACGATGGTGGTAGCCTACCAGATTCTAGCTTCTGTATCACATGATGGTGGTAGCCTATCAGATTCTAGCTCCTGTATCACACGATGGTGGTAGCCTATCAGATTCTAGCTCCTGTATCACATGATGGTGGTAGCCTATCAGATTCTAGCTCCTGTATCACATGATGGTGGTAGTCTATCAGATGTCATGATGATGTTTTGGCAGTTTTCAGTACTTTAATTCAGGTTATTGCACATTGTGTTTCGGTAAATTTATAATTTTACTATAACATTTTATATTTGAACATTTTCCACTGAACAAATTTAAATAATCTCAACCTGTACTTGAGTTACTTGATAATTGAAAGAAGTTTTTAAAGAAACAACAGAACTTCATCATCTTCATCTTGTATCGTACCAGTACTGTGATTCCCTCCAGCCAGTAAAAGACAGTCTTATCTTGACTAACTATCTGTCCCTTCCTCTCTTCCTTTTCCTCTCTTCCTCTGGTAATGTTTCCTTGCTTTTCTTTACCACAGTGTTTCTGATTTCTGGTCCTCAGGACCCGCTGCCCCTGCATAGCTTTGATGTGTTCCTACTTCAACACACCTGATTCAGATGAATGAACTTCCTCATCAAGTTCTTTGCAGTGTGTTAACGAGCCATTCATTTGATTCAGGTGTGTGAAAGCAGGGTTGCCTAGAAGTTATGCAGAGCAGTGGGTCCTGAGGACTGGAACTGAGAAACACTGCTTTACCGAATCCAACATGATGCGCATTGAAAACACCCGCTGTGTTCATGTCTGGTTCATATCCGTTTGCTAGGAAGTGACGCGGGGCTGCAACCAATAGTTGGCTGCAACGTCACAGTCTTGCCCCAAATGAAAACGTTACATACTGCTGTTTCTGAGCTTAGGGACGCCTCTGGGCAGTGACGGTTTAAAAATGCACAAAATGGATGTTGGTGTGGCATCAAAACGAGTCAGAAACGCAGATTTTTAAGGTCTAAAAGTTACGCTGTGTGTCTTCAATCTTATTTTTGTTTAATTTACTCATCAGTACAATGTCATGGCTTTAAAAGTATTATTCCAGTACTTGTTCTCAACTTTTACTACTACTACTTTTACTTTACTTGTCTGATATTGCCCTTGCATTCAAGATATTAAAGCAAACTATACAATCATGTCTTTTTCTTTAAGGGACAAAAAGTGTCAATATTGCTATCGATGAAAAAGTACCATAATCTACTTTAGTCATATCATCAGGAAAAATTTAGTTTTTCAACCTGGACCTTATTTCTAGGAGTTGACACATGTATTTACTCACTGGTAAAATTTCACTGTCACTCTGACTCCTTCAGAAGATATTTCAATGAGTCGCCAGCTGTGTATATCCATATAATGGAAGTGAAGGGGCAGAATAAATGGCCTCTAAGGCATTATCGGCAGCAAAACTCCTTAATTCACCAATGCTGTAAGACAAATAAACGAGTACTATTGCCCTGTGAGTTCAGAATTAGCTTTCTGTTGGTTATTGGGGGGTCCCAGCAGCACAGCTGACAGAGCAGCTAGCTAGCCAGACAACATCAAACCTCAATCCGTGAAACTCTGAACTCACAGGACAATAGTACTCATTAGTTAATCTTTCTCATCTCAGCTAACAGAAGTTTGCTCCAGAGTTTTCTTTTTTAAAGGTGCCATGACATCAAATTTAACTTTTCTGAGGTTTTGGGGGTATAATATGATCTGTTGTGCACTGATGAGACCATGTGAATGTCAGAGTGAGTATCAAAGTTTCTGTTTATGGTCTGTCAGCTTTGTCCTTTGTTCTCTCCTTCCACCCTCCCACATTCCCCTCCCCCGGCCTTGCTGATTCAACTGCGTGAGTGGAGCTGAGTAACTGCTGAGCAGTCAGGTCAATTTTTTTAAACAAATGGATTTAAAAGAAAACTTCTGCAGCAACACTGATGGAGGCGACCACAACCTTATTACCTGTAAGTTTATTTATTTTCTAAATGCTGTCTTGTCTGATAAACATAAAGTGCACATGTTACTAGCAGTTAGCCTTTAGCAAAGTCCGACTGCAGCTTGACCTACTTTCTCTAAATAAGGTTATTGCCAAATAAATTGTAGCCAATCAAAATGAAGTCAACTTGGTCTTCGGTAAAGCTGCATATCATTACCGCACCCAACTGTATTACTGAGGAAGTGAGGTCTAGCATGCCAAAACAATCACCCGCTGTAAAAAGTGGCGTTTTTTTTTTTTTTGAGAATTGATATATGCAGTAATGTCAACTACATGAACTAGTTTTTACTGCTATGTCGTCACTCCTTTAAAACATTTTTTAGCTCCAGATGACGGCAAGTTGGAAAAATGTGGTTGTGTTTGGCGTTTATTAGTTGTACCGGATAATGGATCGACTCATCAGAAGTGGTTAGATTTTATCTTCAGGAGCAGAAAACCCTCAACTTTGTGCGTGAACTTCATTCCTGACAGCTTCATGAATCTCGGGCAGTAAAGTTGTTTTTTTTTTTCTGGGATTACCTCTGAAACCTGACGCAGTTTTCACTACAAAAACGCCTCATGGACAGACAACCGCGGTGAGTAAAATCATCTCCCAGTTCAATGCTAACTGTTAGCCTATGACTTGTTAGCTAATTTACTTGTCGGAGTCTCAGTGGTACCACATTTACTTCAAAAGACAAGGCTGGAGATGAGCCCATCATTCGGATTGAGTTGAAACAGACTGGATGCTTTAAAACTGACCAGATTTCCACAGGTAGTCTTCTATTTGCTATGTTGGGCTAAACGTTCGCAAGCTCTCTGAAAATGGACTAAAAATATCCATAAAGGACCGGGAAGATGGTCAAGAGGCTCTGGTGCATGTGTATTCAGAGCATCAACAGGCCTTTAATTAACACTTCTGTATGACAGTAAGACCACATGCTGTACCACAGGCCTAAAGGTGAAGCAATTAAACCACAAATTTAAATTTTTTTCCTGGTTTACAACTGGATGTTTTAGCAAATTAGAGACCGATATCCTCCCTTTGATTTCCAAATCATTCAAAGGAGAGTTAATCAGATTGAATGGAACATCCATCCCGTCACAGATCATAGATCCGCCTGCAGCAGTCTTTCCTCTTTACAAAGCTGATTCAGGCCTTCATTGACTGTAAACTCATAAATGGCTTTCCCGCTTAACTTAAAAAGGAGAAAATGCTAAAAAGCCACAAATAGTGCCTCATCTTCCCAGAAAGACACAGCAGCCCACTCCAGATTTTTATCACTGACTCCATGATGCAATTAGCCATCGCAGTGGTGCAGCTGTGGTTCTGCTGATTGTATTAGGGAACCAGTGATGTCTTTCTGGGCAAAACCCCAGAGATTGAGAGAGTGACGCTCAAACAGCCCGAAAACACAATGAAGATGAGTGGCAAAGCCCACAGCTCTCTGAGGGTCTGCTCTGGGAGGGCAAACCCTGAAAACGAGAAGGAAAGTTGCTTTTTTCTGTGTGTTGTTGTGATGGGCAGTCTTTGAGTGTGTGCGTCTTCTTTTTCTTGTTGTGGTTTTATAGTCGAAGGGTCGTTATCTCCCAGACACAGAAAGAAACCAAGACTCGGCTCCAAACAATGCAGCACCGCATGCACCACCGCACACGCAAAACTTCCAGAAGGACACGGGGGTACGGCTGGGAGGACGTCTCCCTGGACTGACGTGACTTTTGACATGAACAGCAACATATCTTACCCTGTAACACACACACACACACACATCAAACACCACAATCACCACCGTCATCCGCCCCTGAGGGGCAGAAGGAAAGAAGCAGGCGAGGGAGATAAGCTCGCCCCACCACCTTTCTCCTCTTTTCTCAATTCTAAATCCATCCACCCTCCACTTCCCCCTTTCCCCGCACACCTGCCCTGTTCAGCCTCTGCCAAGTTGTGTGCATGTGTGTGTGTGGGGTGTGTGTGTGTGTGTGTGCCCTATCTGATCAATCTTTGGCTCTGACACACAGAGGCCCCTAAAAGCCACTCCACACAGGCACAACAGACCTCCCTCAGAGAGGCTGTGGATGAAGTTTTTACAAGAATAGGGTTAGAGTAATTAGAAAGGGACTCGCCCTCTGGGGAGATAAAGGAGGGGAGGGTGGTGGGGGTGGTCCAGAAAAGACAGAGGATGATGTCGTTACAAAGACCCCTTCCAATCAGAGTGGTTGGAGTGCTGCCGGAGCCGGGTCCCATCATGTCTGGACCTTCTTCTAGAGCGTTCTTCATTTCTGTAGACCCCAGTGCAGAGGCGTGATTTATATGACAGGTTTTTTTTTTATCATTTTCTCTGCAGAGCAGCGTTCTAACACAAATCTGTGTGTTCTCAACAGTATGTAGCATCTGTGAGTGCTCCTCACAGCGCTGATAGATTTTTTTTTTTTAATTCTCCTTTGATTCATGCACGATTTATTTTCATTTTAAATGTGCTGCACTGTGGTGTGTTGGTTAGTACTGCTGGCTCACAGCAAGACCAGGTCCCGGGTTCTAGCCTCGGCTGGGGACGGGTTCCAACACCAGCCTGCCTGTGTGGAGTTAGCATGTTCTCCCCAAGCATGTGTGGGTACTCTCTAAATACGCATGGGTTCTCTCTGTATGTATGTGTGGGTTTGTCCTAGTGTATGCAAGGTGTGTGTGGGTTCTCTCCATGAACGTGTGGGTTCTCCCCGCTTATCTATGGATTCTGCACTAACAACAGAAATACTGACGCTATAACACTGTCTGCTTGACACACAGCCAATGTAGATGTTGTTTAATGATAATAATAATAATACATTTTATCTGAAAGCGCCTTCTCAAAGCATCCAAGGACACTGTACAGGCAGATAAAACATTAAAAACAAGAAGCTAAAACAGTAAAAACACAAGCATAAGAGGTACCACAAAAGGAAAACTACAGGTAATAAAACAGGATTACAGGGAAAAACAATGTTGGAGTGATGCATATGGACTTAGGTGGAATATGACTGTCTGAACAGGAAGGTTTTGAGTCTGGATTTGAAAAGAGGGAAGGAGTCCACTGTACGGAGATCAGGAGGGAGGGACTTGCAGAGATGGGGAGCAGAGCGACTAAACGCCCTGCTCCCCATCGTGACAAGACAGGCTGGGGAAATGGAAAGCTGGAAGGTGAGGGAGGATCGTAGGGAGAGGGTAGGGGTGTTTACATGAAGGAGATCAGAGATGGAAGATGGAGCCATGTTGTGGAGGGTCTTGAATGTAGTGAGGAGGAGTTTGAAGATGATCCTTTGTTTGATGGGGAGCCAGTGGAGTTGTTGCAGGATGGGAGTGATATGATAAGTAACGGGGCTCCGAGTAATCAGGCGTGCTGCAGAGTTTTGAAGGAGCTTCAGCTTCTGGAGGGACTTATTTGGGAGGCCCAAAAGAAGAGAATTACAGTAATGAGGTGATGGGGCTGTGAACAAAGATGGTGGTAGTTTGGGGAGTAAGAGAGGGGCGGAGACGAGAGATGTTACGCAGGTGGAAGTAGGCTGCCAGAGTGATGTTATTAATGTGAGCCTGGAGGGAGAGTGTGCTGTTGAGGATTAAACCCAGACTCTTAACATGAGGAGGGGCAGCTGAGTCATCGAGGGTAATGGAGAAGTTATTGGCTTTGGAAAGAGTGTGAGGTGTGCCTACTAGGAGGACTTTGGTTTTAGAAATGTTCAGTTTGAGAAAGTTGGATGAAAACCAAGAATGGATTTCTTGGAGGCAGAGAGTGAGGGAGGTTGGTGGAAGTAAGGCAGATGGTTGAGTAGAGAGGTAGAGCTGGGTGTCATCCACGTAGCAGTGGAATTTGATGTCATGTTTACGGAGGATATAGCCAAGAGGGAGGATGTAGATGATTAACAGGGGGCCCCAGGACAGAACCTTGAGGCACACCAGCAGAAACGGGGAAAGAAATGGATTTATGAGATTTGACTTGTATGAACTGTGTGTCTGTGTTTAATGGTTAATGGCTGAATAAACTGGTGATGGTTTTCTCTGAGTCCATTCTCATTTCATTCAAAAATTCCCCCAATGGGCCCTATGTACGACTCCACTACTTCCTGAACTTCAACCCACACCTTTGTTTCCTGCCTTTCATGACTGGACAAACTGATGAGTCTGGCCAGTTACTGAGGTCAGACCAAATACAGTTAATAGAGGTACTAACCTTCGCTACATCACCCGTTGGTTTCTGAAGAGCTAAAAATGAAGCCAGTTGGGCGTGTCCCACCATCGCCATCTTGCCGTGTCAAGTGTGTTGTCACTACCGGAAAATACTAAAATGGGCAAAGGGAAAGCCGCTCCGAGCCGCAGGACAAATGATTGACAGCTGACGTACTCTGGGCTAAATACTAACTGAGCTAACTCAAAACTAACAGGAGCTAACGAAGATTACCCCCCTAAGCAGTGGTGTAAAGGTAAGACACACTCAGACTTGCTATTATCTGACTAAAAACTGCCGTTGTGCTACTCTGCTACAAACTGAGACCTTACCGAGAGCAGAAAAGCTAACTAGGAACCACCAGTCGGTAGGACACACCCTTAATTATGTGTAATTTCAAGATTAAATAACATCTAAACGGATGAGTTATAAAAAAAAAAAAAAATTCACCCCCTCACAGTTGAAATGAAGGTAAACTTGACCTATAAAACCTAAAATGATTTTTAGGTTCACTGAAGAAGAAGAAGCCAACCAAGTATCACCTGCCACCAAAGAAGACTGTAGGTTGACCACAGACACCCGTTGGAAATAAAGTTCACTTTGGCTAACTGAGCTTGATTAAACACTGAAATAATTTATTTTGCGTAAAAACCTGAATGTTGCCTGGCAACCAAATAAATGTGGGTGGCCTAATTTTATCCAAACCATGGCAAACAATATGTGGCAACACAAGGAGGGCAAAGGCAGGATTTGATCTGAAGACTCCCAGATGAGAGTCATTCACGCTAACCAGTCAGCCGAAGAGACGTCCCTGTGGCCATCATCAATTGGAGGCATAGTGACGGAGCCTGATGACTACATCAGCTTTAAGGACAACATCTCCAAGTTGTTTAGCAGAGGTGGAAAAAGTACAGAAAAATTGCAATTAAGTAAAAGTATGTTTACTTCGCTTAAATTCTACTCCAGTAAAAGTAAAGGTACCCATCTAAAAATGTACTTGAGTAAAAATAAAAAAGTAATTGATTTAAAATTTACTCTGAGTAAAAGCTCTAAGAATAGATTGGTTGCTTTTCTAACAAATCTAGATGGTTAAACCAATATTGGTTAGCTTAACCAATATTTTGGTCAAATGACCAATTTGTATTGGTCACTTTCATCAAAGTATTAGTTTTTGTTTTTTGTTGTTTTTGTTTTTTTAACTTGTCCTGTCCAGCATGGTAACAGCAGAATGATTATCTGGCTGAGTAGTTGTGTTGAACAGATTTGCTTTGCCAAGGAGAGCTTTATGAATATAAGGCTCCTCTTGGCCTAATATTGGCAGTCTTGCTGGGATTGATAAGAGGGAAAGGAAAGTTAAGAGAAGAAATGATAAGGAGTGGCACAGAGAGTAAAGAGTGAAGAAAAGAGAGATAAAAAAAGAACATGGATACACTTACACAGTCAACTGATGCTTCTGCACAGAAACCCATAAACAACATTCCATGGTCTTTTCTGGAAAACAACACTACAATCTGCTGCAGGTGGCAACCTGGCTGAAGCCAACTGAACTGAAGAAATTTACTGGAGTATCATTAGATCATACATACACACAGAGAACTACATAGAAAAGAGGTAAAACCTAGACGGAAGTAGTTATTAGTACACACCCAACGGGAAGCAGCATCACAGTGTCATCATGCAGACTAAAAGGTCTCTATGGTGATGCAGTCATGCAGATGCAACTTCGTCTCTGCAAGGAGGAGGAAGCCCGCACGGCTGAGCCCCCCAGAGACCCCAAACCCGGGCCACCAGCACCCGCGTAGATACCCCAGACCCGGGCCACCATCAGCCCCCCAAAGACCCGAGACCTTGGCCCCCAGCAGCAGCTTAGAGACTCGAGACCTGGGCCACTAGCAGCACCCCAAAGACCTGAGTCCTGGGCCCCCAGCAGCAGCCTAGAGACCTGAGTACTTGGGCCACTAGCAGCACCCCAAAAACCTGAGTCTTGGGGCCCCCAGCAGCAGCCTAGAGACCTGAGACCTGGGTCACCACCAGCCGACTAGAGACCTGAGACCCAGGCCACCAGCAGCCGCCCCAAAGACCTGACCCCTGGGCCACTAGCAACTCCCCAAAGACCCGAGACCTGGGCCCCCAGCAGCAGCCTAGAGACCCGAGACCTGGGCCCCCAGCAGCTGCCTAGAAACCCGAGACCTGGGCCACCAGCAGCTGCCTAGAGACCCAAGACCCGGCAGCCACCCAGAGACCCGAGACCCAGGCCACCAGCAGCCGCCCAGAGACCCGAGACCCAGGCCACCAGCAGCCGCCCAGAGGCTTGGACCTTAGCTACCTCCCCAAAGAGACGGATGTGCATCCCCCCAGAGGGTGGCCCCAGCCGAAGCCCCCAGCGTTCTCGGGGCTGCGGCTGATTAACCAATACCGAGACAGTATTGGTTAATCTAACCAATGTTTTGTTTAAAACAACCAAACGATTGGCAGATAACTACCAGCCAGATTGGTCATCTGTTTTTATGGTGCAGTTACTTTCAGTTATTTGCTCTAAAAAAGGACGAGTTTTAAATCCAATCCAACACTGTTTTTTGAGAAACTTTTACACCACCACAATAAAAAAAAAATCATAGTATCCAAGATGGTGAAAATGTTGAGCAAATCCTTATGAACAAACTGCCCTTTTTTCTTTGTATAGCAAACATAAACCATAAATTCACCTGTCTCAATGAACAAACAAGCTCACTAATTACAGTATTTGCTTAGTTAAGAAATAAAATATTCTCCACAGGATATTCTGCCCACTGAACACCAGCATTGGACACATTTGTCAGCGTTTGCATGATGAGCTTTTTACTTGTTTGCGTTTGAACACAAAGAGCTGCTGAGATTTGGCCGAAGATTTCCTTCTTCATCCTCCAGGAGAACTCAGTGTCTGCTTGGCATCCTCCTCCAACTCTATCTCCATGCATCAGTCAGATTTCCTTTCAGTGGACGATACACTGAACACCACCGAAGTAGATCGGCAGCGTAGATTAACAACCCGTAACTTTCAAAATAAAACTTGTTCAGGATGATTTTTCTCCCATTTCATCTTTTACTCACTATTAACTTGGGTCAAAATGTACTTGAGCAAAAGTAAAATTGCAAATTACCCAATTGCAGTAGAGTAACTGTAATTAGTTACTTTCAACCTCTGTGTTTAGGATTACTTCTGCGTGGGAGTCTACCCAGTTTGGTTCTGGTTTAACTGGTTCTGAAGCTGCAGAACCGGGATGGTGTCGGGCTGGAAGCGCCTGCAGATTTTCAGTGCTGGAACCAGAACAGTCGACAGTAACAGAAGCATTTACATGTCAGGTGATGGTGCTAAACTGGAAGAGGAAAACTGTTGTGGGGGGGGGAAATCCCCTATGAGTGTTGAGCTCAAAGATAGATAAAAAGAACAAATCTGAGGCAGAAAAAGATGAAAGGAAATACAGAGAAAGAGAGAAGAGGCCTCCGGAGTCCCACTATAATCCAGTCCATTCACTGCAAAGGTTGTAAAGATGGAGGAACAATCAAGGTGGAGATACAATGAAATGATGGCCGGAGGGCAGGCAGAGATCACTCTGCGGTCATGACATGTGAGAGGAAGGTTTACTGCTACAGAGCAGCGAGGCATTAGAATATTAGATCAGAGAAAGAGCTCTTGAGGCTCAATAACGAGCCCCATCCATCAATATCCCCTTTCCAGCAAGGAGCTCAAACCATGAGCACATCTCATACAATATATTTAAATATCACAAGATTTGAGCTGGGCCAACAATCCAAACACGTTTTCATGAATGAAATATGTTTCAAATTCACCTTTAGCTCAATTTGTTGTTTCTGGATGCAACCAGGAGCCTGAGATGAGATCTAATTACAGAAGTCAATCTCGGTGCTGTCAGCAGGACCAAGCTCAGATTAGGACTGGACCATATGGCTGGTTGGGGCAACTGTAGCTGTGGGGTGAAGTTAAAACACACACACACACACTTACACTTAGAGGAAGTTTGGCTTACTCAGACCACATGAGGAGACCTGAGTTAACTCATGCTGTCAGTCCAATATGTCCACACTACCATGCCATCAGGAGTCATTGTAAACCAACACACTTCTAAATTTGAGTTCTATGCTCACATGAAGAGGTCAGGCTTGAATTCTTTTAACTACACAATAATCACAAGTCTGATGGAGTGTGGCTGTAGGAAACGAGTGTAATGTGCAACATAAATAATCACCACACGCTGCTTGTTTTTAGAGTTTGGTAGCATCTTTGCTTTGGATCTGCTGCAGTAAACTTTATAGTTTTATCTCTTTTCTTTCTGTTGTCATTTAACATGGGGTTTAAAAAGAGAAACACCTTGAGGAAGACAATAAATAAATGAATAACAAGCATTACAAATGTGGCTGATGTTTTCTGTGACACTCGTACATACAGTACACTATATTGCCAAGAGTACTGTCTCATCTGCCTTGGCTCACATATGAGCTTCGGTAACATCCCATTCCTAATGCACAGGGTTCAGTATGATGTTGGTCCACCTTTGCAGCTAGAACAGCTTCATCTTCTGGGAACGCTGTCCACAAGGTTTAGGAGTGTGTTTATGGGAATCTTTGACCATTCTTCCAGAAGCACATTTGTGAGGTCACACTGATGTTGGACCAGAAGGCCTGGCTCTCAGTCTCCGCTCTAATTCATCCCAAAGGTGTTCTATGGGGTTGAGGTCAGGACTCTGTGCAGGCCAGTCCAGTTCCTCCACACCAGACTCTGCATCCAGGTCTTTATGGACCTGCTTTGTGCACTGGTGCATAGCCATGTTGGAAGGGACCAGCTCCAAACTGTTCCCACAAAGTTGGGAGCATGGAATTGTCCAAAATGTCTTGGTATGCTGAAGCATTCAGAGTTCCTTTCACTGGAACTAAGGGTGGGGTCACATGGACACCTTTGTCACAATTAAAACATTCTCAAGTCCAGAAAAGGGATTAGATTTGTATTTTTTGAGCCATGCGACCGCGTCAAAAGTCTGGAACAGTTGTCAGAACAGAACGGTTGGAAGAGGCTGTATGTACGATTGGAAAGTGGGGGGAGCAGGGGAGGAGAGAGGGGAAAGGGGTAGTGTTGGGTCTCTGGCAGCAGTGTGTCTCCCCATAGTTCCCTGTCGACACCTCTCCCAAAGTAGACATCCCTTATGCACACCGAGACACACAGGTCACGTTTCTCGGGACTTCATGATGCCTCTCTCTCGGTCAGCATGCTCTGCTGCACTGACGAGGTGCTTCTTTATTCAAACATTTAAAGCAACCTTTACCGATGTTGCATTGTTACACTATTTTTGTAATAGGGTTAAATGCTATGAATGAGGTAACGGAACTCTGAAATAGTAGACAGACCCACCATTAATCAAAACAAAATATTATTCCAATCTGTAAATATTCAATTAAAACTCCAACCAATCCTTGAAGTGGGGTGCACCCCTAGGATTGGCCAAGGGACCTGCCTGTCAGACCTTTGCTTCTGCATTGGGAGGCAGAGAGAATGGGGGGGGGGTCTTAGGAGTGAGGCGGGACTGTATATACAAATAATCTTGCTGTGCTTTTCACAAAGAACATTTACACAACCATCAACCATGGCGCATGTACGTGCATAGATTGTCTGTTGGTGACAGACATCGCACTCTAACAGGTGTTGACGCCACCAGCTGGGCTGTTTTGCCGTCTTTTTCTACTTGCGTCACGGCGTGATGATGACAGTTTTGTCCTCAAAACATTTCAGAAAACAACCATGAGACTGTGCAGAGTTGTCGGACCCCTGCTGCAAGAATCGTTCAAGTCTAGTTCATTTGAGGAAACCCATGAGACCATGCCCTAAGGGACCAAGCCCAGCTCCTGAAAAACAACCCCACACCATAATCCCCCCCCCCCCCCCCGCACCAAACTTTACAGTTGGCACAATGCAGTCAGACAAGTACCGTTGTCCTGGCAACCGCCAAACCCAGACTCATTCATCAGATTGCCAGATGGTGAAGCGTGATTGGTCCCTCCAGAGAACGTCTGCACTGCTCCAGAGTCCAATGGTGGCTGCTTTCCACCACTGCATCCACGCTTTGCATTGCACTTGGTGATGTATGGATGGATGCAGCTGGCCATAAAAGTGACTGGAAGATCTGATTCCATCATTTGGATGGGTGAGCAAATACTTTTGGCAATATAGAGTATGTGATGTAAAGTATTTAAAGGTGTCATAACCTCGTGTTTTACATACACAATCCTTCTTAAATTATCTTCAAATGAATTTTTAAATATAGTTGGGTGGGACAAAAATTTAATGAGCTCATTTTAACCTCTTTTTTATCCCCAACTTTTGTTCGTTGGGAGAGTACGCACAAAAGTTAGACCTGTCTGAAAGTGCATTCACGAGGCAAACGTCAAAGCCAAAACAAAGTTTTATCAGGACAGACCAAGTGGAAGGAACTGATGTCCCAACAGAGAAAAACGTGATAAAAACGTAACAGTACGGTTGATAGAGAGAATCCGCGGAGTAAAAGGGCTGGACTTTGATGAATATAAGGAGCAGATGTCTGACGTGAAGTTAACCAAACAGCGTTAGCTTCTGTAGCTACATTAGCAGCTTGTCCGCTCGTCAACCACCGTTTACTGGTCTCTGACACAAAAGATAATAAGTTACACAAGCAGCAACACTTACCGACTGCACATCCTCACTGATAAGTATAATCCACTGGTGCCTGGTAGTGCTGTCCCTTCTGTTAAAGCACTGAAAACTGCTGCTCACAGCCTCTCTAGTTCAAGTCATAACAGCTGGTCATAACTCCTCCGTGGCAGGTAATCAGCTGCTTTTAGATGGCGCTAAAGAGGCTAGCTTAGCAGCTAGCAGCCTCTCTAGTTCACGCCATTTGGAGAAAGAAATTCAATCCGCCTACTGTGGAGAGCGCATGCTTGTGGACAATTCTGGTGTGAAGAGAGAGCCCGCACTCAAAGACGAAGTTACTTTCACTTTCCGGAGTTTCTGGCACGTAATAACTGGAGGTCCTGTTCCAGTACACATGTTTTAACGTGAAAAAGTGAGATATCCTGAAGATGACTCCTTTAATATCCACATTAAATCAAATAAGTAAGTCAGTTCCAATCTTTCCAGCGCTGTACATCCCATAGCAAAGCAAAATCGAAGATGAGCTCTCCTTATGTCACATTTGCATCTCCT
>JALJCO010004854.1:0-25271 GCA_023101725.1 Atherinomorus stipes
AAAAATAATACCTGCATATTATTAATAAGTACTTAATACTTGCGTCCTCCACCCACCTTTGAAATCAAAAATTTCCTCTTTGAACACAGCTGTATGTGGTCTATGTCAGAGCTGCAGTCATAATCCAAATTCTTAAAAAAGACAAAACAAAACATGCAAAGTATGATTTGTGGCCCAAACATCATGCGCCACACTCTGCTTGAGTCTTGCCAATCACCCGAGTAGAGTGAAATTAATCACTTCCGCGACTGCTGCAGGTTGCTGTCAGCCAGGAGACATTTATCTTTGAACCCATGTCAGTAATTTGGCAATAACGGTTCCTTTGATTAATTCACTGCCTGAATCTCTGCCAGCAGAGCAGGAGTTCACAGACAGTGACAGATTGATGATGCTTGTATCCTGTAATTCTGTGGCCCTCCAACTTTACAATGATTAGGCTTGTAGAGAAGAGACAATACAGATAAATAGCCTTCTCTTGAACTGCTCTCGTGGTGATATACTGTATATGGATTATTGTTTGCATGCAAACCTGTCCTCTGAGGTGAGTTGTCACCATGAGGATCAGCATTGTCGGGGAAGTTAGTTTGTTTCAGGCTAGTTATGGAGCTGCACCGCACAATGGCTTTTTCTTTTTTGAGCATCGGCTCACTGCAGCCCCCAGATCAACTCTCGTCATGCTGCTTTCGGCAAAACTGTTGACACATCTCAAGCTAACAAACTTCATTCTTGTGCACACCAAAAATAAATAAATAAATAAAGTTTAGCCAAGAGGAGAACACACAATAGTTTGTCAGAGTGGTTGCAGAAAAAGCTCATTCAGCTGATGTTGTTCCACATATTGCCGCCTCCCTGGATTTGTCTGTCGGACAAACTTGATGTTTACTTCAATGCCTCTCATGGGGTTTGCCTGAGAGGTAAACAACACTCTGAGGATATCTTATTCTTTGTCATTTGACAGCTGTGAATGCAGTCCCGGGTTTCAAAAGTACTGGTTATTTTTGCACAGGTTTACACACAACACCTATTTTTTCCCACCCTGTGGACTAAATGAGAATTAATGACTGTTATCTTCCACACTATGGAATCTTTTAGGAAACTCTGGAATCTTAATTTGGGCATCACATGTGCTATTCTTCTAATTCAGCCATATGTCAAAGTGAAAAATTGCTTTCATTACTTAATTTAATTGGTATTCTGAATTAAAAATGGTTTTGGCCAGAAGTCAAGAGTTTTCAGACCCCCCCCCCAAAAAAAACCTTTCAAGACGTAATATGAAAAAACAATACATGGAAATAAGAAAAGGGGGAAAAAAAGCCATCTTTAGACCACTTGTCAAAATTAATAATGTAATAAACTCAGTGTTTGCAAACTGTCTCATATAATTGGTGTCAAAGAGCAGCGTGCAGGTTTGTTTTGTTGAATAAAATCACTGTTTAAAGAATGTGGAAAATAAAGTTGGGTTAATAAATATCATGACTTATACATTTCTCTTTCTTTATGAGGATGGAATTATTGTTTTCTTTAAAAAAAAAAAAGAAGATTAAGTGTTTCTTCCCTGAGCTGATGGCCTCGGGTTATTCCAGGTTCCTTCCTCATCTCAACGTTTCAGCAGAGCATCTAAATGACATTTGTTTATTTTGTTTTATCTCTTCATGCATTAATGGCTCTTTAGATAAAAAATCATCACCTGCTCAGACAGCGGGGTTTTCTTGTGACTGTCATGCACTTGCCAGAGAGATGAGAGAGAGAGATATTTTTTGAAGTCTCGAAGCCGTGTTGTGTGTGTGGGTGTTAATTCTCACTCTATATTTCATTCAGCTCTAGGTTTTCCTGAGTGTAGCCATGGAAACCCAGCCTCAGCGTGACCCCTCCCTTGATAATACCTTATTAAAGGGGAATTTGGTAGATTAATAAAACGGAGTCACAGTAATTGGATTAATACACTATTACGGCCATCACGCTTATCTTCACAGCTCTCCCTGAAATTTCCTAAATGCTCCTCTCATTGACGCTCTTCCTAATGCTGGTTCTGGTCCTTGAGGGGAGAAATCCAAAACACCCTAGAAACTCAATTCAGTAATGTTTAAAATTGCTATTAAGATGGCATTCTTTACATAAACAACAAAAATGTTTTGATTTTCATACTGGTGCATCTTGAACATCTACTTGGCTTTATCTTTGGCCTGTCCCCTCGGCTGATTCCAGCTGCCTGCTTAAGGAATTAAGGCGATTTGGAGGATCTGGGCAGATGTAACAGCTGAGTTGACATTAGGTTGTGTAGAACAACTTACTGCTCAGATAGAGAAATGCTCTGGACTGGTAACAGGGAGGCTTAAGGATGTTGCCTGCTTCATTATGTCCCAGACAAGCTTTCTGACTCGCAAGCCAAAGTGTATTTTCTGCCTGCTGCCCACGCATATTATAAGGCAAGGAGATAGAGGGCCGACCTGCCCAGGTGTGAAAACCTGCTGCATAGTGTGACTGCTTAGGCTGACCTCAGGTAAACTAGGAGTCAACTTACTGTAGCTGCATCTGAAAGGGATGAAAATAAGATTTTAGGAAAGCTTGTTTGATAAAAAAAACCTTTGCACAGCAAAAACTCACATCTTACCAAGTATATTTTCTCATTTCTAGTCAAAATATCTCATCACACTCAAAAAGACAAAAATCAGCCTAAAGAGAGACACTTCAGTGAGAACTTGTTGTAAGACAAACACATCTTATTTCAAGAAATTTCTTAAAAATTAGAAAAAAAAAATATATATATATATTTTTTGCTTGTAATAAGCAAAAAATTTCTGCCAATAGAAGAAGTGACGTTTTCTCGATAAGATTTCTTGGAAATAAGATGTGTTTGTCTTAAAAGAACAAAGTTCATATTATGGGATGTATCGATTCACAGATTTGGGTCGGTGGTCCAACAAAGACATGCGAGATGCGACTGCACTGGTAGCTTTTAGAGTGCATCGGATACAACTGGTGGCTAATTACACAACGTATCTTTCTTGGTGTGTCTGAATTGGTAAAAACCCATGGTTACAACGATTATTACATAGCTTGTCTCCTGTTTTACCCGTTTTTCCAAGGTGCCTTGAATGTACCATCATTATCTCTAACTTTCGATTTTCAAACATTGTAGCTGGGTGGCTCAGCTGCAGTAAGTAAGCAGCAAACACGGAGGAAGAGAGACAACAGAGGAAGAGGACTTATTTAACGCATTTCTGGGGAGCCTGATCAAAAGTTTACCAATACTTGGAAGATGGAAAACTTTACAAGAAATCTGTGGTTTGAAAACAATGTCACAGTGCTATTAAAAGACAATGAACATGGCAAGGTGGGCGGCATGGTGTGGATGCTCCTGCCACACATAAATATGAGGTGAACAGAACCAAAACTGATGAGAAAAATATCTAGTTTCTTTCTTTAAAACAAAACCAAACCACTGTTGTCAACTCTGAAGGGAGAGAAGTCGCTATTGGCTGGTCCAAAAGTTGCCAGAAGTCGCTAAATGACATCATCGAGACAGACAATTTCACGTATGTGCAGCACCGTATGATGCCATCCAATTTAATTATTGTTTGATATTTAGGGGAAGAGGTGACATACACATTTGAGTCATGTTGCAAACAATTGAAAATAAGTTGCTATAGGGGTCTGAAAAGTCGCTAAATATAGCGACAAAGTTGGCAAAAACAAAACTGACACTTTCAGACAGCAATCTCTGTCTGCACCATAGTGAATTCCATCAGTTTAAATATGTATAAGTGTTAAAAACATCCTTCACAGGAAAAAGGAGAAGATAAAATAACTGTGATGATGCTTAGAAACCAGATGAGGACTTGTAAATTCTTTGTTTTGTGTCGAATCGTTTTGAATTGCAGCATGAATCGTATCAAATTGAATTGTATAAAGTCAAATCACTGGTGAATCGCATGGTATCAGCAGGGAGCTTCACTGTATCGTGAATGTATCGTGCGACTGGCAGTGTATTGAGATGTGTATTGAATCTGCCTCCTTGGTGGGGATTCGCATCCCTAGTTCCTATATCTCACCGAAATGTTTCTCTTTTGGTTATTTTGTCTTAGTTTGAGTGTGATGAGATATTTTGATTAGAAATAAGAAAATATAATTGGTAAGATTTGAGTTTTTGCAGTGTAGATGAAAAAGACGCCAGTTCTGTCTCTATTCACTCCAGCAGCAAAAGAACCAGCTCTTATCTGTCACGATAGGAAATTAAATGATCTGATTTGAAGCTATATCTGACTTACACTTGTATACATTTATTCTAACTGTAAGCTGTCCAGTCGTGCAGCCTAATATAAAATAATAATATAAAAAGCTGAATGAAATCACCTAGAACTGCTGCTCTTTTCCCTTGAAAGGTCTATTTATTTTGTGTATATCTTGGCTGTATAAGAACAAGTTATAGAGCACCAAGTTCACCAATATATCTGAACAGAAATATTAAATATTTTATTAAGGTTAAGGGGCCCTTAGTCTAGAATGCAAAAGAATTCAATTAGTTCCAGTTTTTGAAATCAAAATGTTTGCTCTCTGCTCCTACAGCTCTTCTGGGATTGTGAGCAAAATGATGAGCGCATCTCACCCTTTTTCACTCACTTGTAGAATTTAAACCACTATTAATTTAATCCTGGTAGACTTTTATATTGACAGAAAGCAAGGCAATCTGTTTTCCAAGACTGCAAAGAGACCTTGTTTTTTCTACACACAATGACATGTGTTCACTTAAACCACCAAATTGCCTTTAGCTTTTCATTCTGAAACAACTAACAAAACAGAATGCAACAGATGCACAGAGACTAAAGCATTTCTAATGGCCTGACTAATGGCTGGCCAGCAGCTTTATAAGACCCCTGTTCATGCGGCTGGTTTTCAGAGTGGAGTCACAAAAGGTTTGATGCAAAATCTACTGGCACTCTTGTATTTCGACAGTTCCCTCGCTCTTGAATTAATGAGCTCTCTGAAACAGGGCAGCAACCATAACAAACAATTTCCCCCTGTGCTTGTACGTGCAGAAGTGTTATTGATACAGTTACATGCTGATAAAGCTTTGATTGGTCTCTTTTTGTGCCCCATGCATGGAAGTCATCAGACTTCAATAAGCTGCTTAAGAACTCGGAGGGTCACCTTCCTGAAATGAGCGCTGACACGGACAGATATACATCTCAAACAACACAGGGGCCAAAAAAGATAAAGACGAATAAATCACATATTCCCATGGTATACATGAGCAATGACTCTTGAAACTCAAACTTTATTTCTTTATTATTTTCTTTTTGGTCCACTTGTTTTGTTTTTTGTAGCTTTTTACGTAAAAACGCATGTAGAACCTCTACCTTCGTAACTACAGTCAAAATTCAGACAATTTCTTTCAGGACAGCCTGATGTTGCCAGATTATGATGCTAAAGTGATGTTACATGAATATATCAATAATAAATGTGGATTTTCTGGACTGAAGTCACTCTGGAGTATAAATTGCATCAGTCAAAAAATGCATCATGAACAGGAAAAAACATTTATAAGTTACACCGGACTATAGGTTGTATTTATTTATCTAAAATAGGGTGATTTTAGGATTTTTCATATCCTGTTTGTAACTGCTTGAACTAATCAGTCCAATTCCAAAGTTAATGCCTGTAAATGATCATAAACATCATAACTAAGAAAGATAAACATGTCTTTTGAGTATTTGTTCCACCACACAAGCAGTACAGCCAGATGTCTGAAATGAAGTCCTCTCACTGAGATAAGGTTATTTGGGGATTTTTGCCTTTGGGGCAGAAAATAGTTGTCACAAGCCTAGAGTGCCTTCTTTTGACATAAGATGGTACGATGTTTTTTGGGTTTTTTTTTCTATTTACAGTTATTGATGCTACCTTCCATCCCCCCAAAGCCAAAAGACTGTAAAAAATTGGTCGTAGTATCCGGCCATGTCTGAAAAGCTGAAAGTGAGCTCAGCTGGGCATTTCCCACCGTCGCCATCTTGGCGTGTCCCGTGTATCTTCACTTCTGGAGAATACAACAATGGGCAAAGACAGAACTGCTCTGAGCCACGAGCCAAATGATTGGCAGCCAAGCTAAATGCTAACCGAGCTAATCCAAAGTGAGCAGAAAGGAATGAAAATAGGCAGTTTAACGGTAAGACATGCTCAGACTTGCTGTTAACCAGATAAAAACTGCCATTTTGCTACTCTGCTACTGGCTGAGGCCTTCTTGAAGCAAGCAGGGAGCTAACTGTTAGCAAAAATTGGCACCTGGTCTGCCAAAAGAACTTTCTTATCCTTTGTTGATCTTTGGCTGCTCATGTTTGGATATTACTGTAAATTTAAACTATCTAATTGTTAGAAAGTTTGAAAGGAAATTGTGCAATCATAATTTCTTGGGTCAAAATGGAGGTCTCTTAGCATTATAGAAGTAAGCAATCTCTTTTTATTATGAAAATGTGACAATAAATAGTTTTTATATCTCATTGTGGACATTTTGTAATTAAACTGTAAAATCCTGGATGGGATTTAAATACCTGGAAAACTTACATAGAAAAATTAAGCTGCTGATCACACTTTATTCCACAGCTACACACTACTGTTCCCGAGAACCAAATAATAATTGTCTCTGCTTTCAAAAGTTGGCTTTGTTATGTTTTTCTGTGTATCTCTCTACATTTTTCAGCTGAACTTTTGAGTTTTAAAATGTTTTTCTACTTTGGTTTGGATGCTGTGATGCTGATTAATCTGGCACTTTTTCTTTTTTCTACATTTGTGATGAGTAACCCCAAAAGGGACAACTGTTGACGTGTGAAATATGACCCCAAGTCTTTCTTCCAATGATCTCTTGACTATAATAGGAAATGACACACTAAATGGACAAACTTGAAGACAACAGTGGGAACACAGAGAATAAAGTATTCCATGTTCCACATGGCTGAAGCAACACGCCTCCAGGCTCCAGCCCTCTCCATGGCTGTTAGATTATATGGGTGGACGGAGACTGCAGACAGGATGGTAAATGTAAAGGCAGAGAAATTATAGTGCTTGTTGGAATGAGATGGTGTAATCTGTGGCTTACTTTACCAAATACTGAGAGAGTTCACTATCATCACGTGTCGATGCATTTGGTGCCATTATTTCAGTCATTAATGGGTTACAAAGAACACCTGAATGCATTCATGGCGATCTTTAGAGACTACAACAACATCTCTCTCTGCTACACTTTAAATTTCTGACATTTTGTCAAATATTTTTTACTGTTTTTTTTTAAGTTTTAGTTAGATGTTCGTTTTTACCTTTACATAATTTGATGTTAAATATTGACACAACATAATTTTCCATTTGCTGTAGGTATTACTGCGGCATTATTTAGTTTGGTTCAGTTGCCTTCCCAATAAACACAGCTTCTTCTAGCACTTTAAAGCAGAAGTCCTAACTGGATTGCAGAGACATCTTGAATTGATCAAACTTGCCTTCTAAAATGCAGGTCTCTCTCTAAAATTGTCCTTTGATTCCTTTCACTGACAAATTACACCAACAGATCTTCAAAAGCTAATTGAGAGATCAAACACAAGATTTCAACATTAAACCTTTAAAGAGCTGCAAAGAAGACTACTAAAATCACAGACTGCAATTGCATAATCATGGCTGGTTGCGATCCCTGCAGACTGAAATGTTTAATCACACAAACAAAACATCTGCTTTCTCTTCACATTCCTCTCTGATTTCACGTTGCTTTTATTCGGAACTGCTCCCTTCACATATTCAGTTATTTTTATCTGCCTCTCCGTATCAGTGACTATGGCTGTGCTGCACCGGTGTCCCTGCCTGTGTCACTGATCTCTATGGCTTGTTGGATTAATCTGCCAGCAGGTCATGCCTCTGCCTTCCCCTTCTGCCCGAGCTGCACCGTGTTAACGATGCATCAGCCCGGGCAAACCCTGTCACCATTTCTTTAGGGTACATTGCAAATGATTCACACTAGTGAGCCATTTGGAAATGGATGTTTTCATGACCCTGCGAGGAGAAGAGCGAGTGGGTTGAAAGAGCAGACGCCCTGAAAGACAGGCCCCTCCTAATAGCCCATATAGTGTCTCCATACGTGAGAGGTAGATTAGCTGCACAATTAATTTGACAGATCCATCTTTTTAAGTGTCTGAAGGCTTCTCCTTGTGTGTGTGATTGACTTGTTTAAAGAGTAGGCATGTCTTCGTTGTGACATTTAAAGATGGATTCTATTTAAATAAAACAAGAAGGGCTATTTGGAGGCTGCTTTTTAAATGAATAATCTTTGGAGAAAGATTCAGTCCTCAGTGTGTTATTTGGACACCCCTGTTAGGCATTCAGGCTGTTAAAAGCTCTGAGAACATGGCAGGCGCTTAGCCCCTTGTGAAGAAAGGATCTGTTGTTTACAAAAACCAATGGGCATTTAAGGATGCAGCGTGTTTTCCTCTTTTGAGAGAAAAGCTTCAGGGAAAAAGGTTAAAGGAGCTAAGACCAGCACTCTGATCCTCTTCATTTGAATGCTCAAACGGGGGGATCTTTAGCCCAGTGTGTTTTTTAATTCATTCATTCATCCTCTCTTTAAGTTGGACTTTTAGAGCATTTTCGACTTCTTTCTTCTGGTGCCTCGTGGCAGTGGCTGGCCGGGCAGCCAGCCACAACACAGCCAATGAATTCACAGTCAGGATCACATCACTGGGCTGCTATCCCCCCCACTGAGAGCTGTGGTTTGCCACGAGGCTGACCCATCACACACTACTGAAGAAGCACCGGGGCCAAAGAGTTTATTGAAGTACACATGGGAGATGCCTGCGGGGAAATTAGCCGTCCTACCCCTCCTCTGTGTTTTTCTACGTGCTGTCTATCCTCTCTTTCCCTCTCACTGTCCAACACTGTAAAGGCGTGGCAGGCGCCCCCTCAGGGAGCTATTTGCCTTCTATAAAGCCTATTGCTATGGAAATTGTGTGTAATTTCAGGGGGCCATTAACGGTGAGAATGCAGGCGTGCATATATAGCACTACTATCATCACCGTGGAGCTCAGCATCACCGGGGGCAGAATCTCATATTCGTTGCTCCTTTGCTGGGGTTGCCCCCCATAACATATCATGCACCAGATACTAGCAGAATATTGAACTGACAGACTTGGGAGTGGACAGCTGGCAAAGAGAGACGAGACGTGGATAGACTGAGGGGGAATTCGAGGAGGAGGCAGCTGCTCTGAGAGTCACGAGTAGAGAGAAAGGGAGCGCTGAGAAGGAGAGGAGATTGGAATAATATATGAGGGAGATGGAGGCAGCAGAAGAAAGAGTGAAGGGGCTAGTGGAAGGGGATCTGAGGAGAGAGAAGTCTGAATCAATATTTATACTGTGAGGCGAGACAATTCTGAGGCAGTAATTAAATTGGTGTGTCATATTTCATTCCATTACTATGCTGCGCGTGCATGCAAATGATCCAAAGGCCTCCTTTTCAAGTGGATTTCATTTCTTTTATGACAGTGAATAGAACTGAGCCAGGCAGAGAAAAATAAAATACTCCAGTATTCATGAGCCTATTGTTAGGAACTTGGGGGCCATTCAGCTGCAGTTCAGCAGGAAGAAGGCCAGTCTGCTCCAAAACATTTCACAGTTGAAGTTGGGACCTGTGTAGGGGGGGAAAAAATCACTTTATTTGAATGATAATTGGCAAAATGAGACAACAATGTCATTGATTGGCTACACAGTCTGACTCCCAGCATCACCTCTCTTCCTCCTCTTCCTTTTCCCTTTTCACTCTGGAGCCGAGAAGAATGAATAAAACATATCAAAGTAAATGTTGCGCTGAAACGCTGCCTGTGCAGATATTTTGGGTCAGATGTAGTCTCCTTTAAAGATTTAGCAGCTACATATCCCCTGCTATTTTCACAAATATGATGAATAACGGCTCCGGTAGGAAAATTTCATGGATGGCTCTGGAAGGTGACCGCCCTTCTGTAAACCCCGCCACCAGTGTTTACAGTAAGCATTAGTTGCAGGTGCCTGCCTCCTGATTACAGTGCTCTGCACTTCTGACAAATGGAATTTGGGTGGGGGAAACAAAACACAGCTGTGCTCGGCATAGCCAATTAAAAGTTTCCCTTCCATCTCTTTGCCTCTCAGTATTGGCTGTTTTTTTTGTTTTTTTCCTGGTTTCAACTCTGCTGCACAAGAGCAGGGATCAAAAGATAGAGAAGGGTGTTCAAAGCTCGGCATCAGTGATTTTCTTAACTAAAAGTGCCTTTTACTATTCTTACTCAGTGTATTCAATCCCCTCTGAGGAAAAAAAGAAGGATGACCCTGACCTGGGAGTGCATGAAAAAGCACAAAATGGCAAGGGATGGAAAGTCTCTGGAGTGGTGCCATGTTCGCAGCGCAGGTTCTGCCAATGGCATCTGAAGTGCTGCCAATGGGAAACACAACATTAACGGCTACAGTGGTGAAAGAACAACAGCTGCTTATGTTGTGTATCCCGGTGCCAGTGCCCGTGGGGAATTATGGTTGTCAGATATGATATGTGCTGCTGCAACTTCCTGGAGTTTATATACTTGTGTGTGTGTGTGTGTGTGTGTGTGTGTGTGTGTGTGTGTGTGTGTGTGTCTGCAATATATTTATGCAGGAACCAAGAATACATAGAGGAATTGCAGAACATTGTTTTTCTGTTTTTTTTTTTTTAACCCTTTAGTAAAAGAAGTGCCATCAATATAAATACATCTACTGTATGTGCTGCATCAGGTCTTAGAGGATAACTTTCTTTTTTTAATCACCCTAGACCTTATTTCTAGGAGTTTATATGTGCATTTACTCACGTTAAAATTTCGCTATCCTTTGACTCCTTCTGAAGATATTTAGTTGAGTTGCCCTTCAGCGTGCATCCATATAACGCAGTGATCACCAATCCTGGTCCTCAAGGACCGGTATCCTGCTGGTTTTCCAGGTCTCCCTGCAGCAGCACACCAGAGTCAGACTCAGACAAGCTCTGCACAACTCTGCTAATTAGTCAATGATTTCAATCAGGTGTGTTGCAGCAGTGAGACATGGAATACCTGCAGGATACCGGTCCTTGAGGACCAGGATTGGGGATCCCTGATTTAACGGGAGAGACGGGGCAGCCTCTATATAAGGCAATATGTGCAGCAAAACTCTTCATTTCACCAATACTTTAAGTAGAATGAAGGAGCGAATGAGTACAATTGTCCTGTGAGGTCAGAGTTTTGTGTATTGCAGTTTGTTGGTGTCTAATTTGAGCTGCTTTTCTTAGCTGTACTGTAGCAGTGGGCATCGGGGGCGCACGGCGGCCTGTAGAGTGTAGAGAAACCCCTAATAACTAACAGAGAGCTAACTCTGAACTATTAAAACTACCCATTAAACATTGCATCTTCGGAAATGCGAAAGTGACAGCTCTGCTTTTTTTTCCTCTCTTTTTTTTGTCTTTTTTTTTTAAGGTCTACACAACGGCAAGTTGGGGGATTACTTCTGAAACGTGACACAATTCCTACAATAAAAATGGTTCATGGACAGAATACACCGGTGAGTGAAACCATATCACCAGCTTAATGCTAACCGTTAGCCTATGGCTAATTCACTTACTTCTCAGGGGTCTCTGTGGTACTGCATGTTCTTCAAACTCCATATCAGACTCTGGGTCGAACGCATACAGCTCCATACGGGTCCATTTTATTCCGTTGATCGGAGTCCGATCATCCATCAGTGTTTACAAATATCCATGTGAGTTGCAAGACCGGTGTTACACCGAAATTCCTAACCCTTCAGAATCTGTGACTGTTCCGTGGCAACGTCACGAAATAGGCGTCGACACGCTGATTGTTCGAAAGCTTTGGCAGTTTAGTGCGGTCACTCTTTTTTCTTCCGTGTTGGAAATTAGATGCATAAAAACTAATATTTAACACCAAATTAGTTTCTATGGTAGCGATGGGAACATATTTAGCTTATAAATGCCTGTAGTTGACTTTTGGATTGTTTAAAAAAAGCATGATACAGCTCCTTTACTGTTTTTGTAAAAGAAAAATGTAAAAGATGGAATGAGCCACAATAATTCATCTGTATTTGAACGACCTCACTGTAACTTAAAATAACCACGTTCCCATTTATTAATAATTTTGTTGGGCTCTTTTGTAAGAAATGCATACGGTGTTATCAATTTTGTTTTCAATATTGTAGGATCTGTCAAGACAGGAGTGCCCAGGTCTAGTCTTCAAGAGCTACTATCCTGCACATTTTGGTTGTGTCCTTCCCCAACACACCTGAATCAAATAAATGGCTCGTTATCAGGCCTCTGCAGAGCTGAATGGCATGCATGAGGGAATTAGCCATTAGATTCAGGTGTGTTGAAGAGGTATGTTCTAAAAAATGCAGGACAGTAGCTCTTAAGGACTGGAATTGTGCACCCCTGGGTTAAGAAAACAAAATAATTATTGTATATTCGTGTTTTTGCTGTGAGCAAAACAACTTGTAACAACCACAGCCCAGTATAGACTCCCGTTCTACAGCGAACATTTTGTGTTAGTCAAGACTACTGTAGTTGGGAATAAATGTATCTCTGGATGTCACATCACACCAGCCACAACTTTATTGGCCTAAGAAAAACCTTATTCTTCTTTTCTTTCCTCTGTTTCTCATATCAGTTTGTGAACTGATGGAAAACTTTTAACTTTATGACGGACTGTTCCTTGTATTCATATGCGTAGCTATTCTATGGAATAAAGAAGAAATTTGAAGGTCACTGAGATTATTTTCTTCCCATCAGATACTCTCATATCTTCTGCTGGCTTCTTCTGTATCTTGTTTTGGTTACTTCACTGATAGTCTGAATCATGGACATCCAGGTAGAATAAATAGCCATGTTTGTATCATCTCCTTAGGTTTACCTTCACAGTGTCAGGATGTCTTTGCCTGAATAGACACAAAAAATCTCACATGTTGGATTTCTGGTCTCATATCATGTACCTCCCCTAATTGTGTCATTTTGGTCCTATTTTTGCTTTAATGTCAGGCATCTTAATATGAAGATTAAAAAAAAAAAAAAAAAAAAAAAAAAAAAAAAAAAGTGTGTGTGTGTGTGTGTGTGTGTGTGTGTGTGTGTGTGTGTGTGTGTGTGTGTGTGTGTGTGTGTATGTGTGTGTGTGTGTGTGTGTGTGTGTGTGTGGGGGGGGGGGGGGGGGCAAAAGCACCTCAGAAGCAAAGCACCAGCTGTTACAAATTTTGGGTCGCCTCTCCTGTCACTAACATCTGGCCAAAAAAAAAAAGAAAAAAAAGAGAAAAAGAGAGACATAGAGCATGGACTGTGTTCAACTAGTAATGGGTTGCACTATCTATATCTGTGCAAGAGGAATAAAATAAATAAAGAAAGCACAAAACAGGTATGGGGGGAGGGTTTGGGAATCATTAAATAGTCCTACATTTGGAAGTGTTGATAGCAGGGGGGGGGGGGGGGGGGGGGGGGGGGGGGGGGGGGGGGGGGGGGGGGGGGGGGGGGGGGGGGGGGGGGGGGGGGGGGGGGGGGGGGGGGGGGGGGTGATTGGTTTGTTGGCTGGGGGGTGGAAGATGGCAAATTTAAAAAAAAGCAACAATTAGTGAAATCATAGGTTCTCCATCCAATCACAATGATCTCTTTTATGAGAATGCACATCTGACATCTTGGGCCTTTTTCTGTTTACATCTACAATCTCAAGTTTCTCACAAGTAAAGTTTGTTAAAAACATGCCAAAAAGCACGCTAGAGAAACACCCTAACCCATAGTAAGCTCAAAAGACAAGTGAAGGGCAGAATGGTGTAAATTAATACAATCTTTACAAGCTGCTGAACAACAAATGAAGTTCAAAATAAGATGTGTTACCTCCTGTTTCAGTCTAAGACATGGGTGCAACCTTGTACTTGATTTAAGCTTTAAAGCCTGAGAAGTATCTAAATGCTACTTCATTAAATGTTCATGTAGCCATTTTACAAACGGATGGATGAAAACCTGAAAGTCTACAAACTGTGTACTGCAACTACATCATCATACTGAGAATTTGTTTGAATATTGAATATTTTGATTCTGACACAAAATATATCTGTTCAGCTGTGTGGATTTCTGTTAAGTGATTTTATTTAGGAATTTCTGAAAGTCTTAATGTGCAGAGTTAAATAATTCAATAAGTACATCTCATATAAGCAAAAGAAGCAGTAAAAATATAAAGATAGTAAGAATATGTGGACGTAGATTTAATCATAAAAAGGACAAAATAAAAGATATGGTAAAAACTGAGCTAATCTGATAGTAGCTAGACCGGAATGTTTGAGAAGAGTAAAAAGTCCTTGAATGTTTGCTAGAACAGCACCGGGACACATGAATTCTCAGGTGAGCCACCTCACCCGTTTGTTTAACATCACTTTGTCTGTACTGGCCATGAGCTGCAGCTGCAGCCGGGCATGTGACTCTGAGGGAAGTGGAAAAGATGAAATACGCAGAAATTCTGAATAAGTGGAGGATGAGTAGGATGACATTGCCACTCCAGAAGAATGCATGTTTGCCCAAAATTTTGGCTCATTCCGATGCCAATGGATGTGTGCATTCCTCTTTTTAAACTGCTAAATATATAGAAATGTGGGTTGTAAAAAAGAGACATGATAGAACAGTGCAGATTATTATTGGAAAGAAAAGATAGATGTTTATTATCCACTAGGTCATTGTTCCTCAACTCTGGTCCTCTGGACCCACTGGCCCTGCACATCTTCGAGGTGTTCCTACTCCAACACACCTGATTCAGATGAATAAACTTTACCAAATTCTTATCAAGCCTGTTAACGAGCCAGTCATTTGATTCAGGTGTGTGAAATTAGGGTTGCCTAGAGGACCAGAGTTGAGAAACGCTGTTACTTTTACACATCTGAATCAAATAAATGGCTCGTTAACAGGCTTGCAGAGAACTTGATAAGGAAGTTTATTCATCTGAATCAGGTGTGTTGGAGTAGGAACCCATCGAACACGTGCAGGGCAGTGGGTCTTGAGGACCAGAGTTGAGAAACACTGCTCTAGAGGTGTGTCTCATGTTGAAGGTGCAGACTGCGAAGTGCGCAGACTACGTAGGCTATGGAGTGTGCTATGTAGTCCGCACACTCCAAAGCAGCCTCCTGAAACGGTAGGCTGCTGAAATGGGACATCCTAGCAGATGAGGAATTACCCATAGTGCTCCACTCTCATTGCGTAGTAACTGCAGACTCCACAGCTGTCTAGTTATGGCTTTCTTTCCGCTTTTTCCCTCAGCTACGTTGTTAGAGAAGGGAGAAAAAACAAATGATGGGAAATACATTTTATTCCTTTTCATTTATCTGTCATTACCTGAACGTGGACACCCCACTAACCCCTTGTTAACCCAAAAGCTGTGTTAGTGTGTTGAGTGGTTGTAAACTTTACAACATTGCATTTTCACCACCGACCAAAGCTGAAACTGATATCAGGTTGAGGAAGTGAACTGTGTGTGGGGTCGCGTCACTATGTCTCCCATTGATCATGTGCCCTGGCTACTTGGCCACAGGGAGATCCTTTGGCTGACTGGATAGTGCGCATGATTTTCACACAGGAGTTTGGGGATCAAATCCCCCCTGGGCCTACCTTAGGTACTCCTACATCAGTATTCCTGACTAGTGCATGAACTGGCTCAACAACCATGGCAACACGAAGACACATGGAAGTATGAGGACAGTGATATTTGAAACTGATGTTGCTACTTGATTGTCAGGAGCATAAATGGGCAACTTAAGAGGTGCAATTTCAGTTCAAGCCAGCTTCAAGTGGCTATAGGTGATTATCACGCTTCGCGGTGTTTCTGGAATCCAGGCATTTCCTCTTCCGGGCCATTTTAACAATAGCTGTCCCTGCTCCTGTTACACTTTGTAAATCAGATAAACGCCAACCATAACTTAAGTTTTCATTGATTCCCGACTGAAGTGATGCTAAGGAAGAAGTAGATCAAAACAATCGAGTCGCCGTGGTAAAGGGCCGAATTTTATAATAAAACAACGCGGCACATTTGTTTGTAGCCAGCAGACTACACAGCTGGTGTTAGCAGGCTAGCATTAGCCAGCTTGATGACGTGCCTAACTTTGTGCGGTTGAAAACACACAAGCATCTGAAAGTGTCTCCCTTTCTTGGCAGTCCCCACTTGTTCCACTGGAAACCTGGAGGGCACAGACCCGATTTTCAGATTCTTGTGTGTTTTAAGATGCACAAAGTTAGGCAAGTCAGCAAATGCTAGCCTGCTAACGCTAGCTGTGTAGTCTGCATCATTGAAGTGCCGGCTACAAACAAACGTGCTACATTGTTTTATTATAAAGTTTGGCCCTTCACTCCGGCGAATCGCTTTGATCCACTTCTAACTTAGTATCACTTCAGTCGGGAATCCATGAAAATTTAAGTAGGGTTGGCGTTTATTCAATTTACAAAGTGGAACAGAGCAGGGACATTGAACTGGACCGGAAGAGAACCAGCTAAGTGTTTCAAGTTACGGAAGCAGGAACACGGAAGCGTGATAATCCCCTATTTGAGGAACTGCAGATGCTCGTTGACTTCACTTTTTCCGAGCCAGTATATTTGAGGAAAAGTAAAGCTTGCATTGCTTGTTCTGGATTTTAGTAAGGTATCCAAATTATAAATGACATTGGAATCAGTAGTGTAACATGATGGTGGTCCCGGTGCAAATATTTTTTTTGTGCCCCACCTCCACCGTAAACAGCTGAACCCAGGGATGGTGGAGAACATCCTACCTTCGTTATGCAGCAATCTCGGAATTCTAACCATCAGGTTTCTTCCTCTGACCAGTTTTATAATCCGTAATTCGGGGCTGGCTTGAAGATTACCATCCATATCTAAACTCCTCTCATGTCGATGGAAGCCCCGCCCCCACCTGCTGAATCCAGTTATGTAAAACAGTTCTTTACTCTGGCCCAGCAAAGAACCGGATGCCTGTTTAAAAGCAGTTTGGAGAGACAGGTTTTCGTGGCTCTGAACCAGAACCAGCTCAGTAGAAAATGGACCCATGGTTTACTCTCATTTTACCGACCCACCTGAGGTATTCCATTTACAAAAACAGCAACATGTGGCATTGGACCTTTGGCTCATTACTTATGAGGGTGGGACTCAGCCAATCAGAGTACATATAGCTGTTTCCATACACGTGCCCATTACAACGCATCAGAGGGTTTTATGTGTGTGTGTTTTAAGATAAAGAAAAGGTAAAGTGGTGTGCATGAGGTTATGCTACATGGACAGGGGCATTTTTTCTAAACTTACCTTCCCCTAAATCTGACGGACAGCTGCTTATTTTTTCCCCTTCATTCATGGGCCCCTGAATGTGTCGGGGGCCCTGGTGCAGCTGCACCAGCTGCACTGCCTGTGCATGGAATACATTATTGAGTTGTACTGGCTGTCATGTGAAATACTCCCTTGAAACATTTTTTATATTGATTGACTGATTGAAAAGTTTCTTTGAATGT
The DNA here is from genome assembly GCA_023101725.1 of Atherinomorus stipes. NCBI lineage: Eukaryota > Metazoa > Chordata > Actinopteri > Atheriniformes > Atherinidae > Atherinomorus > Atherinomorus stipes. Next base: position 17,518 of record JALJCO010004854.1, read on the forward strand.
AAGACAAAAAAAGAAAAAAGAAATACCAAAAAAGTAAGAAGAAATAGTCCTTGGTTCAAAAAGAGTTGAAAAAGAGTCCACAAGAACACAAATCTCTACTCTCATACTGTTCTTCATATTACATCATATTGTAACATTGCTTAGTGCGTGTGGAGATTTTAACTACAGAACTTTTATCACTTTTCAACATGAATACTAGTCTCATGTAACAAACTTTTATTCAAAGATATTAATTATTATATTGGTAAATACATAAATGCAATACCAACATAAATCAGTAACATTTATGTTTATCAGTGAATTATGATTTAATCCTTTACACTCAAATAAAATGTCAACTGCAAATGTTAATTATCTCGTGATTCTTATCTAAAGAACAACACAGTGGGAGATTGTCAAAATGTCATGCCAAGCAAAACTCACTTTAGATGAGACAATAAAAGCTAAATCTTTACTATAATTGCTTGTTTTTTGGATCACAAAATAGGCAAGAAACTTATGAGAGTTTGGGTAGTCGGCATCTGATGCTGGAGAAATTTAATGTTTCAAAAAATAGCAGAAAAAGTCAAATGCCAAAGCGTGGAGAGAGATAATCATTCTGCTGGTGCTGACATGTTGATAAAACTTCATGCATGACTTCCTCGCTTTGTCAGGAGCAGCCAGCTGGAAGAATGACATATCTACTCATTAATGTGAGGAACATATGTGAGGGCACACAGCTGCCAGACCCGGGGACGGGTGCTGGTAGGCCTTGGCCAGCCCTCGGCTGCTTGCTGGTGCAGCCGAGGCTTCAGCAAAGGAGTTCACAAACTCACCGTGACATTACAGAGCATAAAATAACAATCCTAATTCCTCCATTACATGCTTTGATCACATAAAGTTGAAAAAAAGATTCAATCATTTTATTTAATTTGTGGCTTCTTTCTTTTCTGCTGCAGCTTCACAGAAAGCAGAAGACACACAGGAACAATCTCATCATCAAATGATCAAACATTTCTAATCAATAGTCACTGATTGTCCTTTAATAGAAAACTTACATGTCTTAGAAGATGATCATACAAATTCCCTTTCTTCTTTATGTGGAGTTTCACCACAATAACAAAACTTTTATAAATCCTGATTTTAATATTCCTGTTTTGTATGCATGTTTCTGACAACCAACTCTAGATGGCACTGGAGACCCTGTGGACTAATTTCCTTTGTGTTTAAGTGTGTGCTTGTGTGTGTGTGTGTGTGTGTGTGTGGTGGGCATTTTTGCTTGCAAGTGTGTGTACATGCAAGTACGCCTCTGTCTACATTTGCACGTGCCTCTGAGATTCAATTATTCATCATTTCCAGTGCAAATATGGCTTGCCTTTTCCTTGTCTTTCCTCCCCCCTCCCCTTCAGTTTTGTTTATTATTTATAAAGCCAAATCTCACAATGTTTGGGTAGAATAGAAAGCCGGGCAGCAATAATGTCACCGCGTAGGTGCCATAATTATGTTCTGAGATAGACTCACAAGGAAAATGTATTGGTCGTGTGTTTCAGTAACCCCCGTCCTGCCGAGTCAGACACATTCGTTTGGCCTGTGTCTCGGCACTGATAGCCAGCATCTGCTGACTACATTATCTCACTCAATAACCAGCAGACATGATTCTCCAATAGCATGGTCTGAATGTATCGGCCAATAAATCATCCAACACTCCACTATATGATTCATTTAGCTTTTATCCATTGATGGTTCTTTTTTTTCCTCCGTGAGGGAGATTTCACATGCAAAGAATTATTCATTATGACATATCGACTTTGGAAAGAGAGTTTCTATCTATGTTATATTCATGAGTCATTCAGCACCTATGGAAAATACATTTATTGATTGTCACGGCTTGCCATGGATCTTCCGGGCACACGCAGGATTTATGATGCTTTCCACACACAACATGAGGAATGCTGCATTTGTCTCACTGTTATGAATATGATTAGGATTTGGGGGCTATAGATGTATACATTGCAAGTCGATTCGCAGGTAGCTTTTGAAAAAACTGTCGGTATGTACCTGGTAATTTATGAAAGCTCTTATGGTGACTCGGATTGAGGAAAGGCAGATATGGTAGATTAAATTTCAGTCTTGTCATCAAATGATTGAGACATCTCTTTCAGCCATTCATAAACATGCACATAAATGCAGCGTGATAGAATTTAGTCTGTAATAAATAGCTGTGGTGACCCCTCTCCCAAATGAAAATCCATCTTCATTAAACATTTGGAATGATTAAATATTTGGAATGTAGTCAACATGGCTGGCGCCTGTGGTGAAAAGGCCAAATAAACATTATTTAATAAAAAGCAGAGACGATGCAAATGTGTCCCATCGTTGACACCCACAACACAACAGCACAGTATCCATTAATACTAATTTGTTGGCACACCATTTGCATATACCAGGTGAAAGTGAGGGCAAAAACAGCATTAATGACAAGATGGGATTACCACAGTGATTAAGTCACAACAAACTCACCTCTAACTCTCTGTTGTTCAGATATTTTCCTCTTTCTGTCTGCTTCCTGTGGAGATTTGCTTAAACTCTAAACCGCCATAAGAATTCCCCTCCCACACTTTCGTTTTCCAACTTAGGAGCTATCATTAGAGTAAAGCAGGCTTCCGCTTAGAACTCCGTTTTAGCTGGGATTTATAATAGCCTCTAACTGTCGCCTTCAAGATTTAAACCTTGAAATGAAACGTATACCAGCCCTAATGGTTAGATTAAAACTGTTGCAACACATTTGATTTTCTTAGCAACGCAGACTGAGAAAGAGTAAAAAGTTTTGGAAGATGTTTCCTGAATGGGCATTGTTACAGTATAAAACTTCACATTACTCTGACAAGTGTGATTTGATGAGATGCTAACCAACAAAACACAAAGAACAACATGCATGGGTGCTTTCTTTGAAGCAAAGGCACGGCCCTGTGCCCCCAGGAAACGCTTCATTTCAGTGCTGAATTTTTAAAGCTCCTATTTGTGCCATTTACACATTGATTTATTGGGTAAACATCTTTATTTATGTAAAGTAGAAAAACAAACATCAGGCACCAGGTTGCAGTTCAAAAGATTATGGAATAATTTACTAAGACTCCCACGCTTTCTGTTTTGTCTTCATAGTCAAATATTTTCTCATTTGATTTGAACAGAACCACAGAAACAGAACTGTTGTAGACCTTTGAAAGAGTTGGGATCCATCCATCCATCCGCTGTCTGTCCGTCCATGGAAACTTTCCAGGAGGGAAAACCCTGAAATCTCTCTCTAGCGACACCCTGCAGGCGTTTCCAGAGCAGGAGGGATACATGACCCTTCCAGTGTGTTCTGGTCCTGTTTCAGGGTCTCCTTCCAGTCGATCAGATACAAACCACCCCAGCTAACTCCTTTTGATGTGGAGGAGCAGCAGCTTTACAAGCTCTCCAAAGAGAACTTATTTCATCCACACTTCACACTTTTTGGTCAAATCTCGTAAACACAGGCGAGGGTTGGGATGAAGATTGGACAGGATTTTGTTAAATATCCTCCTTTTAACAATAGAAAAGTGGAATGACCTCATTACTATTAATTTCACTCCAGTCCATCTGTCCATGTCTTGCTTCATCCTACCATCACTCAATTGGACCCACTCCTAACCTGGAAAGAAAGCTTTAATCTTTTTGATTTATGAACCACAGTTTCAGTGAAAAGGCTGAATTTTAAATAACGATGGGCAATACCAAAATTTTTCCTGTCGATATGATGCATTAGATTAAGGTATTTTTTTTTTCACAGATATCAATATTGGAAACTGATACCATAGCTTTGTCATTCTTAAAGGAAAATCATACAATTGTACAGTGTGTATTAATATTTTTAATACAAGGGAAATTTGAATTACTGTATGAAGAAAATTCAGAAACATAAACACTTCAAATAAATTGCATTTATATATATATATATATATATATATATATAATATATGAGTAAATCAAATAAAATGAAAAATAAACCTCTTTGAAAGCAACTAGACTACAAATTAATATGATTATTTGAATTTCTTAAACTGAATAGGAGTAAATACGTATTTAGAAAATTATTGTAAAAGTAATAAAACATGGCTCAAGAACCATAATTGAATGGGTAAAGCATCAAAATACAACATGATCATCATCATCATCATCATCATCATCATTCACCCTAGCATCATCATTATGACATCCTATTGGCTCCTAATCATTTGACCCAGAAGCCACAAGAGGAGGGTGTGTTTGCATGAAAGTTCATTGCTGAAAACTCAGAAGTGAAAATGAATTGTGCAGTGCAGTGGTATCTTGATATTTAAAAAACAAACAAACAAAAAAACAATCCAGTAGTTCGACTGGCAAATATTGAAGTATCGAGTATGAATATATCAGTTGCTTCACCCAGAATGTGCTCTGAGGATAATAGTTTGAAGAAACAAACAGTACAACAGTATCTGCAAAAAAGCAGAGTGAAGCCCTGAGGTGCATCGTCCTCTTCCTGGGCTTGAGATGCTGTCCATGAAAACCACAAACAAGGTCAGTAACAACCCGCTGATTGTAACTTTTCAACAACAGAATAAAGACACAAAAGTCTGGTTCTGTTTTGGGGTTTCTTCGCTGAACTGGGGCCAAAGAGGAAGCATTGATATGGGACCGATGTAAGGCAGACAAAACCAAAGCATTGGCTCAGAAATTCTTTATTCTTGGAAATGTGGAAGTTAAATTGTACATTCGGTTAGCTCCTTTTATTCTTTTTTATTATTCTTTTATTTATCATTTTATCATTTATGATTTATGTCATGTCATGTCACTTTCTGTACCGCTTATCCAATTCAGGGTCGCGGGGGTTGCTGGAGCCTATCCCAGCTATTATCAGGCGAGAGGCGGGGTACACCCTGGACAGGTCGCCAGTCTGTCGCAGATTTATGATTTATATTTTTTATTATTTATATATAATTATTTATTTATTTATTATGATTATTATTATATTTATTCTTTTTATTATTTCTTTCACCTAAGGTAAGGTAGCCATATTTCTTCTTCTTCTTCTTCTTTTTTTTTTTTTTTTTTTAAAGATTTATCAATGTTTTGTTTGTGCATTTGTGGCCATGACTCCCTAAAGGCTTTTAGTATCTTTCCTTTTTCCTATCTGGCAAACATAAAGGGTGGCAAACTGACAGAACAATGTCTCCTCCGAATGCTTAATCTGAGACCAGCTTGGGCGCCTAACCCTCGTTTTTACCTCACATATTACTGCTTATTTTACTGTAAGCAGATTTAAAACATTTCACTTTCAGTTCAGAGACCTGAGTTCAAGTCCTGCAGGAAAATGTTCTTGTTCTCCTCTCCCACCTTAGATACTTGTATTTCAGTCTGTTACAATTCCTGTCACAGACATTTTTGGATAAGTTTAGAATTTTAAACACCTGATTATTCATTCATTTTCCATATCACTTTATCCTATTCAGGCTGGAGCCCGTCCCAGCAGCGAGCATCAGGGAAGACAGATCAACCATCACGGGGCCAGCACAGACAGAAAAAAATCCCATCAGAATCATCAGCCTAATATGCATGTTTTCAGACCGTCGAGGATGATGGAGTACCCAGTAAGAGCCCATGTAGACGTAAAAAATAAGGCTTTGGCATTAAATACAACTCTCACATAACCCCATATAACCTCTCCCCTCAAACTGTCACATGTCACATGGTGACAGAAGGAAAGTACATCTACTTTAATTGGGGAGCGTCATTCAGTTGAGACCGGGCTGTTTTTGCACAGCATCTTTCCTCCAGCATGTCAATAAAAACCCTGAGTTGTCTCCTGTTTATATAGCTTTTTACCCAGCAATACGTAGACGCGTACACATGCAGGATGGCTCAGTCTGCTGCTCAAATGTCTGAGAAGATAAGGTGTTAAAACTTCTAATCTGCCAGCTCAAGGCGAAGTGAAGCAAACCCCTTGCCTGTCTTTTTCTTATCCCTTCTGCTGCTCCCCATTCACTGGTAGGCAGATACATGACCCCATCGAGGCAGTAAGGGAAGGAGAGAGGCAGAAAATACGGCAACCAGCCAGAGAAATGTAAGTCTTTACTGTTTTTTGGTCATGGTTGGCACATTTACATGGAGGCTGAAGATAAAATGGGAGCCAGGATTTCTGCTTAATACTGAAAGAAGGGAGTGATTGAGGGAGAGATAGAGTGGAGAGGCGGAATTAAAGGAAAAGAGGAGGGGACAGAGGAAGATAAGGGAAGGAGGGGGAGAGAGACCACACTTGAGCAAAGGGGAAACGGCAAAACAAGCTTGGAGAGATAGATTTAGAGAGAAGCTGAAGTGGAGGGATGGGACTGATGAGATGGAGAGAGCGGCAGAGTTAGAAAGAGGAGAGGATGTTTAAGCCTGCTGCTCCGTTTGAAGGCAGGATTTTAGAGAGAGACGTGACTTCAGTGTGCTTAGATGAAACCTTTATTTTGAAGTAAATCCAATTCACATATTAATTCCAAACATGATCTCTTTTAGTATTTGTGGAAGGTGGGATAAAATGAGGCACATTCAACTGAAGCGTGACATATAAATGTCTAATTACAGGTTTTTATGTTACAGGTAATTACAGCTTTCACCACAATAATGCATCGTCCTCCCACTGGGATGAGTTTTTCATATATATTCTTATAAAACCAACTGAGAGTTTCGACCAAAGCTTTCTTTATAGAATGATGTCTGTAGAATGATGATGATGATGAATAAAGTAAAAATGATGAAGTGCTGAGTCATTTCCTCTAAGGAGAATACCAGTGAAGATTATATGAAAGATCTTAACTGTGGAAGCATCCTGGGAGAATCTCTTAGTATGAAAGTTTACTTTGAATCATGCTCATTAGAAAATCATGCTTTGAAAAAAAAAGAAAAGTCAAGCATTAACTTTTTTTTTTCTTAAAAAAAAAAAATCTCAGCCTTATTCCCAGAATAACAAAATTCTGGAGCAAAACTATTAAAGCCTTGGAGGAGGTGGGAATACAAAGACGGGCGCCACCGTATTGAGGCTTGAAATATGTCATGTTGTTGCCCTAGGAGAGTTCAGCCTGTATTAGTTGCAGTTTCTGTCTGCCATAGACAGAAACAAGAGAAAAGAGTTTGTTCCTCCCTGTTATCATGGTTAATGGAACAGCTCCAGGCTGTACATCGATGTGACAATGCAGATTAGAGTTTCAGCGTTCTCGTTTTGAAGCTTCAGAGGAAAGTTTTTCCAAAACCCTGCATGAACTTTCCAGGCCCAACAAGAAGAACATACATGGATTTTTTAAAAATATAATATTTAAAAGAGTGTTCTGCTTGGAAGTGGGGAAAAATAGAAAAAAAAGAAAGAAAAACTCTTTATAGAGTTGTTATCTGGGCAAAATATCACTGCTGCTGGTTGTTAAGGCATGAAGGAGGAGACTGAGAAAACCCTGACAGTATTTCACAATTGTCAGACACTCATCAGTTTACCCTGAAACTATAGCAGCGCTCTGACATCCCTCACTGGCACAGACAAGTGATGACAAGAAATGCAGTCTGCTCCCATCTGTGCTCTGTGGAGGTCCACGCATCGCTATCAGACCAGGGTAAGGAAACTGCAGAAGGAAACACATGCAACAGATATATGAAACTGAGCAAAAGTCCTGAGCCACTCTTCCTTCGTTTTTGTTGTTTCCCAGTTGCCAGACGATGTTGTTTTGCTTTCAAGAGGTCTTAAA
>JALJCO010004855.1:0-10628 GCA_023101725.1 Atherinomorus stipes
GAGACCGATTACTGACTGGTTAGAGACTAGTAACTGGACTGGTTACTGGCTGGTTGGGGACTTTTAGCTGCACATTTGGGTACTGGCTAGTTAGAGACTGGTTACTGACTGGTTGGAGACTGGTAGCTGTGGATACTGGCTGGTTAGTTTGGTTACTGACTAGTTAGAGACCGGTTACTGACTGGCTAGAGACTGTTTACTGACTAGTTAGAGACTGGTTACTGACTGGTTCTACTCAACAACGATCTGAGAACATCTGCAGACTGGTTACTGACGTGGACTTACAAACATTAGAACCAGTCTGAGTCTAAGTAAACTTGTTGTTGGATGTTGTATCAGTGGATCAGAGGACTGGACTCTGGTGTGAACAGATCGGGGGTCTGGACTGGACTCTGGACTGGACTCTGGACTGGACTCTGGACTGGACTCCGTCCTGCTCCGTGAGGTCTTGATGGTTTCCTCCTCTGCAGATACCGGAGTCGCTCTGCGGGGCTGCCTTCCGGTCGTACCTGAGCACACCTACTACCTGTACGTGATCGGGATGGTCCTCACCTCGCCCCTCCCTGACGAGGCTCAACTTCCGCAGGAGGAGGCTGTACCCCCCGGGGACACCACCCGGTGGCTTCGGGATCCTGACTGCCAAACCCATACCTCGAGTAGGTCTGCTGTGACGGAGAACGTCAGCACCGCGGGTTCTCGTTCCGTCTGAGCCGCAGCGTTAGCTGATCATTACTGGTCTGGTTTTCGTGATTCAGTCGGTTCTGTTGCCTCAGTCAGAAGGCTCAGGGTTTGACAGGCATGTCCCTGACTCTCAGGTTTAGTTTAGGGGCCCAGTTTCACTTTTTATTTGTGTATGTCAGTTATTTTTATTTGTTTCTGCATTTTATTTGATACTTGACATCCTCTATTTTTAGTGTATTTCTATTTTCATAGACACAAAACCGAGCTTTTATTCAGATTTTTGAATCAGTTTGCTGTTTTAAAAACAGATTTTATGAACACATTTTTTCTTACACCCCGGCCTGAAGTTTTCTCCGGTTCTTTCCTTCCTGTCCACCGTGTCCAGATCCCCCACTTCCCGGTGTACACTCGCTCAGGCGAGGTGACCATCTCCATCGAGCTGCTGAAGTCGGGCTTCACGCTCGGCACGGCGCAGCTCGACCTCATCACCCGCCTGCACCAGTACATCTTCTCCCACATCCTCCGCCTGGAGAAACCTGCACTGGAGTTCAAGCCCACGCTGGCCGACTCTGCTTACTGCGTTCTACCTCTGAATGTCGGTGAGTACGGCCGCTCGCGGTTCCACGCCAGCAGCCTCTAACTGGCTCTAACCAGCTCTAACCGCCTCTAACTGGCTCTAACTGGCTCTAACCGCCTCTAACTGGCTCTAACCGCCTCTAACTGGCTCTAACCGCCTCTAACTGGCTCTAACTGGCTCTAACCGGCTCTAACCGGCTCTAACTGCCTCTAACCGCCTCTAACTGGCTCTAACCTTCTCTAACTGGCTCTAACTGGCTCTAACTGGCTCTAACCGCCTCTAACCGGCTCTAACCGGCTCTAACTGGCTCTAACTGGCTCTAACTGGCTCTAACCGCCTCTAACCGCCTCTAACCGGCTCTAACTGGCTCTAACCGCCTCTAACTGGCTCTAACCGCCTCTAACCGGCTCTAACCGGCTCTAACCGGCTCTAACTGGCTCTAACTGGCTCTAACTGGCTCTAACTGGCTCTAACTGGCTCTAACTGGCTCTAACTGGCTCTAACTGGCTCTAACTGGCTCTAACTGGCTCTAACCGCCTCTAACTGGCTCTAACCGCCTCTAACCGCCTCTAACCGTCTCTAACCGTCTCTAACCGTCTCTAACTGTCTCTAACTGTCTCTAACTGGCTCTAACTGGCTCTAACTGGCTCTAACTGGCTCTAACCGGCTCTCTCTGCTCCTTTAGTCGGAGATGCCAACACACTAGACATGGACTTCAAGTTCATGGAGGACATTGAGAAGTCCGAGGCCCGTACCGACATTCCCACCACTAAGTACACCAAGCAGAACCCCTTCGCCTTCGAGCTGGAGGACTCCCAGGATGCCGTCAGTCATTCCAAGGTATGGCGCTGTCCGGCGCGGCGTCGTGCACGCGTGTGATCCTGGATCTGACCGCTCGCTCCTCTCCAGGTACCGGAACTTCGACCAGCCTCACCGCTTCTACGTCGCCGACGTCTACACCGACCTGACGCCGCTCAGCAAGTTTCCTTCGCCGGAGTACGAGACCTTCGCTGAGTACTACAAAACCAAGTACAACCTGGACCTGTCCAACCTGAACCAGCCGCTGCTGGACGTGGACCACACGTCCTCCAGGTGAGGACGACCAGGGTTCTGATCGGGTTAGTTCTGTAGAACCCGGCATGCTTGTTGGTTCCAGTGTTGTCAGAAGAATAGATTCTCAGATACTAATCGATGCTAGAAATTAGTAGGGATGCACGATAATTATCTGTCGATAATGGAAAATTATGATGTCATTCCGATAAGTCCGATATCATGAAGACTTACCTCGATAACTTGCGTCACATAAAGTTGGAATTTTTCTCGCTGGGATATTGCGATTGGGGACGGCTGGAACTTTTGATTTGGTATAATTAAGTATGTATGTGTGTTATCGGTTATCGGTATCGGCCTTTAGGAGCTGAAATCTATTGGTGTCTGTATCGGTTTTAATAAAAAATGGTCATTGTGCATCCCTAAAAATTGGTTACTGGTTGGATATTAATTAGCACGGGTATCGATAGTTAAGCGCCGTTTCCACAAGGGGTGTAACAATTCAGTTAACAACGAATCGATTCATCTCACGATTCATGGCTTCTGATTCGATTCATGGATATTGGTTCATTTAGAACGATACAATCTGATTTAATCAGAAAGCATGAATCGTGATATGAATCCAGTCGTCGTTTAACCGAATCGTTCCTCTCCTAGTTTCCACCAGCGGGTCGGGCCAGATCAGGTCACGTATTTTTGCACCTCCACAAGACGTTACACTGATATCTAGAATGATATTCTTTGTTTTTCCTGCTTACCGGTTCTACATTCTTGTTATTTACATCCTCATAACGCTCCATCGTTTCTAAACCTGATGTATGAAGTTTAAATGAGGGGAAATTATTCTGTATCTGTTATTTCTGTTTGAATAGTTGTTTTTAGTGAGAACTGTGGTGCTCTTGTAAACCTTTTTATTCTGACAGCGGTGTGCGGTGACGCTTCCTAACCAGACAGATGTAAATATGTCTGACTGCAGCTCAGCAGGGACGTGGGGATGTTTAACGGCTCGTATCCAGCAGTCGCTTCTCTATATGGGTCACAAGTGTCAAATGCTTCCACCTTTTTTCTAGATCTTTCCTTCTCGGCGACTCACGGCTAATTTAAACAATTATTCTCTAGTCTGTCTGCTGAGACCGCTGCGCCCCGTCTTCTTTTACCCCCCAGGGCTGCCGGCAGGTCACATGGCTGAAAACTATCAGTTGATTTGGTCTCAAGTATTCTACAGAAAAGGACACGTCGATAAGTACACTAAGCAGCGGGTGAAGGTTTCAAAGTGTGTCTCTTCTGTATCACAGAGGGCAGTTGGAGATTATATCTGCACAAACTAGATCTTTAAAATAATTATTTTCCATTTTTAAGGTCTTTCTCATATTTATTTATATATTTTTTTGTATTGTTTGTATTGTTATTTTTGGGGGGGATTTTTCTCCCCTTTAGTATCGAAAATAGTATCTGTATCGAGAAATTTTAGTATGGTGACAACCCTGGTTGTTTCTGTGTTCCCGTCCTCAGACTGAACCTGCTGACCCCCCGACACCTGAACCAGAAGGGCAAAGCTTTGCCTCTGAGCAGCGCCGAGAAGAGGAAGGCCAAGTGGGAGAGTCTGCAGAACAAACAGGTAGACCCGGGCCCGCTCCCAGGTTCTGACTCGTTCATGTGCCGGGTTCAGGACTTTCTGAGTCTGACGGGGGTTCTGGGTAACGGTGTGTGCTGTGTTTGGGTCAGATTCTGGTTCCGGAGCTGTGTGCCATCCATCCCATCCCCGCCTCTCTGTGGAGGAAAGCCGTGTGTCTGCCCCCAGCATCCTGCACGCGCCTCCACTGCCTGCTGACCGCCGAGGAGCTCCGAGCCCAGACCGCCAGCGAGGCCGGCGTGGGGTCGCAGACCCTGCCCCCCGACTTCAGGTGACGCAGCAAGCCCCGCCCCCACTGGCTGGTTCTGGCCCGTTTCACTGCTCAGACACACACAGGTACAGGTGTGTGTGCTCTGATCTGATCTTTACCCAGCGTTGAAGACCGTAACACAAAGCCCTGTTACGTGGAATCACCATGGCAACGGCTGACAAAAACCGGGTTATTTCACCTGACTGGAGGAAGAAGTTTTTATTCAAGCGAAGAAATCGCTGCTGCTTCATTATGGAAGAAAATGGCTGCCTGAGTCTGTGTGGGAGTGGGAGTCCACTAGGGCTGGAAAAAATGTCGATACACTGAAATATCGCGATATTTTTACATGCGGATGTCATATCAATATTTAAAAACGGGGTATCGATTTATTCTACTTACGAAATCTCGTAAGATTTCATTGTTTGTTACGAAATCCTGCGAGAATTCACGAAATATCACAAGATTTTATAACGGACCGATGAAATCTACTGAGAACTTCAAGTTCAAGTATTTATGTCCATGTTTTTATGTGGTTCTGATGTTGTATGAGGTCCTGGCTCTGTGTGGTTCTGGTTCTGATGTTCTGTGGTTCTGGTTCTGACGTTCTGCGGTTCTGGTTCCGTGTTCCAGATATCCCAACCTGGACTTTGGCTGGAAGCGGTCCATCGACAGTAAACCCCCTCAGCTCCTGCAGCGAGGACGGCGACGCTCACTCCGTGAGCTTGCAGCAGCCCGTCGGCCCGGACCCCCCTCGGCCGAGCCGAAGGTCCCGGTCGGACCCGGTTCCGGGAGCCGACTCCTGCACACGGAGCCTGACAAACGGCACTGACGTGGTCGCCGACGGCCACCGAGACGAGCACCTTGACAAGCGTAACGATTGCCAACGCTGCGGGGCCGGTTCTGGGCCGCAGACCCCGAATCGGTACAAGTCACTACCTCGGCTCCTGCGAAGGCCCCCCCAGCTCCAGTCCTCCACAGCCCCGCCATGAATGTACACCCGGGAGGACCCTCGGACCACGTCAACAAAGCTACCTCAGACTGCGAGCGGGCGGCTCCAAGCAGCCCCGCGGCACCTTCCCCCGACCTCGGAGACTCCCCCCAGGAACCTGGGGCCCAACCCCGGCCTCATCCTGCAGGCCCTGACTCTGTCAAACGCCAGCGACGGCTTCAACCTGGAGCGGCTGGAGATGCTGGGAGACTCCTTCCTGAAGCACGCCATCACCACGTACCTGTTCTGCACCTACCCCGACGCCCCACGAGGGCCGGCTCAGCTGCATGCGCACGAAAGAAGGCGAGGCTAGCGCCCCAGGAAACTGCTCCCGTCCTGGGGCCGCTGCACTGAGCTCTGCCAGTGCCCCTAGCTGTGGTCCAGGTGAGACACTGCAACCTGTACCGTCTGGGGAAGAAGAAGGGTCTTCCATGCAGGATGGTGGTGATCCATCTTCGACCCCCAGCCAGAACTCGGCCTGCTCTCGGGGACACGTGGTGAACTTAGGACCAAGAGCGGCGCCGACAGGCTGGAGTCGGAGGAGGTCGGTGAACTCGCCTCGTCGTTAATGAGCGTGCTCGTTTTTACTATCGATGGAGGTTTCTGTCAGTTTATGGACAACAAAGTAACTTACGTTAAAGGTGTAACAGCACAGTGTTAAAGAAATTCATTCATGACAGGAATTAAATAACCAAAAAATGAAATAAAGTGAAATAAACTAAATGAAATGATTGTTAAAAACAAATAAATGATGAATGGGGCTTAAATGTTAAACAAAATAAATTAAATGAAGTAAAACCAACATTAAAAGATAAAGATAAATGATTAAAAAGAATAAATGACCAAAATATCTGAAATACACTAGAATACAGTTGAAAAAAGATAAAAACAAAATTTAATGGAATCAAATAAAGAAAAGAATAAATTAAATAATACAAATTAAAAATGCAGTCAAATGAATTAATTAAAAACGCAAAGTTAATTTTAAAAATGGAGAAAAAAAATCAAAGGAGATCAAAGGAAAGAAAAAAAAATACAAGAATAATATAACTGAAAAATACTGTAAAATAAATTAAAATAATACATTTAAACAATTGAAATCAAATGAATAAATTAAAAATATAAATTGAAAATAAAATAAATTCTTTAAAAACACAAAGTACAAAAATCAAATAAATATATATCAAATGATATCAAAGAAAAGAATAAATAAAAAGTATAAATGAAAAATACAGTGAAATGAATTAAAACACAATACATTTTAAAAATTGAATGAAATAAAATGTATCAAATTAAATAAAATAATATTAAGGAAGAAATAATAAAAATTATTAAAGATTTAACAATTAAATTAAGTAAAAAAAATGTATTCCAGCTTTGACTTATCATCTCCACACTTCATCACATTTTGTGTTTTGGCTCCCGTTCTGAATGATGTGATCAGAAACCTGATATTCCTTATCTGCAATTACACCAGAACACGGTCGTCACTGTGAGTCTGGGTCCTGTTGTAGTGACATAAATGCTGGCAAAGGAGGCTCAAATGACTAAATGCAACTTCTTCCATGCATCTGTCTCCTGTTTTCCAGCAGGATACAGGCCGCAGAAGAAATGGATGCCAATATGAGATGTAAACATAGAAAAATATGGCTAAATGCAGGAAATATAAGTTTGGAGGTCTGAAGAATAACAATTGTTTTGTTAAAAAGACGACAAATAAAAAATGTTTTAACTTGTATTTGAGCGGCTGAGAGTTTCTGGTGTAGTGATGCGATCTGTCCACCAGAGGGCAGCGTCCCCTCAGCTGGCTCTGAGCTCTGCAGAACTCAGATGTCATCTTCATCAGTCAGATAGCTGCCTTATTGCAGTGGTAAAGAAGATGCGGTTGCCCCGGCAACAGCGTGCTAAGCTGACTGATCAGAACTAACCGTCCTTCCTGTTTGTGTCCATCATCCAGAACAAAGACGAGCCTCTGTCCAACGGGAGGTCTGGGAATGACTTTGACGATGAGGACGATGACGGCGAGGACGTGGACGAGGATGAGCTGATGATGAAGGACGAGCCGAAGGACGAAGTCAACATGGAGGACGACCCTGGAGTGGCTACAAGGAGCACATCCGCTTCATCGACAACATGCTGCTGCGATCCTGAGCGTTGGGAAGAAGATCTCTCTGAGCGGCTTCCCCTCCCCCTCAGCCCGGCGCCGGGCCCCTCCCCCACCGCCGAGCCTTCCTACGAATGGGAAGGCCCCCAAGAAGCCCCCCAACCCCACCGCGGCCCACTACCCCCCAGAGTCGGCGTCCAGCGGGCCGAATGCGGGGAGAGGAGTTCGACTACAGCTCGTGGGACGCCATGTGCTACCTGGACCCCAGCAAGGCGGGCGAGGAGGACGACTTCGTGGTGGGTTTCTGGAACCCGCTCGGAGGGGAGGAACTGCGGCACCGAGCTCGGGAAGCAGTCCATCTCCTACGACCTGCACACGGAGCAGTGCATCGCCGACAAGAGCATCGCCGACTGCGTGGAGGCGCTGCTGGGCTGCTACCTGACCAGCTGCGGGGAGCGGGCCGCCCAGATGTTCCTCTGCTCGCTGGGACTGAAGGTGAGCCGGAACCAGAACCCGCTCCGGGCGGTCGGATCCGTCGGTACGGTTCCATCCGCTCCGGACGGTCAGATCCGTGAGCTCGGTCCCATCCGCTCCAGGCGGTCGGATCCGTCGGTACGGTTCCATCTGCTCCAGACTGTCCGATCTGTGGGCTCGGTCCCATCCGCTCCAGGCGGTCGGATCCGTCGGTACGGTTCCATCTGCTCCAGACTGTCCGATCCGTGGGCTCGGTCCCATCCGCTCCAGGCGGTCCGACACGTCGGTACGGTTCCATCTGCTCCAGACTGTCCGATCCGTCGGTACGGTTCCATCCGCTCCAGATTGTCCGATCTGTGAGCTCGGTCCCATCCGCTCCAGACGGTCCAATCTGTGGGCTCGGTCCCATCCGCTCCAGGCGGTCCGATCTGTGGGCTCGGTCCCATCCGCTCCAGACGGTCCAATCTGTGGGCTCGGTCCCATCCGCTCCAGGCGGTCCGATCTGTGGGCTCGGTCCCATCCGCTCCAGACGGTCCGATCTGTGGGCTCGGTCCCATCCGCTCCAGGCGGTCCGATCTGTGGGCTCGGTCCCATCCGCTCCAGGCGGTCCGATCTGTGGGCTCGGTCCCATCCGCTCCAGGCGGTCGGATCCGTCGGTACGGTTCCATCCGCTCCAGGCGGTCCGATCTGTGGGCTCGGTCCCATCCGCTCCAGACGGTCCGATCTGTGGGCTCGGTCCCATCCGCTCCAGACGGTCTGATCTGTGGGCTCGGTCCCATCCGCTCCAGGCGGTCCGATCTGTGGGCTCGGTCCCATCCGCTCCAGGCGGTCCGATCTGTGGGCTCGGTCCCATCCGCTCCAGACGGTCTGATCTGTGGGCTCGGTCCCATCCGCTCCAGGCGGTCCGATCTGTGAGCTCGGTCCCATCCGCTCCAGACGGTCCGATCCGTGAGCTCGGTTCCATCCGCTCCAGACGGTCCGATCTGTGGGCTCGGTCCCCCCCGCTCCAGGCGGTCCGATATGTCGGTACGGTTCCATCCGTTCCAGATTGTCCGATCTGTGAGCTCGGTCCCATCCGCTCCAGGCAGTCGGATCCGTTGGTACGGTTCCATCTGCTCCAGACGGTCCGATCCGTGAGCTCGGTTCCATCCGCTCCAGACTGTCCGATCCGTCGGTACGGTTCCATCCGCTCCAGACGGTCCGATCCGTGAGCTCGGTCCCATCCGCTCCAGGCGGTCCGATCCGTGAGCTCGGTCCCATCCGCTCCAGGCGGTCCGATCCGTGAGCTCGGTTCCATCCGCTCCAGACTGTCCGATCCGTCGGTACGGTTCCATCCGCTCTGGACGGTGCGATCCATGAGCTCGGTTCCATCTGTTCCAGACGGTCCGATCCGTGAGCTCGGTCCCATCCGCTCCAGGCGGTCCGATCCGTGAGCTCGGTCCCATCCGCTCCAGGCGGTCCGATCCGTGAGCTCGGTCCCATCCGCTCCAGGCGGTCCGATCCGTGAGCTCGGTCCCATCCGCTCCAGACGGTCCGATCTGTGGGCTCGGTCCCATCCGCTCCAGGCGGTCCGATCTGTGGGCTCGGTCCCATCCGCTCCAGGCGGTCCGATCTGTGGGCTCGGTCCCATCCGCTCCAGACGGTCCGATCCGTGAGCTCGGTTCCATCCGCTCCAGACGGTCCGATCTGTGGGCTCGGTCCCATCCGCTCCAGGCGGTCCGATATGTCGGTACGGTTCCATCCGTTCCAGATTGTCCGATCTGTGAGCTCGGTCCCATCCGCTCCAGGCAGTCGGATCCGTTGGTACGGTTCCATCTGCTCCAGACGGTCCGATCCGTGAGCTCGGTTCCATCCGCTCCAGACGGTCCGATCCGTGAGCTCGGTTCCATCCGCTCCAGACTGTCCGATCCGTCGGTACGGTCCCATCCGCTCCAGACGGTCCGATCCATGAGCTCGGTCCCATCCGCTCTGGACGGTGCGATCCATGAGCTCGGTCCCATCCGTTCCAGACGGTCCGATCCGTGAGCTCGGTCCCATCCGCTCCAGGCGGTCCGATCCGTGAGCTCGGTTCCATCCGCTCCAGACTGTCCGATCCGTCGGTACGGTCCCATCCGCTCCAGACGGTCCGATCCATGAGCTCGGTCCCATCCGCTCTGGACGGTGCGATCCATGAGCTCGGTCCCATCCGCTCCAGGCGGTCCGATCCGTGAGCTCGGTCCCATCCGCTCCAGGCGGTCCGATCCGTGAGCTCGGTCCCATCCGCTCCAGGCGGTCCGATCCGTGAGCTCGGTCCCATCAGCTCCAGGCGGTCCGATCCGTGAGCTCGGTCCCATCCGCTCTGGACGGTCCGATCCGTCGGTACGGTTCCATCTGCTCCAGACTGTCTGATCCGTGGGCTCGGTCCCATCCGCTCTGGACGGTCGGATCCGTCGGTACGGTTCCATCCGCTCTGGACGGTCCGATACGTCGGTACGGTTCATTTGGCTCTGGACCGTTTGATCTGTTGGCTCGGTCCGATCTGCTCCAGATGGTCCGATCCAACAGCTCGATCACATCTGTTGTCTCAGTCTAATCTGTCGGCTTGGTCCCATCCTCCATCCTCCACGGTCCGATGCACTCCCGACGGTCCGATCCGTCGACATGGTCCGATCCGCTCTGGACGGTCCGATCCGTCGACATGGTCCGATCCGCTCTGGACGGTCCGATCCGCTCTGGACGGTCCGATCCGCTTGGGACGGTCCGATCCGCTCGGGACGGTCCGATCCGCTCGGGACGGTCCGATCCGCTTGGGACGGTCCGATCCACTCTGGACAGTCCGATTCGCTCAGGACGGTCCGTTCTGTCTGCATGTTCTGATCCACTCGGGATGTT
>JALJCO010004858.1:0-187385 GCA_023101725.1 Atherinomorus stipes
GTCCTTGGTATGTGTGGGTGGGTGTGACTGGAGGGGGGCGGAATGCGGTTGTGTGTGTGTGTGGCTGCCTGTGGGGGTGTGTGGAGATGGGTGGGTGGGTGGGGGTGATGGATGATGGGTGTTTTGGGTGCGGGGGTGGTGGTGCATTGGTGGGGGTTGTGTGTGTCGGGTTGGGGGGGGGGGGGGGGGGGGGAAAGGAGGGGAAAAAAAGGAAAAAAAAAGAAAAATAGCATCTCTGCGTGCCTCTTAGGGGGTTTTCGGGGCTGGGGGTGTTGGTTTGGTGACTCTGGCCCCTCCGCCGGCTCGCTCCGCTCCCGCCCCCTTTCCCCCTCCCTGGCCCTGGTGTGGTCGAGCGCCCCCCAGGGGCCGGAGGCTGGCCCCTCTGTGGTGAACCCCGGACGCCGGGCGGTGGGGCGGCCATGCCTGCCCCTTCTGCCCTGGGGGGATCCCGGGAGGCAGGGGTACCTAATGCCGGTAACGGCTCTTCTTCGAGGGGGCATCACCCCCTGGTCTCCCTTTCCAAGGCCCCCCCCCTGCTCTACCTCACACACACACACACGTAGGGTTTTGGGGAGGGTGCGTGTCAAGCGGGCTTGGTGAGGGAGGGCACCAAAGTGCCTCTACTTGCCACGTCTAGAGGCAGCCTGCTCCCCAGTTTTAACCACACTTAGACACCTAAACACATAAAATAACAACAGCTCACAACCACTTCTGAGGGGCGGGCCATATAGTGTGGAGGGAGGGAGGGGCCGGTTGGGGGGTCATGCCCCCTACGCGACCCCACTCCCGGCATGACTTGGCACTGCCCCTTAGTTTTAACTGCAAACAACACACATCTTACACACAGTCATGAGCGGGGGGTGGGGTGGGGGGCAGGGTCCTTTCTGTCCCCCGGTCTCCCGGGCGCTACTAGGGGGGAGGGGGGACAGTGGCTGCTTCTACACGCCAGTGGTTAAGGCTGGCTGCATTGCGGGGGATCTGCTGGCCTGGGGGATGCCTGGCCTGCTGCGTCCGGGGGTGGGGGGATGGGGGGGTGGTGGGGGGGTGGGGGGGACGTGTTGGGGGCTTGGAGCTAAAGGCTCCTTCCCCGCCCCGAGCTAGCACTCAGGAGGCACGAGGGCATGGGCAAGAGAGAGGGTGGGTATGTGAGAATAATGAATGAGAGTGTGAAAGAGGAAATGTGGGAGGGAGGAACTTGGGCTGGGGGAGGGAGGAGATGTGGGTAAGTGGTTGGAGGAAAGGGGGGATGGAGGAAGGAGTGGCATGCTCGTGAGTGTCTAGTAGGGATGGTCATGAGGGGCTGAAGGAAGGAAAGGGGCGGGAGTGTGATAGGTCAGAGGGATGGGCGGGGCTGGACATGTAAGGGGGGACTGTATGGGGTATTGGGGGTATAGGGAGGTGGGGGCGTATGTGTGGGGGGGTGGGGAGGGGGTTGGTGCAGTTATGTGGGGGAGTGCATGTGTGTGTTAGAGGGTATGAGGAGGTGGGGGTAGGTGTGGGCGGTAGGGGGAGGAGAGTGTTGGGGGTGGAGAGAGGAGTGGGTGTGGGTATGTGGGGTCGGAGAGCGGAGTGGGTGGGTGTATGTGTGTGTGGGGGGGGTACACGGAGGTGTTGGGTAGGGCTGGGCGGTGTGGGCGGAGGTTCGTATCGCGGTATTCGTGCCGGGCATCTTGGTGTGGTGTGGTGCGGTGTGGCTGCGGGTTGGTTGGGGGCCGGGCGCTTTGGTGGGGGGTGCGGTTTTGTTTGTAGCTTCCGGGGCTTTTTATACGAGGCGGAGGCAGGGGGATCTGTATCTTGTATGTGGTTGCTCTTGCGGTATTGATGTCTTGGGTGCCCGTGTCTCGGTGTGGGGGCGGTGACGGTATATCTTTCAGGCCTAGTGTTGGGGTGGGTGTGTGGGGGGTGTGTGTGTGAGCGTGGTGGCGGGGTAGGGGGTGAGTAGAGGTGGTGGCGCCCTGGTGTCGGGTGTATGGGGCAGGGACTTTGGGGTGAGGGCTGGCCTGCCCTGAGAAGGCGTCGTCTAGGGGGGGGGGTCCTCCTGGGTTTCGGTTGGGCCGCCCGGGTCCTTTGGGAGGGGGGGGGGTGGCTGCTCCTGGGCGCTTGGGCCCTGGGCCCGGCGCTGTCTCCGCTCCGGGAAACGCCCGACGCCCGGTGGGGTCGGCAGCTGCTGGTCTTGGTCCGGTGAGACCTGGGCCTCCAGACTGCGGAGGGGGCTCCGGCTGGGGCCGCCTTTGCCGCCCTTCGGGGGATGCATGTGGGTCAAATTCTTTTCCAAAGAGGCCCGCTGGGATCTGGGCACCTGGGTGGCTGCTGAGGGCCTGGGTCGTAGGCCTTGTGGGCTTCCTCCTCCTTGCAGAGGCGAGGCTGCATCTGCATGACTGTATCACCACGGAGCACCCTTTATTATGCATGTTGATGCTGTGACACTGCTTCCCCATTGCGATGACTAGGTTGTACCTCTTCTCTACTGCTTCCATTCCGCTGACTAGGTTGTACCTCTTCTCTACTTCCCATTACACAGAATAATGAGTTGTACCTCTTCTCTACTTCCCATTAGCAATGACTAGGTTGTACCTCTTCTCTGCGTAGTTCTGCGTGTGTTTGTATGATCTGAGGATATTTAAACCACCTGCAGGTCACTACTGTTAGGGGGTGCTTGTTTGTTTTTCAACAGAGACCTTGGTTGTTAAAGGATAAATGAACAGATATAAAATGAAATATATATAGAGTAGATTCATATGTTTTCTCTCCTCTCTCTCTTCCTCTTCCTTACTCCTCTCTCTCTGTTTCCTTTCTATCATTACCTCTGTTAACTTTTATTTCTCCTCCTCAGGCCCAGCAGTATGAAATGGAGATAGTGTAATAGACAAATATTTAAATAAAGAAATAAAAAAATGAATAAACATGATATCAAGTAGAACCTTATATTCATAAAAGCTCTAGCAATCTGAAAACAAAATTATTCAACAGAATAAAGCAATCAGATTTCCATTCAACTTGCTTCGATGCTGGACAGGACAAGTAAAAAAAAAAAAAAAAAAAAAAGAAATTAAGATGAAAAAAAAGAATTAAATGTGCTTTATAAATAAATTTGACTTGACTTGACAGCAGGAATAAACATATTAACAGCAGAAATAAACTTGTTTACATCAAAATAAACATGTGTACAGCAGAAATAAACTTGTTTACAGCAGAAATAAACATGTTTACAGCAAGAATAAACTTGTTTACAGCAGAAATAAACATGTTTACAGCAGGAATAAACTTGTTTACAGCAGAAATGAACATGTTTACAGCAGAAATAAACATATTTACAGCAGAAATAAATATGTTTACAGCAAAAATAAACATGTTTACAGCAGAAATAAAACATATTTACAGCAGAAATAAACATGTTTACGGCAGAAAAAAACATGTTTACAGTCTGATTCAAACATCATTTTAGGTTTATTAGGTCAAGTTTACCTTCATGTCAACTGTGAGGGGGTGAATTTTTTTGTAACTCATCTGTTTAGATGTCATTTAATTTTGAAATTACACATAATTAGGGGCGTGTCCTTTTGATTGACAGGCGGCAGACCAGATGCCGGCCGGTGGCTAACTGTTAGCTCCTTGTTAGCTCTCGGTAAGGTCTCGGTCTGCAGCAAAGTAGCAACACGGTGGTTTTTAGCAGCTAACAGTCCAACCATGCTTTACCTTTACCCCGCCGCCACTTCGTTAGCTCCTGTTGGTTTTGAGTTAGTTCGGTTAGCGTTTAGCCCAGTGTGTTTGCTGTCGATCATTTCCCCCGTGGCCGTGCTTGCCCATTTTAGTATTTTCCGGGAGTGACGACACACGTGACATGGCAAGATGGCGGCGGTGGGACACGCCCACCTGGCTTCAGTTTCCTCCATTCAGATGTGACCGAAGTCTACGTCCATTCTAGTTACAGTCTTTGGTCTTCAGCAAGGCCTTTAACCCCCACAACTGCTCCCCGGCCCCTGAACCTGGAAGCCCACTGTTCTCTAGACCAGTGGCAAAAAACAGGGCAATAGTATTTGTTCGTTTGTTCATTTGTCTTAAAGTGTTAGTGAAATGAAGGAGTTTTGCTGCAGATAATGCCATACAGAGGCACATTCATGCCGCAGTGCGCGGTTTGAGACTCTGGAATGAACAGCTTGGTATTATAATATACATTAGTTTATGTCTGAATTTACTCGACGTTTCTTACGTCAGTACAACCTCCGCTGCAGCAGGGGTCGCCACCACTTCGTTCTCCACAATTATTCAGTTCTGCACACTCAGAAACAGAAGTACGAGACAGGATCATTTCTGTACCTGTACGTACATTTTTTACAAATTTTCTCTCAAAAGTACAATATTGGTCTTTATGAGGCCAGAAGTACCCTATATACTATGAAAAAGGCTCCAAAGTAATATAAAGTACACATTTGTACCATTTCAACCCTAAGAGTACCTGCAGCATTGAATAAGTCTGCATAGCTTGTACAAAAACTACAAATAGCAGTACTTCTAAATAGTAGTATAATTATAGTTATATCATGATTTTCATAGTAATCATAGTAATAATTATATGTATAATTATATATGTGTTCGGCTTAATATTTCTATAATAATTATTCATTTCTTATCAGCATCTTTGATTGTTGTCATAATCTCTATTTTATTGACTTTTATTCATCATCTTTAATTTGTTTAATTGTACTTTATTAACTCATACAGCTTGATAAGGTACAAAAATGGACCATGAAGGTACAGAAATGTCTTTCAGAAAGGAACCCCCCCCCCCCCCCCAGCAACAAGCTTTGGACCCTTTTAAGTACAAACTGGTACCTTTATTTTTGAGTGTGTGAAAACAGCTCCAAAGTCCCGCCTCTTCTGCAAGATGGCGTCTGTTTCGTGCGAGACGTGTTCTTCGTTTCGCACGGCATTTTTCGCTGTTATTACGGCAGCATACGGGAACTTTTCAGAGCACTGACTTTAGCTTAAATGACAGCGTGAACGCACTACACACACAAAGCTAGTGTTCAAGTGCTTAAGTGCGCGGATTGAAACACACCCAAAGCCGTGGGGACCTCCTGTGCTCTATGGGGGAACCCTCGGATGGGAACTTCTGATCAAGAACATCTAGATGGGTCACATTCAAAGCTGAATAACCCAATCCTGAACAATAAAGTAAAAAATATTATTGGTTTATCATCCATTTGCTGATTTATAAAGACAGCTGATGGTACGCACCACAGCTCTCTTTACTAAGTGCTGCATATCAAGAGGAAGAAATCAGGTTATAAATCACACTTGACTAAGCTTAACGCTTATTTACTGCCCCACTGTCCTCAACACTCATCAACCAGTTTTAGTGTTCCAGTTACCTGATGATGTTATCTCCTCAGACACTCTGGCTCCTACCTGCAGCCTGGCTCGTCGCTGATCGCTCACTGGGACATCTCTGAAGAGACAAGGACAGTTATGTTTTACTTTACATCAGTTGCATCTTCATTTCCACCTTTAAGATGCAGAGCGTGGCACATTTAAATGAATGATCCATTTAGCCCATTTTAATCTACAAGTCCTGTGTTGGCGTGATCCTCTGAGCTGCAGCGACGTTCTGCTCGGCTGAGTCCTTCAGGCTGTTAATCATTAACCTCCCACATCAGCTTCCAGGCAAGGAGGCCCACAAGGCCACCTTTTTAAAGAGCAAGGCTCGGCTGGGAAAACAGAATAGTTTCATTTGAAATCTGGGTAAAATCTGTGTTTTACAATCTGGATTTGTTGATAAAGATCTAAATTTTGTAGTTAAATGAGACACTCCAGGCAAACAGGGTAAAAAATCGAACTAACTGGTATCACCATGAAACTTTCCTGCTTTATTCCTCACATCAGGGCTATCATTTTTTGTATTGCAAGTTTTCTGAAATTTTATGTTTAAATATGCAAATTAGGTGTTATATGGTCAAAAATGTGCTAATTTGCATACATTTGAAGGAAAGAAATCTAAACAGGATTAAATCAGGTTCAAAGTTTCTTTTGAATTTTGTTCATATATTAAAGTCAAAAGGTTTTACCGAGGCGATTTTGGATATCTGTAGATCATTTCACAATTTAGAAAATCCTGTCAACAACCGAATAAAGCTTATTTTTTGGCATGTTTTTGGGGTGAAATGTTCTATAAATCAGGCTGTGAATGAGATGTCAAAAAATCTTTCTGTAAAAACTTTAAGAATACAGTCAGGAGCAAAACGTGAAAGTTTGGTTTCTGTAAGTGCTCCTGAAGTGGACATTTTTTACCCAGAATAAGAGAAAAAACTGATTTTGAGAAAATGGCCTTTAAAGGTACAGTATATTAAAAAAATCAAAGGTCAATGGCAGAAAAATGTGATATATAATTCAAAACTGTGTTTCTATTGATGTGTAATCGCTGCACTTGAACAGCTGTTATATGTTTATTTTCTTAGAATAAGTCATTTATATCTACTTGTGGGGCGGTGCACATATGAAGGCTGCCATATTTGTCCCACGATTTTTACTATGGTGTCCTTGATTGGACAAGAAATGCATCTGAACTTTAAAACTGCTGTACCAGCTTTGTTTAATGGGAGTTAGAGACTGTTTGGGATCAGTAATGACTTAAAAGACTTAAAAAATAGTTCCTCATCGTACAGTCACAGCTGCACCTGAGACCACTGATCCACTCACAGATGAAAACATCTTTTCTTTCAATACCCCTCTTTACCACTAGATGTCAGTAATTCTTACATACTGTGCCTTTAAAGTTTTGGATGGTAAAATTCTCCACATTTTTATTCTATGACTGTTTACAGACATCAGATCCGATCAGATTCATGAGCTGGAAATATCAAGTTTGGTTGAGACGACATCGATCAGGAAAAAGAGACGTTTTGGGCCTTTTCCACTGCCCGTTTTCGTAACTCTTTCACACGGCACTGCACGCTTTATCTGTGTTTCTCCTGGGAAAACCTGTTACGACAAAGTATCAGGAAATAAACTCCTAAAATGTTGATTTTTGACATTATTTTTTAGTCTGAAAGAAAACATATTGAAGGAAGGAAAAAATCCCCCCTTCTCTAAAATTGACCAGGTGATGAAAAAACGGGGTTTGATGCTGCGTTCCGTTTTCCTCGGAACTGGGAAGTGGGAACTGGGGGGTGACGTCACACCCGACCAACTTGCGTTCCAGCTCACTGGTCGGAAAACCAGTTAGCAGCCTAGCAAAACAACGTGTTTGCTAAGGCTATTGTTATTAGCCGTTGTTAGCACAGCTGGCGTTGCAGTTCACATATACCACATGAAAAATGTGAATTATACTACAGCAGCTTCCCCGTACATCTGTAGAAACCAATACTACGTGTACGACTGATTTATGCAACAAAATATTAGTAAGAAGTGTAAATAAATGTAACATTACAGGAGCTTCTAAAACTGCTAACACAGGGCGCGGCCATCTTTAAATCTGAACTCGGAGCTGCGAGAGTTGTCCGACTTTCCGAGTGAGAAATCCGACTTCAGGGGGGCGTTCCAGTTGAAACTTCCTACTTGGAACTGGGAATTTCCGACTTCCAAGTTGAAATGGAACGCAGCATTACCTGTCATACCCCCCTTAAACAGGTAAATGTTCATTTTTCAAAGGAGATTAATGCTAATGCTGCGTTCCATTTTCATCGGAACTGGGAAGTGGGAACTGGGGGGTGACGTCACACCCGACCAACTTGCATTCCAGCTCACTGGTCGGAAAACCAGTTAGCAACCTAGCAAAACAACGTGTTTGCTAAGGCTATTGTTATTAGCCGTTGTTGGCACAGCTGGTGTTGTAGTTCACATATACGACATGAAAAATGTGAATTACACTACAGCAGCTTCCTCGTACATCTGTATAAACCAATACTACGTGTACGATTGATTTATGCAACAAAATATAAGTAAAAAGTGTGAATAAATGTAACATTACAGGAGCTTCTAAAACTGCTAACACGGCGCGGCCATCTTTAAATCTGAACTCGGAGCTGTGAGAGTTGTCCGACTTTCCGAGTGGGAAATCCGACTTCAGGGGGGCGTTCCAGTTAAAAAATTCCTACTTGGAACTGGGAATTTCCGACTTCCGAGTTGAAATGGAATGCAGCATTACCTGTCATACCCCCTTCAACAGGTAAATGTTCATTTTTCAAAGGAGATTAATGCTGCGTTCCATTTGAACTCGGAAGTCGGAAATTCCCAGTTCCGAGTAGGAAGTTTCAACTGGAACGCCCCCCTGAAGTCGGATTTCCCACTCGGAAAGTTGGACAACTCTCGCAGCTCCGAGTTCAGATTTAAAGATGGCCGCGCCCAGTGTTAGCAGTTTTAGAAGCTTCTGTAATGTTACATTTATTTACACTTCTTACTTATATTTTGTTGCATAAATCAGTCGTACACGTAGTATTGGTTTATATAGATGTAGGGGGAAGCTGCTGTAGTGTAATTCACATTTTTCATGTCGTATATGTGAACTACAGCACCGGCTGTGCCAACAACGGCTAATAACAATAGCCTTAGCAAACACGTTGTTTTGCTAGGTTGCTAACTGGTTTTCCGACCAGTGAGCTGGAACGCAAGTTGGTTGGGTGTGACGTCACCCCCCAGTTCCCACTTCCCAGTTCCGATGAAAATGGAACGCAGCATAAAACTGCTAACACAGGGCGCGGCCATCTTTAAATCTGAACTCGGAGCTGCGAGAGTTGTCCGACTTTCCGAGTGGGAAATCCGACTTCAGGGGGGCGTTCCAGTTGAAAATTCCTACTTGGAACTGGGAATTTCCGACTTCCGAGTTGAAATGGAACGCAGCATTACCTGTCATACCCCCCTTCAACAGGTAAATGTTCATTTTTCAAAGGAGATTAATGCTAAAACTCACACAGCCCTTTAGTGTTATCAAAGAGGAGGCAAACGTCCATTTACTGTCTGATGTCATTATTTATTACATCTCTTTACAATGGCTTTACTCATAAAGCAAACATGCCTCAAACGCTTTTAAATATTATTTAAAGTTTACAGACGCAGAGTCAACACAGCCTCGTGTCCCCGTTTCACCTTTCAGGCGGCGCAGAAAGTAATCAGGAGCACCAGTCGGCTCTTAACACCTCCACTAGACAGATTACATTACAAGAAGTCAATGACATGCACTTTCTTACAGAACAAGGAAGAAGACGCTCCTACAATGCTTCACTGGGAAACCCAACACGATCCTGCTATATATAGCGGGGCTTTTCACACTGTGTGCATGACTGCTCATGTTAAAGTCACATGATTCAAGATATATGGGTGGACAGACACGCGCACACACACACACACACAGGCCGGGGGTGTGGAGGAGGTGAGGGAATGTGGAGCGGTTTATTGAGTTGACTGTGACGTTTTGCTTCCCGTGACCCGACTTTCATTTGCTCTGTCTCCCCAAGCGTCTCGCGCTCAGTCTCAGTCTAAACCACATGCTAATCAGCTCCCTGTGCTATCCGTTTGATCTCGGATGGGCTGTTTTCTGATGCGTCCCGCTGAATAGATAATCACTGTGTAAGTGACCACCATCTATAGTGTCTTTGTGTCATCTCCGTCCACCCCACCTACCCCTACATGAGCACCACCAACAGATGAAACTTTGTTAAAAGCAACACAAAGCCAAGGTTTTAGCTGGAATTGTTGTCGTAAGTTGAAATGAATACAAAGCAAATACAAATAGAAGGTAAAATACAAAAATCTGCACAGCAAACATCAGGGATTAATTAGTGACTGAGTACAGAAAACATTTAACGAAACAGTTAGCTAGTAACTACAGCTCAAACACTTCAAAGCCTGAAAAAAAAGAAACATTACTGCTTCTAATTACTTGATTTATATGTTTTCTGCAGCTTCTTGCATCTGATATGATGCAGTGCTATAAATTCTTGACCAGGGACAGAAATGAAACAAGAGCCATGAGGTTAAAGTGCTGAGTCACAGCTGTATGACAGCACGAGGGTGCTTCAAATCCAAATCAGCTGCTCGGTAAGTGTGCACCTTGCTCATATATCGAGTTGTCTTTGTTCACAACACCTATAATTGGATGACAGTGCAAGTTTTCATCTTGAACTTAAGAAACTTTTCAGGTAAAACAGTTGAATTTCCTCACCGAGCCCTGCTAGGTGACCTCGGGAAAACTGTTTGCTTCACTTAATGGAGATTGGACTACGAGCAGAAGAAAATGAGAGGGAGGGAAGGAAGGAAAGATGCTTCAGGGATGTGAGCTGATAAATGTCTGTCTCCCACGCTTCAGGCTGTGGCTGAATGCAAACGAAGTTTTTAAGTTAAGGAGGAATTTCTAACATGTAGTGCAGGCTGTTTGCTTTCTGTCGTACAGCCATGCACGTCCACACGGATCCGTTCATGTCATGCAAATGTTTGATTTGCTCTATTTTTGTTCACGTGACAACTAGGGATGCACAATATTGGAACTTTGACCGATATACAATATGCCGATAACCAATATCGATACCAATATTAAAGCTGAAAAAAAAAAAAGCAGTCATTGCAAATAGTTTTGTTATCGATTTCCAACACTTTGAAAAATAGGGGTGGAAAAAAGATCAATACACAGAAATATAGCAATATTTTCATATGCTGATATCAAATCGATATTTAAGAACGCGGGGTCGACCTATTTTTCTTACAAAATCTGGATCTCACGATATTTCGTGAATTCTCGCAAGATTTCATAACAGAACGATGAAATGTCGTGAAATTTCGTTCGTCAAATAAATCGATACCGCGTTTTTAAATGTCAATATATCAGCATATGAACATATTGGGAAATTTTCATTAATTCTTGCAAGACTTTGTAACAGAACGATGAAATATTGTGAGATTTTGTTAGTAAAACGGATCGATACAGCATTTTTAAATGTCAATATGATATCAGCATATGAAAATATTGTGATATTTTGGCGTATCGATATTTTTTCCAGCCTCTAGTCTTTAGAAGTTCTAAAGTCTGTAAAATATAAGTTTTTGAAGAAGAAGAAGGGTTTTTTTTTTTTTTTAGGACTTTAGAAACAGCGGCCAGATCGGTTAAATATCGGTGGGGTGGCCGATGTTCGATTCTAAGTTTTAAGGCTGATATAGGCCGATACCGATAGGGGGTCGATTATATCGTGCATCCCTAGTGACAACAGAAACCCCTGGAAATGAAACTATTGAGGATGTCTCCTCTAATCTACAGAATTATTTTCTGTTTTAGGGTGCGTTCGCACTGCCGCTGTTCGGTCTGCTTCCACAGCCAATCAAAGAGCCGGTTATGTTTTTTTGTTGTTTTTTTCCCCATCTTCCTGCTTTTTGCTTGTTTAGCGGAGTATTTCCCCCTCGCGAGCAGGTGTGCTTTTACGATGAGCAGTTTGAGCACAAACCAAACTGTAGGAAGGTGACATTTTTCAGAAATCTCGGCCCAGTCGAACAGATTCCCCCGGACTTTCCTGGTGTGAATGCCTCCGTACATGATGGAAGGATTTGTGACACTATATGTGCCATAAGATGAAGATGGTGGAAAGATTGATACAAAAACTGATAATATCTATATCAGTGCTGGTATACTAGTGCAAATACATGAATACTTCAATGTAAGGCTTGAAAACTATCAGAATCTTCATAAATACACACTCAAAAATACAGGTACAGCTTGTACTTAAAAGGGTCCAAAGCTTGTTGCTGGGGGGGGGGGGGTTCCTTTCTGAAAGACATTTCTGTACCTTCATGGTCCATTTTTGTACCTTATCAAGTTGTATGAGTTAATAAAGTACAATTAAACCAATTAAAGATGATGAATAAAAGTCAATAAAATAGAGATTATGACAACAATCAAAGATAATAATAATAAATGAATAATTATTATAGAAATATTAGG
The DNA here is from genome assembly GCA_023101725.1 of Atherinomorus stipes. NCBI lineage: Eukaryota > Metazoa > Chordata > Actinopteri > Atheriniformes > Atherinidae > Atherinomorus > Atherinomorus stipes. The sequence continues at coordinate 11,921 of JALJCO010004858.1, forward strand.
CCGAACATGTATATACATATAATTATTACTATGATTATTCTAATTACTAAGATAAAGCCAGATTCATCTTTTAGAACGGCTCCAGTGAGACTTTTGTTCTGCAGACTAGGGCTGCCACGACTTCTCGTTTAATCAACTGATCGCCAACTATTTGGATAGTTGGCGACAAATTTCATAATCGACTAACCGTTTATTGTTAATAAGCTTTGTTTGTCCTCTCAAAATTGAAACTGTATCTTCTGCTGCCTTTGTGTGTTTACATTAGATGAACACACACGCTACCAGTCAAAAGTTTGGACACGTTTTTCCATTAGATTCAATGAGAAAGTCTCCAAACTTCTGACTGATGCTGTAAATACGCTGCAATTTTTGTCAACTAATCTGCAAATTAATCAGTAACTATTTGATAAAATCGTTTGTGGCAGTTTTACTGAACACCTTATTATATAATTATAATTGTAAGGATTTGAAACTATCACAAACTTCATGGATGAGGAGGATATGTGGTTTTTGGTAGATTCGGTTCTCCAAAGTATCAACATGCCAAAAATCAGCTTCTCTCGTCCAGATAATGCCAGATTCAGATTTTTATGGCACGGATCATAATTTGATTGTTTATGCATTAACAATTTAAAAGAAATTTCTTTTAATTTGACAGTTCTTTTAAAAAGTATCTGTATCGATTTCGGTATTGACGACACTAGCCCTTTATTTACTTGGTGTCAGATCGATGCCAAATCTTGAGGTATCGCACACTCGTAGATGAAGATTTATTTATTAATTTAGAGCCTTTTGATCATGAAGACGCTGAACTGTCCTGAACTCTTTCAGACACATTGCATCTGCTACAGTCCAGTTTTGTTTTGCAGCTGCCATTTTTGTAGTCTTTCCTGAAACTTAAAGGTGCAGTATGTAAAATAAATAAAAAGACAATGGCAGAAAAATTTGATATTTGATTTAAAACTGTGTTTCTGTTGATGTGTAATCGCTGCACTGTAGAGCTGTTATATGTTTATTTTCTTCGAATGAGTCATTTATATCTACTTGTTGGCCGGTGCACGTGGAGGCTGCCATATTTGTTCCACCATTTTTACTACGGTGTCCCTGAATGGACAAAACAATGTGGGTGAAGTGTAAACCCTCCGAATTTTAAAACTGCTGTACCAGCTTTGTTTAACGGGAGTTAGAGACTGTTTGGGATCAGTAATGACTTAAAGACATTAAAGTAGTTCCTCATAGTGCCGTCATAGCGAGGGGGGGGGGGGGAAGGGGGGGGGGGGGGGAGGGAGGAAAAAGAAAGGAGGGGGGAAAAGGAGGGGGAGAGGGGAGAGGGAGGGGGAAGGAAGGAAAAAAGAAAAAGAGAAAAAGAAGAAAAGAAAAAAAAAAAAAAAAAAGAGAAAAAAAAAAAAAAAGAAAAATAAAGAAAAAAAAAAAAAAAAAAAAAAAAAAAAAAAAAAAAAAAAAAGAAAAAAAAAAAGAAAAAAAAAAAAAGAAAAAAGAAAAAAAGAAGGGGGGAGAGAACCGAAAAGGGGGATAAGGGAGATAAAAAAAAAGAAAAAAAAATAAACAAAAGAAAAGAAAAAAAAAAAAAAAAAAAAAAAAAAAAAAAAGAAAGGAAAAAAAGAAAAAAGAAAAAAGGAAAGAGAAAGAGGGGGAGAAAGGAGGAGAAAAAGGAAGAGAAGAAGGAAAAGAAGGGAAAAAAAGGAGGAAGGGAAAAAAAGAAAAAAAAAAGAGAAAAAAAAAAAAAAAGAAAAGAAAAAAAAAAAAGAAAAGAAGAAAGAAGAGAGGAAAGGGGAGAAAAAGAGGAAGAAAAAAAAAGAAAAAGAAAAAAAAAAAAAGAAAAAAAAAAAGAAAAGAGAGAAAAAGAAGAGAGAAGGGGAAACGGGGGAGAGGCCAGGGAAAGAACATACACCTGAGACCTCTGATCCACTCACACATGAAAACATCTTTATGTCTGGGAGAATTTTGGCCACTAACAGCCACCGTACATTTACAACGGTGCTGGAATATGAAGTCATTTGAAAGAAAACATCTTTTCTTTCAAACACCCGTTTACCACTAGGACCGTTTCTCAATATGCGTACTTTTGCGGACTTGCATTCTTGTGTACTTTTGAAACGTCATCAGTAGAGGTCCAAGTACTGTTCCAATTCAAAGAACGCATCAAGACAAGTACGCTCCATATTCCCGGATGTGTACTTGTTCCGCCCACTTTTCCGAGTCTGCATTGGAGATGACTTTTGTGGACTTCAGACACCTTTCTATCCCATAAGGCATTGGGGCATAACAATGGTGGAGGAGAAAAGTAATTGCTATAAGTGCTGAAAATACTCATTATTTTACGTAACGTTGGTTTTATATAACTTTTCTACAACAGAGTTGTTTTACTTTAACTTCTTGGTGGTTTGATAAATTTTAAACCGTTATTAAAAGTGACTAGCGGTTTCACAAACGGGTTGAACAGCCAACGGTAGCTAACAGGAAGACAGTTGCGCAGATTAGCTGTCATTAACTGCCACATTCAAGCAGGGTTATTGCTACTTATCATTTTAGTATTAGATATTTGTTATGACACAACTTCAGCAACGTCTTTGACATAATTAAGTATGTATCTGTTCCAAATGTGCAACGAGTGTACTTGCGTCCTTCCGTCCTCAGAAGTCTGTACTTCCAACAAGTCCATACTAGCAAGTACACAAGTTTGTTCTTAGCGAACTTGGTATTGAGAAACGGCCTAGATGTCAGTAATTCTTACGCGCTGTACCTTTAAGACATCACGTAACCCTCACCAGCATGCGTAGTTCAAGCATGTGCAGAAACATCCACCATAAAATGATCAGAATGAGCGTAGACATGTTTTTCCCACTTGATCTAATTATGAAAAGGTTTAAACTAGGTATGTCCCTTATTATTGGCTGATATTGGCACAAAAATGTCATAACGGAAAATATCAGTATTGTTTTTTTGGACCAATATTTGTAGAAAATGAAATCTCGCAGGTTTTTGTAACAAGAAAAACGTGATTTAGTGAGATCTTGTTCCATTAGCAGCAGTCCAGCATGTCTAAAAGTCCCTGTTATCCTGGAAGAACTTCATTTCCCAGCATTCCTTTCAGAGTCATGTGACTACGGTGCAGCTGCTGCTACTACAGACTGACTTGCTTTGAAGCTGCTGATAATATGTATCTGATATATGGTAGTATCTGATACCTGCTAGTATCTGATATATGGTAGTATTTAATACCTGCTAGTATCTGATATATGGTAGTATCTAATACCTGCTAGTATCTGATATATGGTAGTATCTAATACCTGCTAGTATCTGATATATGGTAGTATCTAATACCTGCTAGTATCTGATATATGGTAGTATCTAATACCTGCTAGTATCTGATATATGGTAGTATCTGATACCTGCTAGTATCTGATATATGGTAGTATCTGATATATGGTAGTATCTAATACCTGCTAGTATCTGATATATGGTAGTATCTGATACCTGCTAGTATCTGATATATGGTAGTATCTAATACCTGCTAGTATCTGATATATGGTAGTATCTAATACCTGCTAGTATCTGATATATGGTAGTATCTGATACCTGCTAGTATCTGATATATGGTAGTATCTAATACCTGCTAGTATCTGATATATGGTAGTATCTAATACCTGCTAGTATCTGATATATGGTAGTATCTAATACCTGCTAGTATCTGATATATGGTAGTATCTAATACCTGCTAGTATCTGATATATGGTAGTATCTGATACCTGCTAGTATCTGATATATGGTAGTATCTGATATATGGTAGTATCTAATACCTGCTAGTATCTGATATATGGTAGTATCTAATACCTGCTAGTATCTGATATATGGTAGTATCTAATACCTGCTAGTATCTGATATATGGTAGTATCTAATACCTGCTAGTATCTGATATATGGTAGTATCTAATACCTGCTAGTATCTGATATATGGTAGTATCTAATACCTGCTAGTATCTGATATATGGTAGTATCTGATACCTGCTAGTATCTGATATATGCTAGTATCTAATACCTGCTAGTATCTGATATATGGTAGTATCTCATACCTGCTAGTATCTGATATATGGTAGTATTTAATACCTGCTAGCATCTGATATATGGTAGTATCTGATACCTGCTAGTATCTGATATATGGTAGTATCTAATACCTGCTAGTATCTGATATATGGTAGTATCTAATACCTGCTAGTATCTGATATATGGTAGTATCTAATACCTGCTAGTATCTGATATATGGTAGTATCTAATACCTGCTAGTATCTGATATATGGTAGTATCTAATACCTGCTAGTATCTGATATATGGTAGTATCTAATACCTGCTAGTATCTGATATGTGGTAGTATCTAATACCTGCTAGTATCTGATATATGGTAGTATCTAATACCTGCTAGTATCTGATATATGGTAGTATCTAATACCTGCTAGTATCTGATATATGGTAGTATCTAATACCTGCTAGTATCTGATATATGGTAGTATCTAATATCTGCTAGTATCTGATATATGGTAGTATCTAATACCTGCTAGTATCTGATATATGGTAGTATCTAATACCTGCTAGTATCTGATATATGGTAGTATCTAATACCTGCTAGTATCTGATATATGGTAGTATCTAATACCTGCTAGTATCTGATATATGGTAGTATCTAATACCTGCTAGTATCTGATATATGGTAGTATCTAATACCTGCTAGTATCTGATATATGGTAGTATCTAATACCTGCTAGTATCTGATATATGGTAGTATCTAATACCTGCTAGTATCTGATATATGGTAGTATCTAATACCTGCTAGTATCTGATATATGGTAGTATCTAATACCTGCTAGTATCTGATATATGGTAGTATCTAATACCTGCTAGTATCTGATATATGGTAGTATCTAATACCTGCTAGTATCTGATATATGGTAGTATCTGATACCTGCTAGTATCTGATATATGCTAGTATCTTATACCTGCTACTATCTGATATCTGGTAGTCTGTAATACCTGCTAGTATCTGATATATGCTAGTATCTAATACCTGCTAGTATCTGATATATGGTAGTATCTAATACCTGCTAGTATCTGATATATGGTAGTATCTAATACCTGCTAGTATCTGATATATGGTAGTATCTAATACCTGCCAGTATCTGAAATATGGTAGTATCTAATATCTGCCAGTATCTGATATATGATAGTATCTAATACCTGCTAGTATCTGATATATGGTAGTATCTAATACCTGCTAGTATCTGATATATGGTAGTATCTAATACCTGCTAGTATCTGATATATGGTAGTATCTAATACCTGCTAGTATCTGATATATGGTAGTATCTAATACCTGCTAGTATCTGATATATGGTAGTATCTAATACCTGCTAGTATCTGATATATGGTAGTATCTAATACCTGCTAGTATCTAATATATGGTAGTATCTAATACCTGCTAGTATCTGATATATGGTAGTATCTAATACCTGCTAGTATCTGATATATGGTAGTATCTAATACCTGCTAGTATCTGATACATGGTAGTATCTAATACCTGCTAGTATCTAATATATGGTAGTATCGGATACCTGCTTGTACTGATATATGGTAGTATCTAATACCTGCTAGTATCTGATATATGGTAGTATCTAATACCTGCTAGTATCTGATATCTGGTAGTATCTAATACCTGCTAGTATCTAATATATGGTAGTATCTAATACCTGCTAGTATCTGATACATGGTAGTATCTAATACCTGCTAGTATCTAATATATGGTAGTATCGGATACCTGCTTGTACTGATATATGGTAGTATCTAATACCTGCTAGTATCTAATATATGGTAGTATCTAATATCTGCTAGTATCTGATACATGGTAGTATCTAATACCTGCCAGTATCTGATATATGTTAGTATCTAATACCTGCCAGTATCTGATATCTGCTAGTATCTAATACCTGCTAGTATCTGATATATGGTAGTATCTAATACCTGCTAGTATCTGATATGTGGTAGTATCTAATACCTGCTAGTATCTGATATGTGGTAGTATCTAATACCTGCTAGTATCTGATATATGGTAGTATCTAATACCTGCTAGTATCTGATATGTGGTAGTATCTGATACCTGCTAGTATCTGATATATGGTAGTATCTAATACCTGCTAGTATCTGATATGTGGTAGTATCTAATACCTGCTAGTATCTGATATATGGTAGTATCTAATACCTGCTAGTATCTGATATATGGTAGTATCTAATACCTGCTAGTATCTGATATGTGGTAGTATCTAATACCTGCTAGTATCTGATATATGGTAGTATCTAATACCTGCTAGTATCTGATATATGGTAGTATCTAATACCTGCTAGTATCTGATATGTGGTAGTATCTAATACCTGCTAGTATCTGATATATGGTAGTATCTAATACCTGCTAGTATCTGATATATGGTAGTATCTAAGACCTGCTAGTATCTGATATATGGTAGTATCTGATACCTGCTAGTATCTGATATATGCTAGTATCTAATACCTGCTAGTATCTGATATCTGGTAGTCTGTAATACCTGCTAGTATCTGATATATGGTAGTATCTAATACCTGCTAGTATCTGATATGTGGTAGTATCTAATACCTGCTAGTATCTGATATGTGGTAGTATCTAATACCTGCTAGTATCTGATATATGGTAGTATCTAATACCTGCTAGTATCTGATATATGGTAGTATCTGATACCTGCTAGTATCTGATATATGCTAGTATCTAATACCTGCTAGTATCTGATATCTGGTAGTATCTGATACCTGCTAGTATCTGATATATGCTAGTATCTAATACCTGCTAGTATCTGATATCTGGTAGTCTGTAATACCTGCTAGTATCTGATATCTGGTAGTCTGTAATACCTGCTAGTATCTGATATCTGGTAGTCTGTAATACCTGCTAGTATCTGATATATGCTAGTATCTAATACCTGCTAGTATCTGATATGTGGTAGTATCTAATACCTGCTAGTATCTGATATATGCTAGTATCTAATACCTGCTAGTATCTGATATCTGGTAGTATGTAATACCTGCTAGTATCTGATATATGATAGTATCTAATACCTGCTAGTATCTGATATATGGTAGTATCTAATACCTGCTAGTATCTGATATATGCTAGTATCTAATACCTGCTAGTATCTGATATCTGGTAGTCTGTAATACCTGCTAGTATCTGATATATGCTAGTATCTAATACCTGCTAGTATCTGATATATGGTAGTATCTAATACCTGCTAGTATCTGATATATGGTAGTATCTAATACCTGCTAGTATCTGATATATGGTAGTATCTAATACCTGCTAGTATCTGATATCTGGTAGTATCTAATACCTGCTAGTATCTGATATATGGTAGTATCTAATACCTGCTAGTATCTGATATGTGGTAGTATCTAATACCTGCTAGTATCTGATATATGGTAGTATCTAATACCTGCTAGTATCTGATATATGGTAGTATCTGATACCTGCTAGTATCTGATATATGCTAGTATCTAATACCTGCTAGTATCTGATATATGGTAGTATCTAATACCTGCTAGTATCTGATATATGGTAGTATCTAATACCTGCTAGTATCTGATATATGGTAGTATCTAATACCTGCTAGTATCTGATATATGGTAGTATCTAATACCTGCTAGTATCTGATATCTGGTAGTATCTAATACCTGCTAGTATCTGATATATGGTAGTATCTAATACCTGCTAGTATCTGATATATGGTAGTATCTAATACCTGCTAGTATCTGATATATGGTAGTATCTAATACCTGCTAGTATCTGATATATGGTAGTATCTAATACCTGCTAGTATCTGATATATGGTAGTATCTAATACCTGCTAGTATCTGATATATGGTAGTATCTAATACCTGCTAGTATCTGATATATGGTAGTATCTAATACCTGCTAGTATCTGATATATGGTAGTATCTAATACCTGCTAGTATCTGATATATGGTAGTATCTAATACCTGCTAGTATCTGATATATGGTAGTATCTAATACCTGCTAGTATCTGATATATGGTAGTATCTAATACCTGCTAGTATCTGATATATGGTAGTATCTAATACCTGCTAGTATCTGATATATGGTAGTATCTAATACCTGCTAGTATCTGATATATGGTAGTATCTAATACCTGCTAGTATCTGATATATGGTAGTATCTAATACCTGCTAGTATCTGATATATGGTAGTATCTTATACCTGCTAGTATCTGATATATGGTAGTATCTAATACCTGCTAGTATCTGATATATGGTAGTATCTAATACCTGCTAGTATCTGATATATGGTAGTATCTTATACCTGCTAGTATCTGATATATGGTAGTATCTAATACCTGCTAGTATCTGATATATGGTAGTATCTAATACCTGCTAGTATCTGATATATGGTAGTATCTAATACCTGCTATTATCTGATATATGGTAGTATCTAATTCCTGCTAGTATCTGATATATGGTAGTATCTAATACCTGCTAGTATCTGATATATGGTAGTATCTAATACCTGCTAGCATCTGATATATGGTAGTATGTAATACCTGCTAGTATCTGATATATGGTAGTATCTAATACCTGCTAGCATCTGATATATGGTAGTATCTAATACCTGCTAGTATCTGATATATGGTAGTATCTAATACCTGCTAGTATCTGATATATGGTAGTATGTAATACCTGCTAGCATCTGATATATGCTAGTATCTAATACCTGCTAGTATTAGATGCCAGAATGAACTCCTCAGGCTGAGTTAAGGAGATTTTGGGATCTTTGCTCTCAGAGCAGAATATACTTTTATTTCTCGAAATATGAAATAAACAACCTCACAGCTCTCTGCATGTTTCTTTATCGGTTGATATCGGAATTTAAGAGTTGGACAATATTAGATATCGGTAAAAAAGCCAATATGGAACATTCCTAGTTTAAAGCACCTCTCATGATCAGATTGAAAATTCATTCTGATGTTGCACCAGAGAAGTCGAGGTGTTTACACGACGTATTATTATTTTGATTTAACGTTCGATCGGATCAAAAGTGCTCCGCGTAAATGCAGCTAACGGTTTAAACTGCACAGTAGCTTCAGTCTGTGATTTCCTCCCATGGATCCTCAGCGGTTGGACAAAGTGTTATTGAGTGAGACACGAAACCCTAAAGGCCTCCTGATGAGCAGGTCAGTGCTTGTCAATGAATGTGTACAAGTGAGTGTTCATGAGTCAGTGTGAGGGCTTGTATAAGGGTTTGAAATCGCCCTTCAGCATCGGGGTGCATACAAACATACATGAAATGTAACATTTTTCTCTGAAGAACCATCAGCGAGGAGACAAGTCTCATGCATTATATTTAAAATGATCTGGATCAATACAGAGGAAATGCATGTTTCATCAGCTCTCTCCATTTCCGATCAGCTGCTTGTAGCGACAGCGCCGTTATAAAACAGTTCAACAGTCTTTGTGTCTGAGCTCCATTCGGTGTCTGCTTGTCAGCTGCAGACACGTTGTGAACATATTTGAGTTTGAATTTCAACGCAACATCAAAGCTGCTCAGTTTTGTCATTCAGAGTGTCTTCAGTTCAGCAGCTCGCGGTCTTTCTCCCCCCCCACCCCAAATCTGCAGGTAGGACCTTGAAGTTCTGTTGTAAAAACCAGAGAAGCAGAGCTCCGGCTCTGTGAATATATGCAGCTTTGGCCGTAACTGAGCCGTTGCATCGTTCAGGGCAGCCAGCTCTCGCTTTTCAGGGGTCATGTCTTGCAGCTGGGTGGATGCATGCAGAGTCCTAATGGATCGGCGGTGTGCTTCTTTTCTGTAGATGAGCAGGTTTGGCAGGTATGGGCGGTTTGGCGTGGGCAGGTGATGTGCTGCGAGGATCATTTGCGAACGCTTTCCTGAGCTCTGCCACGCGGCCTCTGTAATCTGACTGCTCCTGATGACACTGCATCTCTGAAAATGAAAGAAAAGGTCACAGTGAGTTCCTTAAAGCATTATTGTTTTGATTTTGTGGCAAATACTTACAAATTTCTTAAAGGTACAGTATGTAAGAATTACTGCCATCTAGTGGTAAAGATGGGTATTTGAAAGAAAAGACTCATATTTCAAGTAGGGCTGTGCGATATACTGATATGATATCGCGATATGATATTTACATGAGAGAGGTATGATATTTATGCATATCGATATATCGCAGTATTGGTTGTGCAAATTTTTTTGCTTTATTTTTTCGTAATCACCCGGCTGCACCTTGACTGACTACAAAGGGGTTACCTGATTATTTAATAAGGGCAGGAAAAAAATATCAACTACACTGAAATATCGCAATAATGTCATAAGCCCATACCATATCTACATTTAAAAACGCGGTATCAATTTATTTTACAAATGAAATCTCACGTTTTGGTACAAAATCTCATGAGATTTCACAAAATACCACGAGAGTTTGTAACAAAACAATTAAAACTCCCAGTATTTCCTGATCTCTCATGAGATTTGATAACAAAATGATGATATCTTGCAAGATTTCATCAGTAAAATAGATCTATATCGCACTTTTAAATACAGATATGGATTCGGCATATGAAAATATTGCAATATTTCAGTGTATCGATATTTTTTCTCGCTATTATTTAAACTGACTGGAAGACAATCCTCCCCAAGACTTTTACAAAGAAATCATGAAAAAATAGTCTTTAATTACTAAGGATCTAACAAACATTTCTAACAGTGTTTTGTCAGTTCCATCACTGCAGTGGAGCGATACCTTTACGCTAAACATGTTTCAATACTAAAAAACAGCTGTTTGATATGAAATGAAACTTTCAGACAAATTAGGGTAAAAATACCGGGATATATCGTATATCATCATCTAAAATAAATATATTGTGATATGATATTTGGACCATATCACCCAGCCCTAATTTCAAGCACGGTTGTGAATGTATGGTGGCTGTTAGTGGCCAAAATTCTCCCAGACAAAAAGATGTTTTCATGTGTGAGTGGATCAGTTGTCTCCGGTGTTTGACTAAACTATGAGGAACTACTTTAATGTCTTTTAAGTCAGTACTGATCCCAAACAGTCTCTAACTCCTATTAAACAAAGCTGCTACAGCAGTTTTAAAGTTCAGAGGGTTCTCACTTCACTCACATTGTTTTGTCCATTCAGTGACACCGTAGCAAAAAATATGGCAGCCTCCATATGTGCACCGCCCAACAAGTATAAGTGACTCATTCTTAGAAAATAAACACATAATGGTTTTTCTCATGCAGCGATTACACATAAATAGAAACAAAGTTTTAAATTATATATCACATTTTTCTGCCATTGACCTTTGATTTTTTTACATACTGTACCTTTAAGTTCTTTTTTATGTGCATTAAGTAATCTGTGCTGCAGGTAGTCTCAGTATCTGTCATTTCAGCACCAACGAGCATAAATCATCCTCTACCTCTTCCATCCTTCCCTGTTTTCTCACCTCTGTCCTGTGGGCTGAACCTCTCTGTATCTGACAGCTGGGCTTTGAGCGGCTGGTTGCCATGGCTACCAAGATGGGGCCTGTAGAGAAGATCCCAGTCGCTAACGTTGTCCGATTCACTGTCGCTGTCCTCAGCGGGGTCCTTCAGGTCGTCATCGGCGCTGCAGGAGTCCTCCTCCTCCTCCTCCTCCTCCTCCTCCTCCGACTGGTCGTTTGGTGAAGCCGAGTCTTCCTGAGCGCGATAAAGGCGCGACTTAAAACACGCCGGTCATTTTAAAACCTCCAGAACCACAAACGGACACAGGTACTTACGTTAACATCTGTGAGGGGCAGCGTGATGTCGTCTTTGAAGCTGAGCTGCTGGGCCTCTCTTCCTGGCAGCAAGTCCACCGTCTGGATGCCATTCATATTATCACTGTGGAGTCTGGAGCACAAAGACATCCGTGTTTAGTCCAACAGACAGACGTCCTAACCTTTGAATCAATCCTTAAGTCAGTCGTTTGGTAAGTGACTTACTGAGGCTGACTGAAACCGTTTTGTTCACTGTAATTATGCGTTAATTAAGGATCATGTTGGACTGGGAGAGTAAATATTTGGCAAAGAAGAACAGATGTCTGTCCATCAATTAAAAAAAAAATCTAATTGTGTTATGTTAAAAGAAAAATCAATAAATTAGCATATGTTTTATTGCATAAAAGTCATTCTGTCTGATTCTGCCTGTAAAAAAAATGTGCAAAATCTACATTATTTTCCAATATTTCATCAACTGATCCTTTTCCATTGTGTATTAATAGTTTGGCTATAAATACGTAAAACATCAGCTTTTACTATGAAAAAACACACATCAGTTATGCTCAAGTTCACACCAAGTTTTAAATATACCAACACTATATGGTATTTTAAACCCTTAATGCCTAAATTTATTTACAATTATAAAACAAAATAAATACAGGAAAAACTGTAAAACACTGGGAAAAAAAATAAGCTGCAACAATAAATAACAATAATTGAATAAAGTAGCAACAATAAATTAATTACTTAATCAAAATGAAATAAATACATCAGTTAAAGTAAATAAATGAAAATTAATATGTTAAATAAATAAATAAAATGAAAAAAGACAGTAGAAGAATCAGTTGGTTGAAAATTGGAGGAATTCTTTTTCACCTGTTGTTCATTAAGCTTTGAAGGAGTTTTGAAGACCTGAATTCATCCAACTCTCCAATTATACTGACGCTCACGTCACCGTCCCGACCGAGGAGCCAGCTCACATGTTTCCTGGAAGCTGTCAGCAAAGGAAAGAAGAAATAAAGTAGGTTGATTTAATCCAAATATATTTTCAAAACAATAAAAACATCTAATGATGAACACTGATTAAAACTGCAGTTACATAAACTGTTATTCTGATGATCAGCCAGCAGGTGGTGCTGTCCAACAACTATAGAGTGAAACCTCCCAGGCCAGCAAGACTGCTGTTTATTCTGTAAACCGTTTTCTTTGTGTTATCCCCATGTTATTATGTTTCGCTGTAAGTCTTCTGACATCAGTTCAAAGTGCTTTGCTGCAAAATTGTTTCCAAAACAGAATACTTGTGAATGATGTGGAACCGCTGGAAAAGAGAAGAAGGAGTGCTGATGGTAAATAACAGTGACCTCATTCCTACAATAAAAACAGGACTGCATAAAACTACTCTGAAGTGCTTCTGAACGTTTTTGGCCTTTAATAAGAAAGTTTATTTCAATTTATGTATTTTATTTTCTTTAAAAAACATCTTATGTTGAACCACGTTCACTTGTTTATTATCTAATAATATTCCCATTCACACCCTGGAAAACAGGTTCTTCAGGTTATTATCTTCTGATGTCAAAGTTTTCAAAAATGAACCACAATGCACAATAACTCAGGTGTTTTCCATGACACTTCCTGATAACGACTAAACACCTGCCATGATGTCACAAAGAGAGGCGTGGCCTTCAAATTTAAATCCTCAGCATGCATGAGTTTTCCTCCAACTGTAATCCAGCGTAAATGCCCCCGTCAAAAAAACCTATAACGTCAGCGAACGCATCGAAGTCGACCACAGAGATTCCTCAGACACCAGCGGACAAAAGAGGCTGTGTCTCCGTCCATATCTCGGAGGCAGACTTGCAAACAACATAATGTGCAAGTGTCTCAGTCTGATGTCAGCAGAGACCTTCCCTGTCATGAATCACTGTCTGGACATCATCACACCTTTATGTTCGCAGCTACAGTCACCTCACCGAGTTCTAACCGTGGTACCGAGACACAGAGGCCTTCTCTTTGCAGAGCCGAGGTGTCCGTCTTTATCACCGTCAGGAGCACAAATTCACCAGAAACGCAGCAGACGACCGAATCTTCACTGACAGACGAAGCTTTAGCTTGTGTGTGACGTTTATAGGTCTGCATGTGCACACACAGGCTTTTCTTTTCAACAAAGAAGGAAAGACGTCTTACTGGAGTGCGTGTTGTGTAACGCTGACACAGCCCACACTCAGTCGCCTCTCAGGTGACATGGCAGAGATTGGGTAAACAAAGATGGTAACATAATATGAGGTTTAAAGTGTGGCGACGCCCCAAACCACAGGGTTTACTCAATCTTATTCAGCTTTCAGTCCACGTAACAATTTAACTGGTGGAGATGGAGGCTTTCTGTTACGCACACACACTCCCATTATGCACCTGAACCAGTTAAGGTAATAGGGTGTACAGAATGTGAGTCAGGTCAACACCTCCGGTAGAGAAAGGCTGGGGACAATGAGCAAGACAGACAAGTAGAGCGGAGGGTTACATGTGCTAAAGACAAAGAAAAGAAACACACACATGAACACACTTAATCAGATTGGTAACCTGAGATCGTTTCTACACGGCTTCTGTATGTTTCCTTTGTTATGTGGACTAAGAATTTAGAAGATTTTAACATTAATTATTTGTAGAAACACTTAAATGTACATTTTGAGTCAATCTATTTATGTTTGTACTTCTCAAAAATCTAAGCTACATGAAATCGTAGTTATTTTTTAGCCAAAAGGCTAATTTTCAGTAGCAGCTTCGTAGCAGATGAGAAAAAGGAATTAATTACTCTCTCGGTTTTATCAGTTAGGTCTTAACATAAATTAACACTATTTAAAAAGAAAGATAAAGAAAAACGGGCTTAAGATATATTAAAAACTAATTAACTCTGCCGCTAAGCTAAAGCTAGCAGCTTGCTAGTTTAGCTAAGCATGAAGAATGGAGATAAACAACTAATCTAACAACCAAAAGTCCTCTCTGTCAACTAAAGCTGTTTAAGAAAAAGGTCTAAGTCATGTCTAGTCACTCTAACAGAATTTCTGTCCAAATTAAATACAACTGAGAAACAAAAATTTATTCTATAGAGACAAAAGTTAGCTATTCAGCTCTGACGTGGCAGTTTTAAAACACATTTAAAGCGTAGTTCATCATCCACTGCAATCTATAAAACTATTATTCATTAAATTTGTAGGTTGTTTATTCATAAATCTATCAGTTATTTTAGTAGGAACATATTTGTAGGATAAAATATAAATTTCTGTTGTTTTCATACTGGAAGGTAATCTTTTTGCTGACTCATAACATGGGCCAGCAAAGCTAAATATTGTGTAAAAAAAAAAGGGCAAAGTGACTTACAGAAATGAGTTTTTCTAGGTAATAAGCTCAGTAGTATGGACTTATTTAGTATAATGCACTCATTTAGTAATATACATGTGTTTAATGTTTTTAATTTTGAATCATGCTTCTAATTTTTATTCTTAAATTATTTTTTTTCTCCCTTTTGCACCCCGCTGTAATGCTTATAATGTGTTATGTAAAGCACTTTGAATTGTCCTGCACATGAAATGTGCTGCACAAATAAACTTGCCTTGCCTATTCTAAGAGTCACTGGCTCTTTGTTCATTATCTGCTATGACCTTGACACGCGCACTTACAATTAGACAAAGGTGGTAGGTAACGTCAAGCAAGAACCTCCTATAGCACTGGAAATGCATGAATATTTTGCTTTTAACGTCACAAAAATATGTTTATATATATATAAATATGTGTGTTCGGTAAAGCTTCTTTAAATGTTAAAATATTAATAATAAACATTTAATATCACAATGCTCGATCCTTGCAGATGACTTCTCAGCTGCATTGCAGTGACCAACATTTATCAGCAAAGCAATAAAATAGCTGCATAAAATCTATTGTGTTTTAAGTCATTTATTTAAAATAGCTGTGCTGCTAAATCGCTTTGCAAATCTACTTGTGACGCGTTTTCCAGTAAAGAAACATGTTCCTTACAGAGATACAGTTTAGGGCTGCCATAACCGATTATTTTGGTTATTGATTAGTCACCAATTACTCTGTCGATTAGTCGACTAGTTGGAGCATATTTACAGTATCAGTCATAAGTTTTCACATTTTCTCACCGGATCTAATGGGAAAATGTGTCCAAACTTTTGACTGGTAGCGTGTTTGTATATGTCAATAAACTATTGAAGAAAAGCTGAGCAGACAGAAAGACAGACAAGGACGTGGAAGGTACAGCGACAATTTAGGGAGGAAAAACAAAGCTGATCAACAAACGATTTGCCGATTATGAAAGACATCACCGACTATTCTAATAGTCACGATTGATTGATTCATCGACTAATCGTTGCAGCCCTATTACAGTGTACCGTTCAACTTTTATTCATCACTGCTGATTTTAAAATTAAAGGAAAAGTACACCCACAGAATGATCGTCCTTGGGTTTTCGTTTTCCCCCAACTTTCATAAAATGGAATTCACCGGGAACTGAACCAAAAAGGTCCATAAAAGTCCACAAAAACTTGTCAATATTCCTCCATACTGCTCGTCCAATTTAATCCAAGTGTCCTGAGTGGGTAGCGTCCAGAATTTACTGGAAACTACGTCATTTAGTAGATTTTTAGAGCTTAAACAGTCGAACATGTAGCTACTGCAAAGCGCAGCCCTGCAAGTTCACGACACTACGGAAACCACGGCGTTCAGCGCCTACTCTGCCAATAAAGCAAGCGTAGAAGAAGAAATTTGCTGTTTACATTGTGATAAGAGCGAACGAGCTGCAGACAAACACAAGAGGGGTTGATGTTGATTTAAAACAAAGAAAGAAAGAAAAAGAGAACGCAGTCTCGTCATTCCAGTAAATTCTGGACGCTTCCCACTCAGGACACTTGGATCACATTGGACGAGCAGTATGGAGGAATATTGACAAGTTTTTGTGGACTTTTATGGACTTTTTTTGGTTCAGTCGCCGCTGAACTCCATTATATGAAAATTGGGGGAAAACACCCCCAAAAAGTGCTCCAGAGTCTTGCTCAGCATGAACACACATCATTCTGTGGGTGTACTATCCCTTTAAGGCCACGTTTCCCAGAAAACCTGCACCATGCTGTTACAAAAATGTTCCAGCTCCCGTCAGTCTTGCTGGAAATCGTACTCGGTTTTAGTGGATTTACTGTGTTGCAGGTGTAACCGGTCCCGTGAAATCAGTGAGGTGCTCTCTACCTTTCTTGGGCCTGGTGTTGCTGCCGTCTCCCTCCCTCTCCTCCCTCTCTTCTCGCTCTCTCCATCGCCGCACCTGCTCCTCTCTCATCTTGAAGAAGAGGATCCTCTTCTGCTCCTCGCTGAGGGCCTCCAGCACCTCCGGCTCCACCCACATGTCCTGGAGAATCTTAGCCAGCATCCTGCCTCCGTTCGCTGGGTGCCCGAGACGCCCGTCAGCCCCTCTGTCTCTCAGCGCAGTGGCTCGTGTTTCAGCGGCGGGGAATGATGGCTCCTTTTCCTGCCCTTCTCAGAGTCGGGTTCCCTTTTCTCTGAAGGATGCAGGATCAGGTGCAGCCTTTATTGCTGGAGGAGGTCACTGTGTTGTCCTTTGTGAGGGGCTCTTTGTGTCCGGCTCTCTGGAGGTGGAGGTGCAGCGTGTTGGGATCAGCTGGGCGGTGAAGGCTGCTGCAGTGGTTTTCAGAGGGACAGAGAGATTAGATCTATTGTATTGTTTTGTCTCTCTTTATTCAACAGTGCTCTGGCTGGCAGGACACAATAGACCCGGAGCAAATAAGCCATAATGCCAAGTGTAATGTGTGTGCACCGGTGGGCCGTGTGCAGTGAGAAAGCCAGTGGGCTTTCAAAGACAGAAAGGCAAACAGGGGCAGGTTCAGTAATGTCAACATGCACACGGAGGGCGGGGTGCAAATAACTGCATGCTATCTGCGAGCAACAGACATGCAGAGACACAGAGAGAAAAAAAAACAACTTTAAGAGCTCGGATGAATTTCTGCAGACACGCTTGTGTTGCTACGAGCCAATCAGGACGCTCAGAAACGACTTTCACTCTCTATTTTTCAAAATTGTTGAACAGTGTGTTGCTGAGCGAGAGCCAATCAGATTTGTTGGTGATAACCATTAACCAATCCATGAGCAGATCTTTAACATATACTCATTTCTGAATACCTTAACTTCACAACGAGGCCTTATCAGCACGGCCGTAGCTGCCGATGAGGACACCGAGGTCCGGACCTCGGGTTTTTCCGCCATGTACATAATGAAATTAATCAAATAACACACCTAAAAGCATTTACCTGAGAACACGGACCTGAGAATGTGGATTGATACTGAAATACTGACTCTTTCCTCACCAACAGCTGATATTCTAGAACTGATCCTCAAGTTAAATCATGTTATTCACTGTTATAATTAACATGAACACAGTAGAAACCAACTAAACGGTACCAATAAGTAGGAACTATTTCTTCTTCCGCCTTCCAATTATATATATATATATACATATATATATATATGTATTGGGGATGCATGATATTGGAATTTTGGCCGATATCCAATATTTTAAAACTCATGTGGCCGATAACCGATATTGATACCGATATTAAAGCTGAAAAAAATAAGCAGTCATTGCAAATCGCAGTTCTGTTATCCGTTGCTGACACTTTGAAAAATAGGGGTGGGAAAAAAATCGATACACTGAAATATCTTGATATTTTCCTATGCCGATATCAGATCAATATTTAAAAATGTAGTATCAATCTATTTTGCTTACAAAATCTCACGATATTTCGCAAATTCTAGCTAGATTTAGTAACAGAACGATGAAATATCGCAAGATTTTATTAGTTAAATAGATAGATACAGCGCTTTTAAATGTCAATATGATATCAGCATATGAAAATATCGCGATATTTCAGTGTATCAATGTTTTTCCCGAGCCCTAGTCTTCAGAAGTTTTAAAGTCTGTAAAAAAGAACTTTTTGAAGAAGAAGAAGTTTTTCTAGTTTTTTTTTAGACTTTAGAAACAGCGGCCTGATCAGTTAAATATCGGTGGGGTGGCCGATACCGATACTCAGTTTTAAGGCCGAAATAGGCCAAATAGGGGTCAATTATATCATGCATCCCTACTATAAACAGTATATATATATATATATATATATATATTTATAAAGAACTTCCTCTGCTACAGTGACGTCATCTCTCATCATCATCATCCTCTTCTGTGTAGAGGTCATATTTCCTGAAGTTACCTGGTGTGCGTTTGTGATTGACTCTACATGGTTCTCATTGCCTGCAGCTACTTCAGGTTCAGTCTGGAAACCTGGATTTTATTTGAATATACACTTTTTAAAAAGTGATGATGTCATTTTATGTTTGTATAAAGTGTCTCGTGACGAAACCAGTCTGGACTTTTTAACAGACTCTGAGATTCAAGAGAGAAAGAAATGACAGAAATCTGTTTAATAAGATAAACAACAACAACAACAGTCTCAGTTTGTATCTCTGATGGTTAAATAAAGACTTTTAACAGGGAAGAAGAGGAAAAAGAAGACAGAATAGATACTAATGATCAGTTTACTGGAGTTTATTTTAACTGCTATTCTTTAGTTCTTACATTTAAAAAACAGTTTGAGAACAAATATTTATTTTTTGCGTATTTTTTCTAAAGTTATATGTCTGTCTTCTGTGTTGGTAAGAGAAAAAATTTCCCAACTTGGTGGTCAAAAAAGACTTTTTCTATTCTATTCTATCCGGAGTAGTTTATGTGAAACATAAGCTGCTTCCTTTCTGAATGGTGTCTTCAGACGTGTGGACCACATAACACGGTGACCTCAGCATTTTCTAACCTCTGGCTACGGACCTGCTTATCAGTGCAGCAATAATTGTCATCAAACAGCCAAAGAGAAAAAAATAAGATTGTTCAGGCACGTTTTTGAAGAATATTTCAATTTCTTTTAAATAAAAGCTCATTTCCTTTCCGATTTTTGAATAAAAGCCTGTTGTTAAACTTGACCCATTCATTCATTCTACTCTTCAGTATTTCAAATGATCTCTTGGAGCGTTTGTCATCCATGCTCTTGCATTTTTGCTAAAAGCTGCTCAGCTTTCTGTAGAATAACAGTCTTACACCCGCATCAGCTCCTGTAATCAGCTGGAACTTCAGTTGAAGCATAAAAACCTGCCTGATTAATCAGAGCCATGAAGACACGTCATTCCGGAGCAAAACCGGGATCTGGTGCATCAACATTCACATGTTTAACTGTGTTTTTAAGGTCCAGCTGTGGCGCGGAGCCAACATGCAAATAAGCTGAGGATTTGCTTCACACATGCAGAGAAAGGAAAGAGGGGGGGCATGTGCACGGCATACTGAGAGAAAAGTTTGAAAAGTCTCTCAGTCTGAGCAAACACTGGCCATTTCACAGCGACAGAGAAGAGCGCGAGAGATAAATGAACTCGGACGCGCAACAAAGACGCGCAGACAGGAGAGAAGGACGAGCCCAGAGGGGGGGGGGGGGGGGGGCGGACTTACGTGGCTGCCAGCCGGTAGCATCTCCGGGCTCCGCTCCGCTTCCAGCGCCTCTGCGGGTTCGCTACGATGGGAGCGCGTGACGTGAAAGCGCACGCCTTTGTGTGGGTTTGTGTGTGGTATCAGATCAGTCGTCAGCAGCGGTATGCAAGCTCAACTTTGCTCTGCTGTATTTGTACTGAATAGCAGTGGGAGGGAGTGACATCACTGCATTCATCTGTTTCTCTCCTCCTCTTTCCTTTTGTTTTCTGCGGTTTAGTTTCACTGCCAATAAAACATGAGATAAGAGCAGGCGGGGAAATGTCACGTCTTTGTAAAAATATGTAGCTAAATTAGAGATGCACCATGGAAGTTTTGACCGATATCTGATATGCCGATATTTTAAAACTCATGTGGCCGATAACCGATACCGAAAAAAATTGCAAATAGCAGTTATGTTATCGGTTTCTTGAAAAATAGGAGTGGGGGAAAAAAACGATATACTGAAATATCGATATTTTCCTATGCCGATATCAAATTGATATTTGAAAATGCTGTGTTGTTCTATTTTACTTACAAAATCTCCCAAGAGTTCACCGTTCTGTTACAGATCTCACAATATTTTGTGAACAGAACGATGAAATATCGCAAGATTTCATTACAGCACTTTTAAATAATATGATATCAGCATATGAAAATATTGCAAAATTTTCATGAATTCTCGTGAGACTTTTTAACAGAACAATAAAATATCGCAAGATTTTGTTACTAAAATAGATAGCTACAGCGTTTTTAAATGTCAATATGTTATCAGCATATGAAAATATTGCGATATTTTAGTGTGTCGATATTTTTTTCCAGCCATAGTCTTTAGAAGTTTTAAAGTCTGTAAAAAATAAGTTTTTGAAGTTTAGACTTTAGAAACAGCGGGCTGATCAGTTAAATATAGGTTAAATATCGGTATATATATATATATAAATGTGGTTTTGATCTATTTTACTAATGAAATCTTGCGATATTTCAGCGTTTTGTACAAAATCTCACGAGAATTCACGAAATATCATAAGATTTTGTAACAGAAAGATGAAATCTTGTGAGATTTTGTAAGTACAATAGATAGACACCACGTTTTTAAATATTAATTTGATATCGGCATAGGAAAATATCGAGATATTTCAGTGTATCGATTTTTTTCCCACCCCTATTTTTCAAAGCGCCGGAAAAGGAGAACAAAACTGCTGTTTGAAATGACTGCTTAATTTTTTTCAGCTTTAATATCTGTGTTGGTATCATTTGTTGGCCACATGAGTTATAAAATATCGGATATCTGCCAAAATTCCAACATCATGCCTCCCTAGCTGAATGCACTTGTTTCCTTCTGACTGCAGCATTGCTGCTCCTATGTTTCTGGGATTTGGGGAAAGTGATTCTCATATTTCTGCAGATACTCTGCAGAGCTGCAGCTGACCTCCTTTTCCTTCTTTTTCCTTCCTTGAGGAAGTCCTGCTGCTTTGGATGAAGCCATTAATCACAATAACACATTTGCAGGAAGGAATCTGGGTATTTATTCCACAGGATTTTTCCGTCAACAGGTTGTTGACACAGTTTTCATACCAGCAGTCATTGTTTCGTGCTCGCTCTGCCTCATAAGTGCCAGATCTGATAAGCCCAGTTAGTGTGGTTATCGGTCACATGGTTCACTGGAGTTCCAGCGATTAATGTCACAAGTGTGAAGGATCAAACTTGTGTAGATGAGGAAGCTGTCTGCTGGGTTTTTACCCGCCTGTTCAGGTGTTTACATGAATAATACGAGTCATTTTCTGTGGATCTGGATGGTATTTGGTGCCTGTAACAGTTAGCTTACAAATATGATACAAGTGATTGAACAAATGATAAAATTTCATTTTTATTTTCAAAGGTCTCCTATTAAGTAGCACCAAAATGTTTCTTTAAGCCCCTGATTACTAAACTTACTGTCGTAAATTTGCGACAGACCAGTTATTATTTTATTTATTTATTTACCTATTATTCTTAGTATTATTATGAATATTAATATAATGATGGGCAGAAAGGATAGACCGATACATCTGCCAGCCGATATTTGAATTCTTTTTTTTTTTTTTTTACTAGTATCAGCATCGGCCGTACCACTTGGTATAATTTAAAGACTTTTTGAAAAAATATATATATATATATATATTTATTACATGTTTCTATTTAATATTTATTTACAAATGCACTGTTTCTTTTTTACATATTTATTTTAGATGCTTTTTTTTTTATATTATAAGAGTTATAAAAATAACTTTTCATTGTATCCTTCATTATATTAATTTGGGTTTCAAATGCAGTATCTGCTACAAATATCGTCAGGTTGTATCGCCTTTGGCTGATAAGAAAGTATCGGTATTGGCCCTAAAAAAATCTGTATCGGTCGATCCTTAATGTGCAGCATTGTTGTGTGAAATGCTGTATTGTTATTGGTGAGATGGGAGTCCAGGGGCTTGGTCTGTGAAAATTAATTTCCCCTCAAGAACAAAATAGTCTAATGTTAAGTCAATAATAATAATATTAATAATAATAATAATAATTGTCCTTTCACACAGGCTCCGTGGCTGTGTTTAAATAACTAAAAGCGTCTTTCTAAACCTGAAAAGTCAGTTTACATGTGAAACCAAAACCTAGTGTCTCGTCTGTGGAAACCATTACGTCATCAGTGGGTGAGGGGTGGATGAACCTGAACGTCAGACCAAATAATCAATGAAGAAGGTTACCAGGACGTAAAAAAAAAAAAAAAAAAAAAAAAAATCTGTGAAATGTTCACACATTCCTGGAATAAACGACCTGTAACCTTCAGAGAAATTGTTATGCATCATTTAAATACAACAATAGTTAAAAACTCAGCAACAGTGTACCCCCCACGTATAACACTGATGGTTGTTTTTGCAGTGTGAAATTTTAAAGAGTGATGAATAGAGTTAAAAAATAATTTATTTGTTGAATAAAAAAAAAAAAACAAAAAAAAAAAAGAATTTAGGAATTAAAAAATAAAAAAAAGGGAAAAAATAAAAAATTATATAATATAAAAAAAAAAAAAAAAAAAAAAAAAAAAAAAAAAAAAAAAAAAAAAAAAAAAAAAAAAAAAAGAATTAAAAAAAAAAACAAAAAGAGGGGGGGGGGAAGGGAGGGGGGGGGGGGGGGGGGGTTAAGAGATGAAAAAAAAAAAAAAAAAAAAAAAAAAAAAAAAAAAAAAAAAAAAAAAAAAAAAAAAAAAAAGAGAAAAAAAAAAAAAAAAAAAAAAAAAAAAAAAAAAAAAAAAAGAAAAAAAAAGAAAGGAAAAAAAAAAAAAAAAAAAAAAAAAAAAAAAAAAAAAAAAAAAAAAAAAAAAAAAAAAAAGAAAGAAAAAAAAAAAAAAAAACAAATAGGAAACAAAAAACAAAAAAAACTTTAAGATATATTAACTAGATGTCTTTTTAATGTGCAACCTTTTAAAGTAAATGCGTAGTCCATGTCTGCTTTTCTTTTCCTATATAACATGTCGTCTATGTACATGTCATTGTATAGATGACAACCTTACCTTATTCACAAAAAGGTAAAGTTAGCTAATGAAACATTGTGAAATTAGATAGTCTAAAACTGTATTTTGATGACTAATAAAAAATACGACTCAGTTTGCTGTTTTGTGTTTAAGCAGTTGTTAGCAACATTACCATTCTGATATCAGTTAACTGCCTGGCTGGTTTTAGCTAGTAGCTAGCTCTTATCAGGGTTTATTTAGGCTGCGGAGCGACGGGAAAGACATGCTGCTAACATGCGACTCGTCTTTTTGAGGGTGCAACCATGTACGATTATTTCCGTGCTTCTGCATACAACAACATTTTTTCTACTCATGGGCTCAGTGTTACAGTGTTATTCCCTCCTGTCAGTAGGGAAAAAGAGGTCAGGTCGGCGTTAGCATCGGTAAAACGTCTCAGTGGGAAGGATGAAATGTTAGAACACCGGCAGCAACTTGTTACCAGCATGGATTTATCGATGGAAAACAAATAAAAATCGTCTTGTTACAGTCAACAGCACGGCGCTAATGTTTGATTATGAATCATTACCGCTAAAATTGTTATTGCAGAAAAGCAGAAGTGGACACTGTCGAGAAAAACTAATGTAAACGTAACGGTGAGCTAGCCTCGGCTGAGATGAAGTGGACGCTGCACAAACTCTCACAGCCGTATAGGAGCCCAAGTTTTCTTCTATCTTTATCAAAAGTACGTTTCCTTTTTGGAGTGTTGAGCATTTTTCAGTCTTTTTTTTTGTTGATTTTGACAGTTCACACCAACTTCTGGTCATTTTCTTGGCGCGTTAAATGAGGCTTTTCCTGGATTTTCTTGTCCCCTGTTTGATGGCGCATCTAATACACACTAAAAAACAGAGGTACGAGACAGGATCATTTCTGTACCTGTAGGTACATTTGTTACAAATGTTCTCTCAAAAGTACAATATTGGTCTTTATGAGGCCAGAAGTACCTATATACTATGAAAAAGGCTCCAAAGTGATATAAAGTACAAATTTGTACCATTCCAACCCTAAGGGTACCTGCAGCATTGAAAAATGTGTGTAGCTTGTACAATAAGTATAAATAACAGTACTTCTAAACAGTAGTATAATTATAGTTATTATATTATGATTTTCAAAATAATCATAGTAATAATTATATGTATAATTATATGTGTTCTGCTTAAGATTTCTATAATAATTATTCATTTATTATTAGCATCTTTGATTGTTGTCATAATCTCTATTTTATTGACTTTTATTCATCATCTTTAATTGGTTTAATTGTACTTTATGAACTCATACAGCTTGATAAGGAACAAAAATGGACCATGAAGGTACAGAAATGTCTTTCAGAAAGGAACCCCCCCAGCAACAAGCTTTGGACCCTTTTAAGTACAAATTGGTACCTCTATGTTTGAGTGTGTAGGGCTCGAAATGGTGACGTCTGGAACTTGGAAAATCGCAATGCATTGTGGGTTTTACGGTTAATTTTCTAGTGTGTTTGCTCTGACTCATACACTAGTGCACTCATAGCTAGGCTATTATGACTCTGACCTGAATTTTTCTGTCTGTTTAAGCGCCCTGAGGTGACATTGTCATGGATGGACGCTATACAAATAAAGTTAAATTGAATTGAATACACAAGTCTGTTCTTGTTCTTTTTCTTTTGATTTACAAGTTTGCTACAAGTTAAAAACATGGCGCAATCGTGCTGAGTCATTAACTGCCACAGTCGTTCACACGATCGTTCCGCGTGAACGATTTGAGACTGAGTTACTATTTTTAATTTCAGATGCAAAGCCAGGGAGCTCGGATATGTGAGCTAACGAAGAGACGCCGAACGGCCTGGATAGCAACCGTGAAGCGATCAATATGCTATTTTCAGACTGGTAAGTTCTGTTCTCTTAGTGTTGTAGTGTTATGCTGTTTCACACGTAGCATTTAGCTAGCTGCTAGCGTTAGGCAAGCTAGCTGAGAGCACAAACGAAGTAAAAGCAGACACAATCTTACTCTCTTTCCTCCACTTATCGATTACTTTTGAGTTTATGTCGTAAATGTCCTCACTCATAGCAGATCGACTGTTAGAGTTCATGATATCGGACCTCTTTCCGCGTGAGGGAGACCTGCATATGAAATGAATAAAACCCGTTCAGAAAGATGGAAATTAGCCATTGGCTATAATCTTGCATATTTAAATGGAAACGTATATTTATGCCTGTTTTTAAACTAAATACATTGAAACTGGATTGAAATTGAGAAGTCCCGGTGAAAAACGGGAGCTAGATGTGAGTTGCTGGATCCCATGACGTGTCACCATAGCTGACCACCCCCACCCAGGATAACTTCAGTGGTGTAAACTCCCCCCACTTTAGTTTTGGTGAAACTGGTTTGAAAGTAGGTCGGTTCAGCAGAAAGCGAGTCTCCAGAACCAGAACAACCTCTGATAGCACTACCAAGTCAAGTTCTTACAAATATTCAGAGGCAAGTGAATGCATCATCTCATCATCAATGTATGATGATCAAAGTATTAATATAGAATTAGAAAATATCAATGGCTGTTTGGTTAATTTAGCTTTATTTGTTACGACCGCTTGTTTTTAATAATTGGTCGGTTATAATTGACAGTATTTCCTAAAACCAAGCCTTTTCCTCACATGTGCCCTGCTCAGTCCCCCCGTAAAAAACATGACTAGACCCACATATTAAACATGTGAAAGCAACTTAAATTTCTCTGTAAGGACCAAATTAGATTTTATCGAACACGTCCGTTATAAAAAGGCTCTTTTGAAAGCTGTAAGACCATAAAACACATCATATAAACTTCCCCCTAAATCAATAAAACCATTATCTTCAATTTCCTGATTACAAAACTCAGATTTTAAAGAATAATCTGAAAATGTAAACGACCCTTTTGGTTTATTTCAGCGTGAAACCATCTCATGAGCAGTTCAGAGACATTTAATCTGAACTGGAAATGAAACCTTGCAGCCATCAGCAGCTGATAACGCTGAGTTTCAACCAAAACTGGTGTTGCAGTGAAACCAGACACCTGTTTTTTTTAGCCCAGCTTGTCCCTGTTATCGGGCAGAAAGCTGAAGGTCAAATCATAAACAACACTCAGCTTTATTAATCTGTTTATGTTGTGATTTCAGGAATGTGAGCATGTTTAGGCTTTATTCTAATTACTCAGTTGCCTACATTTCCTTTAACCTCTGACCTCCTGACTGACCTTCACCGCAGATCAGGGTTTTATGATCATTTTCTCTGATTTATTCTAACGTGCTCAAAGTGACAGTGTTGCTTTTTAAAATATCATTTCCTTTGTTATTTTTCCACTACAGGTCACCTCTCCTCTAATTATCATGTGACTATATCTGGAGCCTGTAAACAGGAATTATTAACAGCTGAGGAAAATGTTCCTGGAGGGAAGGAATGATTCATCTTTACCTGACGCAGTCTTTCCTCTTAAAGTGCCTGATAAGGCAGCACACCTTGGGAAAGTCCCGCCACTTAACAAGCGATTGTTTCTGCATGTGAGTGCACGTGGCAGAGTGTAGAAAAACACTCACGGTCAAATGGTAATCATGCTTGAACAGCGCCCTCTGCTGGACGCATGCGCAAATGCAAGCAGGGTCGATAATATCCAAGCGCTGCTAAATGAGACGATGCTTGGAATAAAATCAGTGAATGATTGTGCAATTTGCAGTTTATCTCATTGCCTTGATTTCAACATATCTGCATCTAAAATTAGGATATATCTGCGTTTTTTTTTTCAAATACAGTCATGCTCAAGATTATTGACACCCTCCAATTAAAGAAAAGGCTAAATTCACAATAATAATTCAAATAAGAGGAAACGAAAGAAACTAATAATATATAAAAATTTACAAAATTATAATTTAGTGAATTGTAATATTGCTTTTGAATTGTGGTCGGAAATAATAATTAAAAAAAAAAAAAACTGGCCCTGACACATTAGAGCAGGGGTTCCAAACTTTTTTCAGACTCCTACAAGAACAAATCAGAATTAGGTTATAAACACAAAATCTACAACATTTTACGACAAAAAGAGGGACAACAGAAAAAAACTGGTTGAAACTGATTTAAAAAAGAGATAAAATGGTGCAGTAATAGATCATGTTGAAAATAAAAAGGCTCAATTTAAATAATCTGGAAAAACATGGATTTTATTTCTTTAGACAGGAAATTAAAGCACAAAATTTATTTAAACAATTTGTTTATTTAAATTTTTCTTAATTTTTTGAAGAACTTCGTTGCAGAAATGGAGACTCATCAGACAAGGCAACATTTCTCCATCTTCTATTGTCCAATGTTGGTGAGTCTGTGTGAATTGTAGCCTCAGTTTCCTGTTCTTAGCTGACAGGAGCGGCACCCGGTGTGGTCTTCTGCTGCTGTAGCCCATCTGCTTCCAGGTTGGATGTGTTGTGCATTCAGAGATGCTCTTCTGCAGACTTCGGTTGGAACAAGTGCTTATTTGAGTTCCTGTTGCCTTTCTATCAGCTGGAACCAGTCTGGCCATTCTCCTCTGACCTCTGACCTCTGGCATCAACAAGGCATTTGCACCCACAGAACTGCTGCTCACTGGATATTTCCTCTTTCTGGGACCATTCTCTGTAAACCCTAGAGATGGTTGTGCAGGAAAATCCCAGTAGATCAGCAGTTTCTGAAATACTCAGACCAACAACCATGCCACGTTCAAAGTCACGTAAATCACAGTTCTTCCTCATTCTGATGCTGGTTTGAACTGCAGCAGATCGTCTTCAACCATGTCTACACGCCTAAATGCATCAAATTGCTGCCATGTGATTGGCTGATTAGAAATTTGTGTTCACAAGCAGTTGGACAGGTGTACCTTATAAAGTGGCCAGTATGTTCATTAATATGTACTGTCCCTATCAAATAAACAAATAATAAAAAGACTGAAGATAGAATAAATGCACAGAATTTTAAAGCTTCTCATTAAAAATACTGAATGCAAAAAGGTTTGTAACATGCAAACTATTTATTTATTGCAAAATTAAGGTAAAATACGGGGCTACAAATATCTTAAATTAAGAGCCATTCGGGAGTTGAAAGACCCGGCTGTTCTTTGGGAGCTGAATCAAAAGAGTCGGTTCTCTGAAAAGAGCCGAACTTCCATCACGATTCTGTAATAATCTCACATGTCTCAGCTTTCTGTGCAGACTAAGCTCATACAGTCCTCGTAGCTGTGAAGATATACTTTATTTATGTTGGGTATGTGTTTTTGGACATGAAGCAGAAAAAATGAGCCTCTTCAACAAGACGTTAAAGGAATATTCCACCCACAGAATGATGTAACTTTATCTTCCACCCCCCCTCATGGTGAGAAAGACTCTGCAGCACTTTTTTAATATCTCAAATGCAGCCGGTGATCAGGAAGGCTTCTCGTTTCCCCCCGACTTTCATATAATGGAGTTCACCGGGGTCCGAGCCAAAAAGGTCCATAAAAGTCCACAAAAACGTGTCAATATTCCTCCATACTGCTCGTCCAATGTAATCCAAGTGTCCTGAGTGGGTAGCGTCCAGATTTTACTGGAAACGACGTCATTTAGTAGATTTTTAGAGCCTAAACAGTAGAACATCGCATCTCCTGCAAGCACGCCGATGCATGTTCATGAAACTATGGAAGCCGCGGCAGACGAGATCACGCGTTCTCTTTTTCTCTTTCTTTCTTTGTTTTAAATCAATATCAACCCCTCTTGGACCCTCTTGTGTTTGTCCCGGTTTGTCTGCAGCTCTGTCGCTCTTAGCACAATGTAAACAGCGAATTTCTTCTTCTACGCTTGTATTATTGGCAGAGTAGGCTCTGAACGCCGCGGTTTCCGTAGTGCCGTGAACTCGCCGAGCGTGCGTCGCAGAAATACGATGTTCTACTCTTTAGGCTCTAAAAATCTACTAAATGATGGTTTCCAGTAAATTCTGGAGGAAACCCACCAGGAAAATGAATAAAATGGAAAAGGGGGAAGAAATTTGTGACTTTTATGGACCTTTTAGGCTCTAACCCCGGGAAATCTAAAGGGGGGCTATTTGAAATATTAAAAAAGTGCTGCAGAGTCTTTCTCACCATGAGGGGGGGTGGAAGATAAAGTTACATCATTCTGAGGGTGGAATATTCCTTTAAATAATCAAAGTGGACACTGAACACTTACAAATCACATTTTAATGCAGTTTTCCTAATAAAAGCATTGATCAGTCATCATTTGACATAAACTTTCTTGCATGTTCCAGCAGATTTTCTGCAGCTGCTGGTTGAAGTTTACATCCGGGTTCGATGGCAGTTTTCCTCCATGCTCTGCACCAAATTCTTATAAAAGCGAAGCAAAACAATGAGGAGCCGACAGCTATTTCTTCTTCTTTTTACACAAGTTGGCAGCATTAACAGATTCCTATTTCAAACACATTTAGTGAGACAGATTCATGACATGACCTCTGACCCCTGTAATGGAACATGCACTGTAGGTTAAACAGAGACAGAGATCACCTCTAAGTCTCTCCTGACTCTGGCTGATAGTGGACTGGTTCCAGTATGTAAATTATAACTCTTATCTACGAGGGACACATCGGAGCATGACATGTCTCAGGTGACGTGCCACATCTTCGCTGTTGACCTCAATCTTACATTTCCCCATCATGCCTTTGAAGACCTGTTCAGGAACACGACTGCCCAGATTTTCTGTGGCAAAACGATCGTATTCCCATGTCATCCTCTTAACTGCTCCATGTTTAATGCATGAACAGGCATGCAGCCGGCCCCGCCGACAGGACGAACTCTTCCAGTCACATAAGAAATGCATGTGGTTAAACATTCCACACACAGGAATTGCTTCAGCTTCCCGATGTAATTCACTCAGAATAAACTGCACTGGAGCAATTCCCCTCGAGGATTACTGTTTTTTTATTTTTCCTAGTTTACATCGTGTGTTTGAGCAGACTTTAACAGCACTACTCCAAACAGGCTGTTGGTGTTACTGTAGTTACACAAAGTAAAACAAGCATCTGCTGTAGTAGTTTTCAATATCAACACAGTCTCCTGCAACACGACTTAGCATGGGCTGAAAATGAAAGCGTGGGTATTACCAGAGGAAATGCTTGACTGATTACATGATATGGCTGAATAAGCATACAAGAGCAGCCTATAGCAATTAATGCAACCTTAATTAATGGTGAGGGAAGCGGAAAAAAGCGTCATTATAAATTTCACATATCATCACCTTATAAAGTCGCTGCAGTCGATGCGATGGTGCAGATCTGCTGAGTCATGCGTCCTGGAAACCTGATTTCTCCATCAACTCATGGAGGACTGGTCTGGGTTTGAAGCCTGAAGGTGTTTGATGAAGCTAAGTTTTCATTCTCCACATACACATTGTTTTTTGTAACTTAAAAGTAGTGTGTAAAAATCAAAGGTTTGACGGAAAAATGTAATAATCTAATCCAAAACTGTCTCTATTGATGTGTAATCATCACTTCACTAGAATGGCTGTTATGTTTGTTTTCTTAGAATGAGTCATTTATAGCTGCTTGCTGGGGCCCACATATATGGAGGCGGCCATATTTGTGCCACCATTTTAACTGGTGTCCCTAAATGGACAAAACAATGTGTGAAGTGAGAACTCTGAACTTTAAAACTACTGTAGCACTGCACTTACTCATAGTCCAGTCATAGCTGAGTTAGTGTCATAACTGAACTGAATTCCTGCTCTGTCCATAGTTTAAAGCAGAACTCAGTCACTCAGTCTCCTCTTCACTACGTCGTCACTTCGTCTCTGCTTCGTCTGCTTTGTCTCCGCTTCGTCCCCGCTTCGTCCCCGCTTCGTCCCCGCTTCGTCCCCGCTTCGTCTCTGCTTCGTCTCCGCTTCGTCTCCGCTTCGTCTCCGCTTCGTCCCCGCTTCGTCCCCGCTTCGTCCCCGCTTCGTCTCTGCTTCGTCTCCGCTACGTCTCCACTTCTTCTCCGCTTCGTCTCCGCTTCGTCCCCGCTTCGTCCCCGCTTCGTCCCCGCTTCGTCCCCGCTTCGTCTCCGCTTTGTCACCGCTTCATCTGCTTTATCTCTGCTTCATCTGCTTCGTCTCCGCTTCGTCTCCGCTTCGTCCCCGCTTCGTCCCCGCTTCGTCCCCGCTTCGTCCCCGCTTCGTCCCCGCTTTGTCCCCGCTTCGTCTCCGCTTCGTCTCTGCTTCGTCTCCGCTTCGTCTCCGCCTCGTCTCCGCTTCGTCTCCGCTTCGTCTCCGCTTCGTCTCCGCTTCGTCTCCGCTTCGTCTCCGCTTCGTCTCCGCTTCGTCTCCGCTTCGTCTCCGCTTCGTCCCCGCTTCGTCCCCGCTTCGTCTCCGCTTCGTCCCCGCTTCGTCTCCGCTTCATCTCCGCTTCGTCTCCGCTTCGTCCCCGCTTCATCTGCTTCGTCTCTGCTTCATCTCCGCTTCGTCTCCGCTTCATCTCCGCTTCGTCTCCGCTTCGTCCCCGCTTCGTCCCCGCTTCGTCTCCGCTTCGTCTCCGCTTCGTCTCCGCTTCGTCCCCGCTTCGTCTCTGCTTCGTCTCTGCTTCGTCTCCGCTTCGTCTCCGCTTCGTCTCCGCTTCGTCACCGCTTCGTCTGCTTCGTCTCCGCTTCGTCTCTGCTTCGTCTCCGCTTCATCTCCGCTTCGTCTCCGCTTCGTCTCCGCTTCGTCTCCGCTTCGTCCCCGCTTCGTCTCTGCTTCGTCTCCGCTTTGTCTCCGCTTCATCTCCGCTTCATCTCTGCTTCGTCTCCGCTTCATCTCCGCTTCGTCTCCGCTTCGTCTCTGCTTCGTCTCCGCTTCGTCTCCGCTTCGTCTCCGCTTCGTCCCCGCTTCGTCTCTGCTTCGTCTCCGCTTCGTCTCCGCTTCGTCTCTGCTTCGTCTCCGCTTTGTCTCCGCTTCGTCTCCGCTTCGTCCCCGCTTCATCTCTGCTTCGTCTCCGCTTCGTCTCCGCTTCGTCCCCGCTTCGTCTCTGCTTCGTCTCCGCTTTGTCTCCGCTTCGTCTCTGCTTCATCTCTGCTTCGTCTCTGCTTCATCTCCACCTCATCTCCGCTTCGTCTCCGCTTCGTCTCAACTTCGTCTCCGCTTCGTCTCAACTTCGTCTCCGCTTCATCTCCACCTCATCTTCGCTTCGTCCCTGCTTTGTCTCCGCTTCGTCTCTGCTTCATCTTCGCTTCGTCTCTGCTTTGTCTCCGCTTCGTCTCTGCTTCGTCTCTGCTTTGTCTCCGCTTTGTCTCCGCTTCGTCTCTGCTTCGTCTCTGCTTCGTCTCTGCTTCATCTTCGCTTCGTCTCTGCTTTGTCTCCGCTTCGTCTCTGCTTCGTCTCTGCTTCGTCTCTGCTTTGTCTCCGCTTTGTCTCCGCTTCGTCTCTGCTTCGTCTCTGCTTCGTCTCTGCTTCATCTTCGCTTCGTCTCTGCTTTGTCTCCGCTTCGTCTCTGCTTCGTCTCTGCTTCGTCTCTGCTTTGTCTCCGCTTTGTCTCCGCTTCGTCTTCGCTTCGTCCCTGCTTCGTCTCCCCTTCGTCTCTGCCACTTCGCTGCCACTTTGTTGCTGCTTCATCATCGTGTAAAATATAAGCTACAATTAAAGAACACTTCTCCAAAACTGACTCGTACTATAGCAGCTGGAAAAGTCCTGAAAATGTCCTGGAAAAGTCCAGGAAACAACTTCAAGAAAAGAGTGGGAACCCTGAATTATGAGTTCCACTTTGTTGCATTTCTGTTCTGCGGAGTCTTTCTTGTAAAGTGACTCTGTCGTGTATCAACAGAAGCCGTCCTGAAACTTTTCAGTTGGCCTTTTATTCCAAGTCACACTTCCATATTTTCATGTGACTTCCATATTTACAACTTGGCAAACAGAGACGGAGTGTGACACTGTTGCCATGGCGACCGGTCTGTCAGTTGACCGGGATGCCTGTCAGAGTCATAGTTGGTGCACACACACAGTTTCTCTAACACACACGCCGCATTCTGTCACCATGTTGGCAAGGTCGTCAGTGTTTTCCTCGTCTGTCTGTCTGCCCGTCTTTCCCTCACACACACTGTCGCACACGCGTGAACGCAAACACGGACCGGTTTGTCCATGACCAAGCGTCTGAACACTGGATGCAGTTTTCTCTGATTTTCATGTATTTAGGGAGATTTTATGAAATGTGTCACTGCAACCTGCTTTTTCATGCCTGTGGATATAAAGACCCAGATGAGAATCACACATTTTCATGCACATGCACACACTATAAGTGCTTACATGCTGTGTCCCCCTCCTTGTCAGGGGTAATGAATGCTGATGAGGTAGTCAAGGGAATCACTGTAGTCCAACACAAAGGCATGCAGTGAAATAATGATGTCCACCGTGCAGGTGAGCATGAGGTCTTGCTTTCTTTTCCCTCTGAATCTGTCTCAATCAGGCGAGAGGATGCTGACAGTTTTACGTAGCAGTACAAGGTCGTCATGTTACAGATGGTGCCTCAGCGTGTAATACTTGTCTTCTGCTGAGTGATTTGTTTGGTTTTTAGGCACAATTTGACAACATATGCTACAAAAGATTGAAATAGTGTTTAGGAAATCATAAATATTGAAGACTTATTTTATCTGTTTGTCAAGTGTTGTGTAACCAGGGAAATCTGAAGCCATTTTTCATTCTTTTTTTCACTCTTTTAGGCAATGTAAGTCTATTTATATAACTAATCACATAGATAGAAACAATTTAATGTGCTTTACATGATATAAAGAAGATATTACAAGAAACACAAACCATGAAACAACTAGAATTAGTCTAGATAAGCTAAATGATACACTGCAGAGTTCATGCAGTGCTGAGAAAAGAGAAATTTAATCTCCACTGGCAGTTTGTTCTACTTGTTTGCAGGATAGCGGCTAAATGCTGCTTCTCCATGTTTACTTTGGTCTGGACTAGATGACCTGAGTCCTTGGATCTAAGAGCCCTGCGACATTTGTGTCCTCTGAACATGTCACAGATACTGTGTATTCTGAGTTTTGGGAGACAAAACCTATGATTCTGTTGATGCTTTTGAGTTGGTAAAAAGCCGCCTTGGTGACAGCTGTGATGTGGTGATTGGAAGTCAGATCTGAGTCCATTAACACTCCAAGGTTTCAAACTTGGTCGGTAACCAAAGCTGACCCTCTTCTCTTTGTAACCAAACAAAATAATCTCAGTTTTCTCTTTGTTTAATTGGGAAAACTTCTTTGTCATTTCTCCTGTACATAAAGTTGTATATCGTCTGCATAACTGTGATAATTGATGTTAAAATGATGTAATATATGACCTTGAATTCAGTATGCAACATGGTTTAAATTAAATAAAATAAATAAATTATTATCGTATAGTAAAAAATCTAATTACATGATCTTTAGTGGAAAAAAAAATCCTATCCCAAAGATGTATTTAAAATTAAACTTGATTCAACAGAACTTCCTCAAGTACCATCAAATATATTTTTGGGAATTTCTCAGTTACTCACCAAGCAGAGTCAATTTTCAATAAGATATAGAGTTAAATTGTGGATTATTCATTTAGCAGACAGGTGTGACAGCGTTGATAGTTTTAAGAGACGTTTCAAAGGTAATTTGATTGTTGATTCATCATATTTTACATGCATGTATTCACTTCAATATTACTTGGTTTTTTTGTGCGTTTGTTTTTTGTGTGAGAGTTTTTTTTTTGTTGGGGTTGTTTTGTCTTCGTTGTCCTTTTTTTTCTGGTTTGGTTTTTCAATACTGGATGAATTAGTTTTAATTGCTATGAATAATATATCTTATTTCTGTCGTTTGTTTTCATTACTGGCTTTGTTATAGGTGGAGGCTTGTTATAAGCCTCCTTGGGCTTTTTTTTTTTTTTTTTGCCTCTCCTGGAACTGTGCTGTCTTATTTTTCTTATAAATTGCTTTTTTTTTTTTTTTTTTTTTTTTTTTTTATCTGAGAGGGGGGAGAAGGGATATGTTTTTCACTATCTCCATATCTATAAAAAGAATAAGAGAGCGGAGGGAGGAGCCTCAAAGGGGAGCGGGGGAAGGGAGGGGGATAAGGACTTCGCAGAGGGATACATAGTGTTTAACTGGGGTTTGGGTGGGCTGGAGCCCCGGGCCCCAGCGCACCGCCACGACACCAACAAGCCACCCAACTCCACTATAATTATAAAAAATTTATAAAAAAATTTTAAATTTTTAAATATACCCTTATAAATTTTCTTATAAATCTTCTGTACTTTTCATATGTGCAAAATAAAAAAAAGAAGAGAAAAAAGAAAGAAGAAGAATAGAAGTGGTCCAAGAGCTGATCCCAGGGGCACTCCACAAGTCATAGTAATTGCTCATATTATAGCCGCCATTTGTAACAAAATAACTCCAGTCTTTCAAATGGAACATGAACCATTAAAGGGCAGTTTCTGGTCATCTCCTGAAGCTGGTCACAAGTATTCTGCCATCTGTGCCGAGGCAGTGAACTTTACCGAACCAAAACAGGAAGAAAGGAGGTCAAAGAAACAGAAATATCACCGGGGAGGGACTCACAGGTTTGCTCTGGCAGGTCCAATAAACCTTCATTCAGATTGGGATCTGGGGAGTCTTAAAGCCAGTTCAGGACCTTCAGTTGACCTGCTGTGGGAGTCTGTTGCTGTCAAGGAGTCCTGTTGCCATGGTTGCTGCTCTTGGTGAGCAACCATGTTTAAGTTTCCCAGCTAAAATTTGCTTTGCTTTGCCAGCAGAAATGACTTATCTGCCAGTGGCGACCAGTCACTGCATGAAGCCCATCTGCACATCAGCTAACAGGTGGAGTACATTTCTCGAGTATCTCATCTAAATATAAAACTGAAAACAAGTTGTTTGCAGTTCCACTGGCTTTAAAATCCGAACCGGTAAACACATCTTAGGGTTTCTGCAAAAACAGGAAAGTTTTACAAGAAACAACTTGGATTTTGTCAAGGGAGCCTCAGTGTGCAGTGCAACAGCTTTGAAACAAATCTATCTATTTGTGCTCATCCTCTGCAGTAAATCTGCACATGCACACATACGAATACACACACATTAATACGAAATCCAAATCAGAGATGCAAACATGCTTTTACACACAGACTCAGTGTCCTGTGAAGTTCTGTGATAAAGAAAATCAAAGAGCCACACCATGTGTGCACCCTTTCTGTGATCTGTGCATGCTGTGTGTGCATGCAGTGGCTCCGTGTGTGTGTGTGTGTGTGTGTGTGTGTGCGCCCAAGCTGTCTCAGAGAGCTCCCCGTTGTTTAGCCTGCATGGCAGACGGAGCTGCTGCTGTAAACTCTGTGGATCAATGCTTGTTTGAAGGATTTCTCTATTTAAATCCACCTCCGTCAGCAGGGACTGCATCCTGTTTTGTATATGTGTGTACGTGTGTGTGTGTATGTACTCAGTGCACGTTTTAGTACCTGAATGTCCATCTTTTTGAGGTTTATGTCAGAGCATGTGCAGAGCAGGGCCGTTTCAAGGAATTTGGGGGCCCCGAGCCCTCCTAAGCCTACAGGGATCAAACAAACCACGGCAAAGACACACTGTTTGTGTTCCCCAAAACTGTTCATTAATAACACAGTGCAAATACCGCTCACATATTTTATAAATGCTGCACACATAGTATTTTTACATTTGAATAAAGGAAACTACCACCCCATACCACCTGGGTCTGCAACTTTACAATCCAACGAGCCAATTTTTGCCTTAATCTGCTCAATAAGTCTGTTAGAGCTGCAAATGTTCCATGACCTTTGAAAAAGGCAAATTATAACTTTTTGATATTGAAAATTTGCTGTCATTTTAAAGGAATCGGTTTCTTTCGATTTTCTTTTTTTCTTTTTTAATTTCTATTTTTAGATTTTGAAATTAAAAAACTACATAAGAAGATACTTTTTGTTTCTAATTTTCTTCATCAATGACTGTATGAACTGATTAAATAAAAATGCAGGTATTTGTAGGAAATTATGTGCTGAAAAAAAGCTCATTTCCAAGGTGATGACAAAAGAAATAGATTTAAAGAAAACATGTTGTTGCCTTGGTATTTTTAGTGTAATTATGTTGTGAGAATTCACAATTATGCCATTAAAAAAGCTAAAACCTCCAAATGTTGTTATTTTAGAAAATTAGTCGGTTCTTTATTAATTTTGGTCCAAGTTCCCAGGAGCCTTTGTGGTAGGCCCAAAGAGATTTACAGGTTGCAGACCCCTGCCATACCATAATAAACAATATATAGGCCTGCTTTAAAAAAAAAAAAAAGGTCAGCGGGAATGAAAGTGGGACACGTACCCAAATGGGCCCCAACATTGACCCAACACCGCCGGGTCAACGTAGTCCCGATGATGGCGTCACAGCACTTTTCTGCTCCGACAATCACTGAATTTAAGGGAATTAGGGGCACGATAATGGAAAAAAGTTGCAATGAGACTCACAATGACGATATGTTTCACGATTAATAAAATACTTGTTTATGCATCTTTTTTCATGCTAAGTTTCACTGTCTCTTAGTTTTCAGTTTGATGTCTTCAGTGAGGAAATGCAGTGAAACTCATGAAGGTTCAGATCTGCGTTTGGAGCACGTCGTCTTTCTTACAACCGAAGTAGCTCCAAACTGTCGACAAACTGTTTTTAAGTTCTTCTGCATCTACATTCCCTCCACTTTCCCCGCAGCCTCCTGCCACCACGCCCCTCATTCTGCATGCTCCTGCCAAACGAGGGGAGGAGGAGGAGGGGGAGGGATGGGGGCGCACTTAAGGGGCCGCCGAATTACAGCGAAACCGCCCAAAAATTAAAAAATCTGCCCTATCATCCTCACGAAACCAGGGATTAGCCTCCTTATAAGTGGTCGTCTCTGAAACCGGGTTCCATGTGGACCGGTTTGAACCGGTTTGTGGGGACGGCGTAACCGCACAAGGAAGGGGGGGCATATGGCGTCAGTGTGACAACGTGCGTTGGTCTCATTCACAACAACAATAAAGTTCATTGAAAGAAATTTCCCGACTACAACGGCGTCGGTGAGCGACTGTTTTCACTGTGTGGAAAACTTCGGCGTTCGCCTCGTAAATCCTCGCCCATCTTCACCTTTCTGCTCCTGCTTTGCTGATTTCCAGCGACACGCGGGGAGTCTTTATTAGCGCATGCGCTGTGTCTTGTTCTAGGTTTGGAGTATCGTCATAGCGCCACCCACAGCCTCGTAGGATGTACTACAGCGGTTTCATGGGGATGGTGAAACCTTTCCCCGGATTTCTGCTATCGGTTTCACACCTGAACCGGCTTCAGCGCCGTGTGGACTCGGCTTAAAGCCCTAATCTGACGGGATTAGCATTACCTAGGGTATTACCTACCTAATAAATAAATTACCCCCCCCCCCCCCCCCCCCAACATCTGTTTTTTCTACTGTGCATTCACACGGAATAACTGAAGTCTGAGATTTAACTGAAATTCACAGACAGCAGATATGATGTCAGCGCGCTGCGTATTGCGTAACATCTGCTCATATGAGCTGCGTTTCCATCAGCAGCGCACGATTATTCAGAGACAAATGTGTTGAAATAACTTGACAGTCGTAACCAACGCTTTAAGAACTTGAACCATGTCCACATGTTGTCCAAAGTAAAAGTTTCTCGCCGTGGGAAAACAACATTTACAGATTTTCCATATACGTAAGCCTGCGTGTGACTGATGAAACATCCCCCGATCACTCCGACTTCAGAGTTAATGCTTCATAAATGATCACAGTTATTCAAACTAAAAAACCTCCAAACCTGCAGCCTCCATTTTTCACCAAAAGGGAAAATAAATGTATCCAGTTCCGCCAAATAACGCGTTTCTGCCCAAATCACAGAGATGCCCATTCGCATTGGATTAGTATTATCAGAGGACCTCAGAGTTTAGCAAATTATGGGAGGTAATTTGCAGGGGAATTATTACATCGCAAATCACAGACATGACCGATTCACACGGGATTAAAATCACAGGTAATACTCATCCAATCAGAATAGGAGCACACAGAGCACAAGAACTGCGACTGGAATATCACGTCACTTCCTTAAAATATGTTCACAAAAACGCTTCTAGATATCACCGTTTAGACGTCTTTGCCTCCATCGTACGGGCCAATGTTGCCATGAAGGTAAATTTTGGATATATTGTGCAGCCGTAGAGGGAAGCTCACACAGTTTGCCGTTGCACTCAGTTCATAACCAGACCAGCTGTTGTCTTGGGGCCCCCAGTCCAGCTTCGGGCCCCGAGACAACAGCTTGGTTTGCTTGCCTCGTTGCAACGTCCCTGGTGCAGAGGAATGCTGCATGAGGCCCAGGTGTGTGGACGCTAGCATCCATGTGTTGCCCACACACACGCAAACACACACACACACACACACACACACACACACACACAAAGAGCAGTCTGGCCCCTCCCCCTTCCTTTGATTATGCTCACAATGTTATTGCTTCTGCAGACCAGCATCAGCATATTGATTTATCTCCCCCAATACCGTCCTTCCTTTCATGAATGAGTACATGTACACACACACACACACGCACACACACACCCACGTGCGCCCCCCCCCCCCCCCCCACACACACACACACGCACACACACACACACACCTCTGTGGTTGCAAATGTGAACACACACACAAATATGTGCATGCATGATGGAACAAACACACATACCTATTCTGCACAGCCGTGCACATTAACACACTCGTATGCACCATTACCGGAGACCCCCCCCACCCCAACCAGCCAAGCTGTGAGTTTTCTCCTCACCCGTTACCTCCCCCTCCCTCCCATTGTCACATCAGGGATTTCCATGGCTCCCAACACGTTCCCTCCATCACGGCCTTGCAGATGTCACTTAGCTGCAGACACACCTCTTCATCTTTCCATCCATCCAGCCGTCCATCCCTCCGCCCCTCGTGGGACAGACCAGGCAGCAGTGACTGTGTGTGTGTGTGTGTGTTCAGACGGGGGGAGGGAGCTGGGCAGGTTAATGAATTAGTAATCAGGATTGACATTACGTCTGCTCTGGGTTTCCCCCTAAACTATTTCCACCGTTCTCTCCGGCCAATCCTGCGCACCCTCTGAACTCTCTTTGTCATCTTCAACCTTCCATGCACCCCTTTTCTCCACCTCCTCCACCCCCTCTTCATCTTTCTCCGTGCATAACCCCCCTCTACCTGTCTTGCTGTGCCGGCCTCGCCTCTCTAACCTTCTCCTCCCCTTGTCTTCAAACACACACCCAGCTCTTTTGTTCTGTCCACATCATCTCTGATGCTTTATTCATCCCTCTCTTCACCTAAACCCCCATCTTCTTCTTCTTCTTCTTCTCCATCTTCTGTCTTTATCTGTTTTCAGTCACCCCCCACCTCCTTAACGTGTTATTGATCGCTGGAGATCACCACAAGCTGATGTTCTTACTCCACACAGATTATATTTAAACTTAACACTGTTGCACATTTTAACAGATGTGTTCAAGGTCCTTAAAGAAAGAAAAGAAAAGAAAAGAAAAGCAGCGCAGAGCCGTGTGATTATACGCTGCTGTTCCTCTTTTCATGACCTTGAACTGCTTCAGTGAGACGGTATTAGAGGGCAGCACTATATATAAGTAATGCAAATGATCTGGAGAGGCTCCCGGTTCGGTGGGGAGGGTTTTAGGGGTTAAAATGGACGAACGTCCTGCTTCTGTGGGTTAATATACTGTGCTTCAAGAGAAACATTTGAATAACAAGTTGTTTTTATAAAGCACTTCCATCCATCTGATAACAGAGCACGTGATGCGGTTTCAGCTTCTTTTTGCAAACCAGAGCAGAAATAAAGAAGAACAAAAGCAAGAGAAGTCAAATGGAAACGAACCCAAAGGTTATGTCACAATGAATGTTATTTATTTTCCTTTCTATACAAATGCTTCTCGACTTTAGGAGTTTAATTAGGGGCATTTCTCTTTTTTGAAAGGTTGTAATTATGGTGCTGCTGCAGAGGAACGAGTATTGGCAGTCGTCTCCTCGTCGACTGCACCTTTACAGAGAGAGAGCTCATGAATAAAGGCTGGAAATCCCAAATGTGATGAGCGTCTTGTGTTCAGTTACTGACAATAACTCATAAAGAGCTCCGGTTCTTCTCAGTCCATCCGTCTCACATGCTGATGTTTTCCAGGATCCTCTTGTTTGGTGTCAGGTTTAACCCCTTGTTGCCTGTTGCAAATTTGCTACAAACCGCTTATGGCCTTCTTAAAAATGTGTTTCTTTCAATCTAATGAATTTATTTAATCTATTTATTAATTTTTGGTTCATTTTATATTTATTTTTATGATGTATTTATTGTTAATTTATCTAATATTTAAACACATTTTATTTTATTCAAGTCTTTTTCATTTTGAGTTTTTAATTTACTGTATTTATTTTGGTTTAAATAAGAGGTAATGCCCGACGAGGTGGCGTCAACCGTGCAACGCGAAGCTTCTGTGAAGTCCATTAATTTTCATAATGGACAACCTTGGAGGGCATTATCCTGCTTATACCATAGCCACTTGGTAAATAAATAAACGTTAAAGGAACAGTTCACCCACAGAATGATGTAACTTTATCTTCCACCCCCCTCATGGTGAGAAAGACTCTGCAGCACTTTTTTAATATCTCAAATGCAGCCGGCGATCAGGAAGGCTTCTCGTTTCCCCCCAACTTTCATATAATGGAGTTCGCCGGGGTCCGAGCCAAAAAGGTCCATAAAAGTCCACAAAAACTTGTCAATATTCCTCCATATATAAATAATGACTGATTACTGATAACTATCGATTTAATATGCAGCAAAAAAATATATTTTAGGTTTACTAAAGCATAATCTCATAGCACGGTATTTACTCAGTGGTGTTTTTCATTTTTATGAATGAATGTGACTTGTTCCTCCGTAAACACGCTTAATTACATTTCTTATGTTTGCTGCTGCTGGCGTGTGAGCGGTCTGAAGCCAAGCCAGACTCTGAGCATATCACAAAGTTGCGAGCAGCTTTGAAAAAACAAAAAGAAAACAAACAAACAAACAAATAAACTCAGCTTTATCTTGCCTTTCACTAAGCTCACCCTCCTGCAGCCCAGTCTGGTCTGGTCTGGTCGTTCGCTTGTGAGGTTGCCAAGCCAGCCAGTCTG
The DNA here is from genome assembly GCA_023101725.1 of Atherinomorus stipes. Taxonomy (NCBI): domain Eukaryota; kingdom Metazoa; phylum Chordata; class Actinopteri; order Atheriniformes; family Atherinidae; genus Atherinomorus; species Atherinomorus stipes. The sequence goes on from JALJCO010004858.1 coordinate 55,030, forward strand.
CAGGCGTTATGCAAATGTATAATGATGCAGATGAGTATCATTATCTGGACTGCGTCTGTATCAGTGTCCTCTGTGGGACAGAATAACTCTTCTGATGTGGACTTTTTATGCAGAAGAAGTTTTCTTTAAATGATAACTTTCTTTTTTTTCAACCTGGACCTTATTTCTAGGAGTTTATTTACTCACCAGTAACATTTCTGCATCACTTTGAGTCCGTCGGAAGATATTACGTTGAGATTTAGCTTTCCGTTAGTTATCAGTAGGAATGCACAATATTGGAATTTTGACCGATATCCAATATGCCGATATTTTGAAAGTCATGTGGCCGATAAACGATATTGATACCAATATTAAAGCTGAAAAAAATAAGCAGTAAGTGCACATGGCAGTTTTTTTATCCACTTCCGACACTTTGGAAAATAGGGGTGGGAAAAATATCAATACACTGAAATATCGCGATATTTTCATATGCCAATATCAAATCAATATTTAAAAGTGTGGCATCGATCTATTTTGCTTACAAAATCTGGGGAGATTTTGCAGCAGAACAATGAAATATTGCAAGATTTCGTTAGTAAAATAGATCGATACCGCATTTTTAAATGTCAATATGATATCAGTATATGAAAATATTGCAAAAATTTTGTGAATTCTCACAAGATTTTGTAACAGAACGATGAAACATCGCAAGATTTCGTTAGTAACATAGATCGATACCGCATTTTTTAATGTCAATATGATACCAGCATATGGAAATATTGCGATATTTCAGTGTATTGATACTTTTCTCCAGCCCTAATCTTTAGGAGTTTTAAAGTCTGTAAAAAAAAAAGGTTTTGAAGAAGAAGAAGATGATGATTTTTTAAAATTTTTTTTTTAGACTTTAGAAACAGCTGATCGGTTAAATATCGGTGGGTAATATCTGGTATTATCTTCCCAAAGAGTGAAAGCGATGCAGAAACTTTACTGGTGAGTAAATGCACGTATAAACTCCTAGAAATAAGGTCCAGGTTGGAAAAAAAAAGAAACGTATCCTTTAAGTTCGAACAGCAGGTGGAATGTGGCTCCCACTGGAGTTGGTCACATTCAGATTGAGCTGTTTCATATTCAACAGTGAACTAGAACCAGGCTGTTGACCGTTTCATAGGTTATGTTTTCCCTTGCAGAGAAATTCGTGTGTAAACCAAACATCAGCATGACTAATTCAACATCCAGGATATGACAGCTGCAGGACTTTGGATAGCGCTTATTTGTCTGTTAATAATCTGCATGCCGTGTTTTTTCCCAGCTCAGTTCCGAAACTCTCCAGTCAACAACATTCTTCCAAATCCAAATATGTGTGGAAAACAGAGCAGCCATCCCTCTGAGAGCATCCTGGAACAAGGGCAGAGCCAGATGTTAGCATGAAGCTATGTAGCAGTGCTAATTTAGTTATACAGTGGCATTAGATTAATTTTAAGATAATGTGGGGAAACCAGGTCATATTTAGTTTTCAGTCCGTGTATTTAGGGACAACACATCAACTCAGTTTATCAAGATTTTCACACTGAAGCTGAAAATAGCTTATAAAGATGCTCAAAGAGTGCCTCAGCATCTACATTGCTAAACTAGCATGATCTAGTTTCATGAGAACAGGAGGCTAGCAAGGCCGCTAGTTTGTTTGAAGGTGCCATGAAATCAAATTTCACTTTTCTGGGGTTTTGGGTGTATAATCTGATCTGTTGTGCACTGATGAGGCCATGTGAATGTCCAGAGTGAGAATCAAAGTTCCTGTTTATGGTCTGTCAGCTTTGTCTCTCTGCTCAGAAACAGTTGAATCAGGCAGCAGCTTATCATTCTACGTAGTTCTATCATTCTACGTAGTTCTATCATTCTACATAGTTCTATCATTCTACATAGTTCCATCATTCTACGTAGTTCTATCATTCTACGTAGTTCCATCATTCTACGTAGTTCCATCATTCTACGTAGTTCCATCATTCTACGTAGTTCTATCATTCTACATGTTCTATCATTCTACATAGTTCCATCATTCTACGTAGTTCTATCATTCTACGTAGTTCCATCATTCTACGTAGTTCCATCATTCTACGTAGTTCCATCATTCTACGTAGTTCTATCGTTCTACATAGTTCTATCATTCTACGTAGTTCTATCATTCTACATAGTTCTATCATTCTACATAGTTCTATCATTCTACGTAGTTCCATCATTCTACGTAGTTCTATCATTCTACGTAGTTCCATCATTCTACGTAGTTCTATCATTCTACATAGTTCTATCATTCTACGTAGTTCCATCATTCTACGTAGTTCTATCATTCTACGTAGTTCCATCATTCTACGTAATTTAATTGCTCCAATAAGAGCACACTATCAAGTAAACAGCCCCCCCCCCCCCCCCCCCCCCTGGAGCTAGCTAAACAAATAACTATGGTGGGACCAAGCGGCAACTATGAGGCTACCAAGAAAAAGTCATTATTTGTAGTTCTACCTTCATCCACTAGGGGCTGCAAAACATTGCAGAACCCACAAACTCCCATGTTAAAAACGCCAACTTCACAGCAGAAACAAACATGTTTACAGGAGAAACAAACATGTTTACAGCACAAACAACCATGTTTACAGCAGAAATAAACATGTTTACAGCAGGAATAAACATGTTTGAAGCAGAAATAAACATGTTTACAGCAGAAATAAACATGTTTACAGCAGAAACAACCATGTTCACAGCACAAACAAACACGTTTATAGCAGAAATAAACATGTTTACAGCAGAAACAAACACGTTTCCAGCAGAAATAAACATTTTTACAGCAGAAATAAACACGTTTACAGCAGAAACAACCACGTTTACAGCAGAAATAAACATGTTTACAGTAAGGAATAATCATGTTTACAGCAGAAATAATCACGTTTACAGCAGAAATAAACATGTTTACAGCAGGAATAAACAATTTAAGAGAAATCAACCATGTTTACAGCAGAAATAAACATGTTTACAGCAGAAATAAACATGTTTACGGTAAGAAATAAACATGTTTACAGCCTGGTTCAAAAAAATCTTTTTTTTTTGTATATGTTGTATATATTTTATATATATATATAATCTGTAGCCTACACACACACACACACACACACACATATATATATATATATATATATATATATATATATATATTTATTTATAGTTTGTTTTTTAAACATGTGCTTTGAAGTATGGACTGATGTCTTTTCTATAGGGTCTTGTGTACCCCCCAGGGCTAAAGACTTCCTCTGTGGGACCTCAAGATCCTTTGGACAGGGCCAGGGTCCTGACTCTGGGGGCTTTATTTATTTACCCCCCCCCCATCAGCAGACGCAGTCAGACTGATTATCTGAACATTTCAGAGCTGGACCGGTTGTCAGTGGGCACACAGGAGAGCCGCGTGGGTAAACACAGATGACAGCGCGCTAATCTTCACTGCAGGCTTCAGTGTCTGATATCAACAGGCCCTCCAGACGCGTCCCGCGCACGCCGCGCGCTGACCATGGGAGAGTGATGCTCGCGAGCTGTCCGAGGAGCGGATTTACGGTTTCTCAGCTGCCACTCAAGCACGCGGAGGCTCCGCGGAGAGGAGGGGACGTTTATCCATCCATTCATCAATCCGCTAAGTAATCGCACTCCGCCGTCCGGGACCTCCCCCCCCCCCTCCTCCTTTCACCTACCAGCCCAGCCAGCGCACAGAGGCGCGAGACAACACCACGAGCTTCGCTCGGTCTGTCGGCGGCGGACGTGAACAGCTGCCGCACGCGCATACCGGAGAGAGAGAGGGAGAGAGAGAGAGAAAGAGAGGGAGAGGGGGGGAAATAGAGCAAAAAAAGAGCCCGTCTGTCAGTGCTGCTCCCCCGGTGTGGATGTGGAGGAGCAGACGGGGAGTCCGCCGCCTCCAAACTCTCGTCCCCGGCCTGTGACAGGACGCGTTTCCCCCGGTGAGTAAAAGAAACGTCCGTTTATCACCAGTTTAACCCGGTACGGCTGCGTTTTCACCGCCAGTCACACCAAACCCGAGTTAAATTCACGCATTTCACGCATCAGACAGCGTTTCTGTCTCCGCGCTGAGGTTCGTCCCAGTCTTTGACCGGAGACGCACGCGCACGTTCAGCCCCGCAGCCTGCTGAGGAACGGCGGTGTTTGTGGAGCTAATGTAGGCTGAAGGTTTCACGCCGCGCGGGCCGTGGGATTTTTTTTTTTATGGAGGTGTGTGTGTGTTTGTGTGTGCGTGTTTTCTCCCCCCCCCCCCCCCCCCCCCCCCCCCCCCCGAGAAGAGGAAGTGAAAAGCGTTTCCTCCGCTTTTAGGAGGACAAGTAGATCTTGAAACGCGACCAAGTCTGTTTCAGAGGAAAAGAAAGACACCGGCCTCGATTGAGCTTGAACCGTGTCTCCCAGCCATCCTGTTGTCATGGTTACTGGCTCGAGGAGGCTGGGAGAACATGGCTGTCTCGCACTGCTCTCTCTCTCTCTCTCTTTTCACACACTTAACACACACCGTGCGCGAGACAGATACACACAATAAGCCTGGTGGTTTTTCTCGTGTTTGTTTAAGGAGAACTATAAAACTCACCGTGTAGTGACTTAATTTTACATTTGACTGTCCGACACAGACGTAAGGCTAAAAATATGCTCTAACCCAGCGGTTCCCAACCTTTTTAAATGATGTTCCAGGGTCCGTTCATATTTAACACTGTATTAGTGTAATAATCTTATTTTTGCTTTATTTATTTAATAACTAAAGCAAATCCAACTGCCTTTAACAGACTGAACCTGTAAAATGTGGCTGATAAACATTAAAAACATCATATAAAAATATATTCTGAGATGGTCACAAACACATTTATATCACACGTATAATTCATGGAAGAAAATCAGACTCCTACAAGAACAAATCAGAATTAGGCTATAAACACAAAATCTACAACATTTTACTACAAAAAGAGGAACAACAGAAAAAAAATGATGGAAACTGATTTAAAAAGAGATAAAATGCTGCAGTAATAGATCACATTGAAGATAAAAAGGCTCAATTTAAATAATTTGTAAAAACCTGGATTTCATTTGTTTAGACAGGAAATTAAAGCACAAAATTTCATTCAACAATTTATTTATTTAAACTTTTCTTAGAAATCTTAGAAAGGTTAAGCTTGCAAATGTTTCGGGGCTTCCTTTAGCGTTAGCATTAGCATTAACGTTAGCGTTAGCTGGTGTTCCATCCAGACTTCTCAGCTCTGCTTTATCTCCACTCACTAATCCGTATTTTCTAAATCGGAGTGGGTTTTTGTGTTTTTTGGGGCGATTTGTGATGATTTTTGTCTTCATTATTTAGTTTTAATACTTCTTTACGTTAGCTACAGGCTAGCAGCTAGCCAAGTGTCTTCTTTTGCTTGTTTGTTGAACTCTTGATAAATTAGCGCCACCAGGTGGGGGTAGGCTACATTGCAACTCATCCAGTCATAAATAACAGTGTAAATATACGGTCCTCGCGGCCCACATGTGTTTTTTCGCAGCCCTCTAGGTGGCGCTGGAGGCCCGAGCTTGGGCCGCGGCCTCATGGTTGAGAATAACTGCTCTAAGCCATTTTAAAGAGATGAAAAATGTGATTTAAAATACTATTAAGGACATTATGCATGTTAAAATCCTCTACAAACTACCCCAGGGAATCTAATGACCTATAAAGAAGAAATAATGAAGAAATATAGAGATTTTTTGGCAATGTAAGGGTGAACTTCTGATTAGGTCGCACACTTTCTCTCCCTTTTCTGGATATAAGAGCCTTCTTTAAAACAGGTGTTTGATTGCTTCTTATTTTTCACCACAAAAGCAGAGTCACTTTTGTCTTAATTATAGACATTAACATGTCTTGTCTGGATCCATTGTAATTTATTCCCCCAGTACAACCGTGGGCCCTCCCACACTGTAAAAAAAACAACAAAAAAGGTAACAGTCTGGCAGCTGGGTGCTGAAGAAATACAGCAATAAAACAGGATATAAAAAAATAAGATTACAGTAAAATTCCAAAATAAGAATATAGTTTATGCCTTTAATTTTAAGTGGGAACTTTTGTTTTATTATATAGCTTTTTGATGTTTAACCCTGCATAAGTTATTGTTTATATTGTCAACAATTTGTCAGGAATGGTAGTGTGTAACTCTGTGATGGATAGTTTACCCTCTACACAGTTTTCCAGGCATTTAAATCCCATCCAGAAGTTTTACAATTCTTTATTCAAAGACTTTATATGATAAATCCACTATGATGCATGATACCACCATTATTTATCCCATTTGTAGAATTAAAAAGATAACAATCACTGCTATGCTGCTAAGAGACCATGATTTTAACCCAGAAATTATGATGAAACCACTTCCTGTCAAACTTTCCACCAATCAGAGAGCTTAAACTGACAGTAACGTCCAATCAGGAGCAGCCAAAGATCAACAAGTGAGCAGAAAGTTTTATGTTTGTCTGAAAAGAAGAAAAATAGAGGTCCTCTATGGGTGGAATAAATATTATTTAGTAGGGAGGCACGAAAAAAAAAAAATTGACGGAAACAGAAAAAAAAAAAAAAAAAAAAAAGGAGGAAAAAAAAAAAAAAAAAAAAAAAAATAAAAAAAAAGATTCATAAGATGAAATAAAATAAAAAAAAAAAAAAAAATAAAAAAAAAAAAAAAAAAAAAAAAAAATATAATAATTTCCCACACATAAAAAAAAAATAAAAAAAAAAAAAAAAAAAAAAAAAAAAATTACTCCGAGAAATAAAAAAATATATATAATTTTTTTTGAAATAAAAAAAAATAAAAAAAAAAGGATAAAACAGGGAGAAAGAAAAAAAAAAAATTTAAAAAAAAAACAAAAAAAAAAGTGGAGTGAGGGTTAATCAAGGTTGGTGTTATTTTTTTGAAAGAAAGGTTTTTTGCGGGGGGCTATTATTTAGAATGTTTATGACATTATTTCTACAAAGTACTGTTAGTAATAAATTCTATTTTCTTGTTTTGGTTGGTCTTCTTGGTGCTATAGCTATTGATATATTCATTTTATCCCCATAATCTGATAACGGAGGCTGAACTGGAACATGATGTCTTGATGGTCCCTGGGATCAAAATACAGATGGACCACAACAAGCAAAAATGAGGGTTGGACTTTTAAGGGAAGACGTCAGCATTCATTCTGTAATAACAATTAAGGGCTGTCACAAACGGTTATTTTGATAATCGATTAGTCACCGATTATTCTGTTGATTAGTCGACTAATCGGATCATGTGGAAATTGCAGAAATTACAAAACAGACAATTTTATTTGTCAATGATTAGTCGATTAATTGATTAATCGACTAATCGTTGCAGCCCTACTTGTTACCATTCAGGTCTTTAACTTCTGAGCCAGCACTGTTTGTATACCGTATAAATACACAATAAAATAACGATCAACAGACTATTCACCGTATTGAACTTGAATTTAGCTGCTTAAAGGGATAGTACACCCACAGAATGGTGGTCCTTCATTTTCTCCTCATCCTCATGCTGAGCAAGACTCTGGAGCACTTTTTGATATCTCAAATGCAGCCGGAGATCCCCCCCCCCCCCCCTCTCCAACTTTCATATAATGGAGGTGACTGGTGACTGAACCAAAAAGGTCCATAAAAGTCCACAAAAACGTGTCAATCTTCCTCCATACTGCTCGTCCAATGTAATCCAAGTGTCCTGAGTGGGTAGCATCCACAATTTACTGGAAACGACGTCATTTAGTAGATTTTTAGAGCCTAAACCATACGGATGCATGATATTGGAATATTGGTCGATATCCGATATGCCGATATGTTAAAACTCATGTGGCAGATAACCGATATTGATAAGGTATTAAAGTGAGGAAAAAATAAAGCAGTCAATTCAAATTGCAGTTTTGTAATCCGTTTCTGATGCTTTGAAAAATAGGGGTGGAAAAAAATATGGATACACTGAAATATCACAATATTTTCATATGCCAATATCAAATTGATTTTTAAAAACGTGGTATCGATCTATTTTACTTACAAAATCTCATGAGATTTCGTAACAGAATGATAAAATATCACAAGATTTTGTAAGTAAAATAGGTCGATACTGTATTTTTAAATGTCAATATGATATCAGCATATGAAAATATTGCGATATTTCCGTGTAGCCATATCTTTAGAAGTTTTAAAGTCTGCAAAAAGAAGTTTTAGAAGAAGAAGTTTTTGGTTTGTTTTAGACTTTAGAAACAGTGGGCTGATCAGTTAAATATCGGTTAAATATCGGTTAAAAAATCGTGGGGTGGCCGATGTCTGATACTGAGTTTTAAGGCCGATTTAGGCTGATACCCATAGGGGGCTGATTACATTGTGCATCCCTACTAAACAGAACTACACTGCAGTTTCTATTTGCGCGTTCGTGCGAGTTCATGACACTACGGAAACCGCAGCGTTCAGAGCCTACTCTGCCGATAATGCAAGTGTAGAAGAAGAAATTTGCTGTTTACATTGTGCTAAGAGTGCCAGAGCTGCAGACAAACCTGGACAAACATAAGCGGGTCCAAGAGGGGTTGATATTGATTTAAAACAAAGAAAGAAAGAGAAAGAGAATGCATGATTTCGTCTGCAGCGGCTTCAGTAGTTTTGTGAATGCGCATTGGCGTGCTCGTAGGAGATGTGATGTACTACTGTTTAGTCTCTAAAAATATACCAAATTACATTGTTTCCAGTAAATTCTGGACGCTACCCACTCAGGACACTTGGATTAGATTGGACGAGCAGTTTGGAGGAATACCGAGTGGACTTTTATGGACCTTTTTTGCTTCAGTCGCCTGTGAACTCCATTATATGAAAGTTGGGGGGAAACGAAACCCCCCCGGGATCTCCGGCTGTATTTGAGATATGAAAGTGCTCCAGAGTCTTGCTCAGCGTGAGGGTGAGGAGAAGATGAAGGAGCATCAGTCTGTGGGTGTACTATCCCTTTAACTTTTAACATTAGAATTCCTGTGACACATTTAGAAAAATATATTTTTGTGGTCTTTGAATGTGAAATTAAGTAAGAAATACGAGGTAAAAACCTGGAATGATACAGAAAAACCGTTAAATTAAGGATTTCTTTCACAGTGCAGCCAAAACATCTTCACGCCAGCAGCTCCAGACCAGGCTTTGCTTCTCACTCTTGGTGCCTTTCTCTTTTATCATCCCTGAGATGGCTTTATCAGCACGACTGATCTACAGCAGTGTCAAACCCAGCTGGCGAGCAGGCTTTTTGTTAGATCCAAATGTCATGAAAACGAATGTTTAGCTCGTGAACATCCAAAGCATGTTAATTCTGGAATTACAAATCCTTCACCTGTCAGAAGAGGCACGTTATGCCGGCTCGACGCATCATAATAGCCTAAAACAAGATGAATCACTGTGAGCATGGATTTACATGTGAGAGGACAGCTGACCTTGATGGTCTAGAAGTGACATATTGGGGTGGTTTGAAGTCGTTAACGCTCCAGTAGGCTCTCGTAGTTAGACTGAGGCTATGCGGCCATGCTGGTGGGCCTCGTAGACAGGATAGGAAAACACCCTGGACTGTGTTCAAGTCCATTTTCCCTGCTTTCCTGTGCAGGCTTGCAAGCAGGAAATGATGAAATGATTTTCTTCCTCTCTGCACCTGCAGCAGCATTTTTAAAGGTGACTTTATCTGTGCGCGATGGGAGTGTGAGTGGGCTGCAGACGTGCATTCCTGCACTGAGCCCGCCTGTTATGAACAGTGTCAGTAGGTCATTTATAGCATGAGACTGCAGTGTTTTCTTTTTTTTAAAAAGACATGTCTCACTGATACATAGAGAAAGAGGAGGAGGGAAGAGCCGGGGAAGTTTTCCTGCTGGGTCTTTAGTATGCAGATCCGATCGTATCCATCAGTCCAGCCGGCAGCTTTGTAAATTAATTTTGATCGCTAATTAGTTTCTTATAAAAAGTATTTAGAGGGTTGTCCCGGGGGTCTTTAGTGTTTACAGTGTCTATTTGCATGTTTTGATGTAAGAATATGTCCCAAACTCCTTTTTTCCTCTTTCCATTCAAATTTTTCCTGTTTTCTACACTGAAAAAAAGGATTTTTTGGCTTTGTAAAAATTACTTTGATGTGAGAAGTATATTCTACAAGAGCTTTGTATTACCCTGTTTTTACTAAAAAAAAAAAGGCAGTAAAAATGGTGAAACAAATATGGCAGCCTCCATACACACTCAAAAACAGAGGTACCAATTTGTACTTAAAAGGGTCCAAAGCTTGTTGCTGGGGGGGGGTTCCTTTCTGAAAGACATTTCTGTACCTTCATGGTCCATTTTTGTACCTCATCAAGCTGTATGAGTTAATAAAGTACAATTAAACCAATTAAAGATGATGAATAAAAGTCAATAAAATAGAGATTATGACAACAATCAAAGATGCTGATAATAAATGAATAATTATTATAGAAATATTAGGCCAAACACATATATAATTATACATATAATTATTACTATGATTATTATGAAAATCATAATATAATAACTATAATTATACTACTGTTTAGAAGTACTGCTTTTTATAGTTATTGTACAAGCTACACACATGTTTCAATGCTGCAGGTACCCTTAGGGTTGGAATGGTACAAATGTGTACTTTATATTACTTTGGACCCTTTTTCATAGTATATAGGTACTTCTGGCCTCATGAAGACCAATATTGTACTTTTGAGAGAACATTTGTAAAAAAATGTACGTACAGATACAGAAATGTTCCTGTCTTGTACCTCTGCTTTTGAGAGTGTATGTGCACCCCCAACAAGAAGATAAATTACTTATTCTAAGAAAATAAATAACAGTTATTCTAGTGCAGCGATTACACATAAATAGAAACTCTATTTTGAACTGTATCACATTTTTATGCCATTGACCTTTGTTGTTTTTTTTTTACACACTGTACCTTTAACGTTTAATGTATATTTTAACTTAAATGTACAGTATGTATAAGATTAAAGGTCAATGGCAGAAAAAGTAATATATAACTCAGAACAGCTGTTATATGTTATATGTTTATTTTCTTAGAATGAGTCATTTATATCTACTTGCCGGGGGGGGGGGGGGGGGGGGGGGGGATCCACTCACACATGAAAACATCTTCATGTTTAGGAGAACTTTGGCCACTAATGGCCGCCGTACATTCACAACATCTGGAATATGAAGTCATTTGAAAGAAAACATCTTTTCTTTCAAATACCCATCTTTACCACTAGATGTCAGTAATTCTTACATACTGTACCTTTAAGGTCTAAAAGTTACGTTGTGTGTCTTTAAGGAGTTGGGGACATCATATCAGTTATCGTTCAACTGTGTTACTGTGTTACATTTCCACCGTTTGATATGACTCGTTTGTCCCAATGTGGTTGTAAAAGTTTAAATATTTGTTTCAATGTGAGATTTTCAGTTTGATGTAAACTGAGTCTAAAGCCCTGTTTCCACCCGTGGGTCTGGGTCGGGTCAGGTTGGGCCGGGTCGGGTGGGTTTTGATACGGATATGTTGATTTGACGTTGTGTCCCCACAGCAAACTGTCCCCTTACCCTGGAGGTGGAGAATAAGCTGCTACGTGATCGTGTAACATCATCGCAGTGCAACGCCTTTCACACCACACCCCTGCTTTGTTTCTACGCCGGGTCACGCGGGAAGTGACGGATTTTTCAGCGAATCAATGGGTTGCTGTGTATAAGCTCCGCCTCTTTGGTCCGGATCAGTTAGGTCCCTACAGAAGGGTACCAAAAAAGTAGGCCGGGTCGGGTCGAATATAAGGGTACCCATCCCAGTTTTTACCTGTGGAGACTAGGGATACACGATATTGGAATTTTGGCCGATATCCGATATTTTAAAACTCGGGTGGCCAATAACAGATATTGATACCGATATTAAAGCTGAAAAAAATAAGCAGTCATTGCAAATTGCAGTTTTTGTATCCGTTTCTGACACTGTGAAAAATATAGGTGGGAAAAAAATATCGATACACTGAGATTTATGACTGCGAGTATTTTCACATGCCAATATCAAATTGATATTTAAAAACACGGTATCGATCTATTTTACTTTCAAAATCTTGCGAGATTTCATCGTTCTGTTACAAAAATCTCACGATAGTTTATGAATTTTCATAAGAGAATGATGAAATATCGCGAGATTTCATTAGTAAAATAGATTGATACTGCGTTTTAAAATGTCAATATGATATCAGCATTTAAAAATATTGTGATATTTCAGTGTATCGATATTTTTTCCCCACCCCAAGTTTTTAGAAGTTTTGAAGTCTGTTAAAGACATTTTTGAAGAAGAAGATTTTTTTTTCTTAGACTTTAGAAACAGCTGGCTGTTCGGTTAAATATCGGTTAAATAACGGTGGAATTGCCAATGTCCGATACTCAGTTTTAAGGCTGATATAGGCCAATATCCGACCCAGACACGTTGGTGGAAACGGGGATTAAGTAGAACTTAAAACTCAATGGCAAAATTGATAAATACAAGTAAAGGTTACTTGAGTTTTTCTTGTAGGAATAACTCATATGCAAGTAAAGTTTACCTGAAAATAACCCTTGTGAAATTTATTAAACATTTTTGAGTGCAATCGCTTTCCTAAGTTTTTCTAAGTAAATATTACTGTACAGTTTTTTCAGTGTTTGTACTGCCTATTGAATATGTAGGATAATTAATATAAAAATGGGTTAACCAGCTTGTTGTCATGAGCGCGCTGAAGCGTCAGCACAGTGTGCCTCACACCACTTGTGCTGCTGCCTTTTAGTAAGAAACCCTCATGATGGCACGCAGCGGAGACAAAAGAGCCGTGCACAAATGTTTTTGTTTAAAATGACTGTGGGCAGCACTTTGAATGTAATGAGGTCAGACAAGTTGAAAGTGGTCAATTGGTGGCCTGTTCCACCACTTAAACTCAGGAAAAAGGTGGTGCAGTGGTGCTGGTCTGCAGGCGGAGTGGTGCTCTCCAAATGATTTACAAACAGACAGAGATGGAGGCGTAAGAGGATGAACTGTATGAATCAGAACGAGAGTTGCTTTGATATGATGCTGCGGCTGTAATTTATTCCCTTCATGTAAAAGTAGCGGCATCATCTTGTGAGGGAAAACCTTCAGCTGGATTCTCTCAGATTCTGTTTTGTTTCGTTTTCTGAGTCCTGGATGCAGCTGCATGTGCCCTGTTTAAAGGCACGAAAGTAGGGATGGGCGATATGGACTAAAAAATATATCACGATAATTTCTCTTATTTATCACGGTAACGATAAGTGACGATAAAAACTATCAGCAAAATATTTTGTATTATAAATCTGTCACTAAATTCTGTCTTGAAAGCCCTACAAGATACTAGAAGCCACTAAACTATATCAATTAAGTTCAAGTAGTGCACCTGTATTGCAAAACTGTAGTGACACCAATCAAACAAGTCTGAAATATGAGAGACCAAATTCCACATTTATTTAAACGATGCAAACAGCAAAACTAATGGTGTGTTCAGACCAAGCGCGATTGGGCGTCAGGTTTACATGCAAAGTCAATGGCCGACGCGCGTCGAGGAGGCGTTGAAAAACCTGCGGCGCGTTTCGCGTGTCGGGCGCAGCGCGTCGAGGCGCGTTACGCGCGTTTCGCGCGTCGAGTTTTGAGATTTTGAGCGTTTGACTCGCGTCAAGGGCGTCAGACGCCGGAGTTGGAAAATCTGAACTTTGGCGTCTTGACGCGGGGCGTCGACCAATCAGAGTGAGTCATGACACAGACGCACTTTTTCTTACAGGAGAGAAAACACCCAGAAGAACCAGGGAAATCTCCTCTCTATCTGAACACAGAGGAGGATAAACTGTGTCCGGTCCCGGTTTCTGAACGGTGTTTTGATGACCTGCTGTCCTGATGGGATGTACTGGGCTGATAATGCTGCCCCGCATCGGGACAGCGGGACGTTAAACTGGGCCGGATCAGACGGCTGAAAGTGCCGCTCGCCAGCTGCTCCTGGAGTAAATGATGAAAATCATCACAGTCAGAACACCTGGAATCATTTTGTGGACCGGACACAGAGCAGAGATGTCCGACAACGATGTTCCCTGCTTTATTTATCACATAAAGCCGAGCCGCTCTCTCTCCTGCACCTGCCATGGTGCAGACAGACGGTGAAAGGGAAAAGAGAAAGGAGAGGCTCCTCCCACGGCGCGGCGAGCGCGGTTTGGCTGGGCATCTCTCGCCGCGCGACAGGGGCGTCAAGACGCTGGAAATCAAGTGTCTGACTTTTTAATGACCAAGCGTCCAACTTTGGGCGTCAGGCGCGATTTTGACACCCAAATCGCGCTTGGTCTGAACACACCGCAACTCGGCTTATAAAATCAAAGTAGTGCAACTGCAAACACAACCTGGTAAATTGTCATCTCACGATAAAAACGATAAATTCAAATTGTTATTGTGGGGAATTTCTTTGACGATATATCGCACACGATAAAATATCGCCCATCCCTACACGAAAGCCACCTGTTGTTCATCAGGGCTGGCACGATCTGCTTCTTCTTCATTTGATTCTTTCAAATACACTGCCCGGCCAAAAAAAAAGTGGCCACCTGAATTTAACCAAGCAAACAGGTCGGAGCCTCCTATTGGATAATTACATGATGGGCGATTATCTTTCAGCTGCAACAAGTTATTTAACTCCAACTGGTGCAATGAGTTGCTTCTCATTTCCTAAACAACCATGTGGAAAGACACATCCGTGGTCGTGGAAAAGATGTTAGTCTGTCTGAGAAGGGTCAGATCATTGGCATCAAGAGGTGAAAACATCTAAGGAGATGCAGAAACTACTAAAACTGGGTTCAGAACAGTCCAACGCATTCTGAAAAACTGGAAGGATGGTGGACCATCGTCTTCCAGGAAGAAATGTGGCCGGAAAGGCAGATGAAGTGATGCAGCATCATGCCTAGTGCTACTGTATGAGCCTGTGGGGGCAGTGTGATGATCTGGGGTTGCTGCAGTTGCTCAGGTCCAGGTTCAGCAACAGTATGAGCTCAGATAATGAGGTCAGCTGATACCTGAATACACTGAATGACCAGGTTATTCCATCAATGGATGTTTCTTCCCTGATGGCACGGCCATATTCCACGATGACCGTGCCAGAATTTATCGGGCTCAGATTGTGAAAGATGGTTCAGGGATCATCAGACATCATTTTCACACATGGATTGGCCCCCACAGAGTCCAGACCTGAACCCCATTGAGAATCTTTGGGATGTGATAGAGAGGGCTTTAGAGGGTCAGACTCTACCATCATCAATGCAAGATCTTGGTGAAAAATAATGCAACACTGGATGGAAATAAATCTTTTGACATTGCAGAAGCTTATGGAAACACAGCGAATGCTGCCGTAATCAAAGCTAAAGGCGGTCCAACAAAGTATTAGAGTGAATGACCTTTTTTTTTTTTGGTGGCGACTTTTTTTTTTGGCCAGGCAGTGTATTTTGGGTGTCGATTCGATTTAAATTGCGATTTTTCCATTTTCCTGATTTTTGTGAATTTTAGTTTGGTTTTTTAACTCCACACCAGATTGTCTGCCATTCTCTGCCTTCTGCTTATTTTTTCACTGAAATGTTTCTCTTTAAGTAATTTGTCTTATTTTGAGTGTGATGAGATATTTTGACTAGAAATTAGAAAAATATACTTGGTAAGATCTGAGTTTTTGCAGCGTTTAACTCAGTCTCCTTTGTGTTTAACTGCTGACTTGGCCTGTTGGGCTTGTTGCTAACCTTGTTAACAGAACCTTTTACACACTTGGAGGTAAATGCACAAATACAATCCAATTTGTTCAACACTTTCGTACAGCATTATACCAAAATGTTGTAAAATCATAGGAGTAGACAATAAAATGTACAAGTGGCACTTGATGGACTACACTGCTAAACGAAACTCGTTTCTGTTGGATAAAAATGCCCGTTTTCATCTCAGTCGATAGTAATGAGGAGAAGTTGTTGAGAGTCTGAAGGTCACTGGGTGGTTGACAAATACAGAGAAGCGGGGGTTGCAGCATGAGCGAGGACAAATATCCTCACTGATAACAGCTTTACCCAAGAAACAGAAACAATTTGATCAATAGAAACTGTATTTACTGATATTTATAACTGACATGAAAAAACACAGATAGGAGCCAGATAAATACCATGAGACCGGCCGGCTCGAATGGAAATACAGAAACAGCGTAAAGATGCTTTCGAGTGGATTTCTGTAACTGTATTAATGTCAGTTAAAATGTTTCTCTTGATTGATTAAATCAGCATTGCTGTTTTTGATATTTATGTGTTTTTATGAATGATGGAAGATGTGCCGATCAGAATTAGTCATGTTTTTATTAATAATAATCTCCATTTTTTAAGTAAAAAGGGCAAATTAGAGTTGATGAACAGGACCACCTCCAGCTAGGGCTGTGCCATATACTGATATCGCGATATGATACTTACACATATCGATATATCGCAGTATTAGTCTTGCAATTTTTTTTTGCTTTATTTCTTTATAATGACACGGATGCACCTCGACTGACTACAAAGGGTGGGAAAAAATATCGACCACACTAAGGTTATTCTAGTTAACCAAAACTAAGGAAAAAAACTAAACTAAAATTGAAAAAAACATTATTTTTAATTGAAATAAAAATAAAAATGACATTTTTTTGAAAAACGATAACTAGCTGAAACTGTATTTATTGTGTCTTTGCAAAACCAACTAAAACTAATTAAATTATTGCAAAAACATTATTTGTTTTAGCCTTTGTAAATTTATTTAATACATCAGCCTTTTGGGTTGATTTGAAATCTATTTCTGTTCAATCTATTTGCTTCACTCTACCGGTTTTACTCCGAGTGACTTTCTGATGATTTTGATTTTATGTCACACCAGACAAATACATATAATTTCCCAAAAAAAGGGAAAACCCCAAAAACTAAAACTAACACTGAAACTAATAAAAACTAAACTAAAACTAAACATTTTCCAAAAAATAAAAACGAACAAAAACAAACTGAATCGAAAAACTTAATAAAAACTAAAACTAATTAAAAATTCAAAACTATTATAACCCTGGACCACACTGAAATATCGCGGTATTTTCATATACCGATACCATATCTATATTTTAAAAAGTATTGATCTTTTTTTGAGATATCGTTTTGTTATGAAATCTGAGGAGATTTCACAAAATCATGTGAGATTTTGTAACAGAACGATGAAATCTCGTGAGATTTCATTTGTAAAATAGATATCATGTTTTTAAATGTATATATGGAATCAGCATATGAAAATATCGTGATATTTCAGTGTATCGATATTTTTTCCCACCCCATTACAGTATTTAAACATTCTGGAAGACAAGACTCTTACGAAGAAGTCGTAAAAACCAGCAACTACCTTTAATTACTTTAAACATTTTAACATTTTCAATGACAAAGACATTTTCAGACAAATTAGGGTAAAAATACTGGTATGTATCGTATATCGTCATGTAAAATGAATATATGGTGATATGATATTTGGTCCATATCGCCCAGCGCTGCCTCCAGCTGGGCTTCATATTCCTGTTCGGAGCTTCCGGCCTCGTTACTGGTGCGTCTCTGCTGCCTGTGGAGACCAGTCATGCTTATCAGTGGACTGCGGCACGGCGTCTCACAGATCAATAAACGATTGCACGTCTGCGTCTGTCCTTTGGATCGTGTGTGAGACAGAAACTCAGGCAGAGACGTAACAAGCACAAGAAGGAGTTATTTGCGACTGGGCTGCCTGTCCAGTGTCCCTCTGACTCCAGCGGGGTCCAGATGTTTTTGGACGAGAGGGTTGGAGCGCATGTGTTTGTGTCGTTCACATGATTGGCATGTGGTCTGATCACAGTTAAAGGAAATTGATAAGATTCGGAGACTCATTGTTCTGCTGACAAAAGAGGAATGCACTCAGTCTTTCCTGATATTGGATAGAAACACAAAGACAATGTGGTCTCATGACCGCGTTTTATTCGTCGTTTGCTGCGTTTCCGGACGAGGATGCCTGAGCACATCTGCTCTCTCTCCTCAGCAGCCAGATTCAGAGCGTTTCTCACTTCCAACATCCTCCTTTTTTTCCATTGGATAAGATCCATTTAGCTGAATTACCACTAAATGAGAGGCTGAGATGGAGAAAAGAAAGAGTTGGAGTGCGAGATAGCAGAGAAACATAATGTAGAACAGATGAAGAGGACCGAGTGGGAGGAAAACAGGACACAGGAGACACACGGGGAGGGAGAAGCAGAATTCCCACTTATCGTGTCTGCTTTCATAACCGTTCGCTGTTTCCATTTATGGAGATGTGTCACCGTTTCATTCGTGCACGCCTGCGCGTGTGCGCGAGAATTTGACTGCATGTTAATGTGTGCAAATTCCTCTTTGTGGAATAGCATTCACAGATGCAAATTGTGCATGCACTGCAGCAGACGCAGGTTAGAAATGCCTTTGGAATAGTCAGTACCTAAGTTTGGGATTATTCTCAGATCATATTCATACAGCTGTTGAAGACACTCAGCAGAAACTAATCCACGAATGATTTAGGCCAGAAATGCTTTTACATTCATTACTCTGACATGCACTTTTCTGAGGCTGTTTGCATTTGATGCAAACTACAGTGTGTTTCTGAAGATGGAATAACCTGAAACTGATTACTAAAGTTGGGGGGGGGGCAAACAGGAGAAGGCCAATCACAGATCACGGGCTCAGGAAGAATTTGTTGAGCAATCAGCCAAAGTGTCCTTAGAGATCAGACCAACAGCAGTAAGAGAGGATTACAGGCAACTATGTTAAAGAGAAACGGCCTGGATGTGGAGGAAAAGAAAACACAACACTTAAAGGGATAGTGCACCCACAGAATGATGCTCCTTCATCTTCTCCTCATCCTCATGCTGAGCAAGACTCTGCAGCACTTTTTAATATCTCGAATGCAGCCGATAGGGCTGCATGATTCTGGGGAAAATGTGAATCACAATTTTTTTTTTCTTTGCTTAAAATTGAGATCCTGATTCTCTGGCACGATTTTTTTTCCCCAAAAATGTTTATTGCACAAATAAACATCAACAAAACATACAAAACAACCTATTCAAAATGTAGCTCAAAATAAAGCACGTGTTTGCACAAGAGCTTTGTTGGAGCACTTCTTTGGCCAGGGGTCGCGTTAACCGAATATTTTCCGTCATTGACCGTTTTTTTTAAACGGTGACAGAAAAATCTGAAGGCCGCCAGTCATTTTGACAGATTGCAATTTACACTCCTGACCACTAGATGGCGAGTTAGCATGTTGTCTCTCTTGATGCATGGTCTGTTGGGTTCACTCGGAAAAATGTCACAGCAGCTGAGTGTCCGAAGCTTCTTCAAAAAGCCCGATAATGAAGATAGTGTTGACAAAAGAGGTGAAAAAAGGAAGACTGATGCAGTGGAAGATGAGGGACAAAAAAGTAATCAGTCTTCGGCACCAACTGAGCAACCAAGCATTTAATGGAAAAATGCTACCGAATATGTCATTATTATATGTATGTATTTTAATTAAAGTGACGGTAAGAAATAGATTATGACTGGATTTTTATGACCCTGTCAGTCAAAATGACTGACAACGAAAAAGTCTAGCGCAACCTCGGACTTTGGTAGATGCATAGTTGTAGTTCTGTACCATTGGTTAGGGGGTGGGGGGGGCAACGGCAGTGCTGCATTTGAGGGCACTTGAAAAAAATCTGGGAAGAATGGAAACTTTTATTTGTGATGCAGCTCGTGATTAAAAATGTTTCAGAATCGTTGTGGGTAGAAATGAGATCATGTATGTGTGAACAGTAGAACATGTAGCTGCCGCGAAAGGCGTCCATGCGTGTTCACGACACTGCAGAAGCCGCGGCAGACGAGGTCGCACGTTCTCTTTTTTTCTTTCAACCCCTCTTGTGTTTGTCTGCAGCTCGTTCGCTCTTAGCACAATGTAAACAGTGAATTTCTTCTTCTACGCTTGCATAATCGGCAGAGTAGGTGCTGAATGCTGCGTAGCTTCTGTAGTGTCGTGAACTCGCATGGATGAGAAAATAGAAACTGTGATGTTCTACTGTTTAGTCTATAAAAATCTACTAAATGATGTGGTTTCCAGTAAATTCTGGACGCTACCCACTCAGGACTCTTGCTCACTCAAACATAAAGGTACCAGTTTGTCCTTAAAAGGGTCCAAAGCTTGTTGCTGGGGGGGTTCCTTTCTGAAAGACATTTCTGTACCTTCATGGTCCATTTTTGTACCTTATCAAGCTGTATGAGTTAATAAAGTACAATTAAACCAATTAAAGATGATGAATAAAAGTCAATAAAATAGAGATTATGACAACAATCAAAGATGCTAATAATAAATGAATAATTATTATAGAAATATTAGGACAAACACATATATAATTATACATATAATTATAACTATGATTATTATGAAAATCATAATATAATAACTATAATTATACTACTGTTTAGAAGTACTGCTATTTATAGTTATTGTACAAGCTACACACATGTTTCAATGCTGCAGGTACCCTTAGGGTTGGAATGGTACAAATGTGTACTTTATATTACTTTGGACCCTTTTTCATAGTATATAGGTACTTCTGGCCTCATAAAGACCAATATTGTACTTTTGAGAAAACATTTGTAAAAAACGTACCTACAGGTACAGAAATGTTCCTGTCTCATACGTCTGTTTCTGAGAGTGTGGATTACATTGGACGAGCAGTATGGACGAATATGGACTTTTATGGACCTTTTGGCTCGGGTCCCAGCGAACTCCATTATATGAAAGTCGGTGATAATAAAAACCAAAAACCCCGGGTCTCCGGCTGCATTTGAGATATGAAAAAGTGCTGCAGAGTCTTGCTCAGCATGAGGATGAGGAGAAGATGAAGGAGCATCATTCTGTGGGTGTACTATCCCTTTAAGTGTTGCTATGGTGCCTGTATTTCTTACAGCAACATAAGACAGTTTCCACCTATTCAAACATGACGAAGAAGACGTCCGTGTCTCTTATTTTTGTCTTTGAGTGCATCAAAACTGACATCTCCACACTGGAATAAAAAATCCACATCAGAGCACGAAGCCTGAAAAAAAGGAAAATATTCAGCTTTAACTGGAAGCTCCAACGAAAGCAATTTGTTTGCATCTCTGTTTAGCTTCTGCTTCATTTGCATCTTCATTTTGCAGCTCTGATAGAAACATTAGAGGATCTGAGGCTCCTCTCGCTCAGCCGAAGCATTTGCAGCATCACTGATATGAATTTGGTTCACATCTTTGCCTGCAACAAACCCTTCCTCCCTCCTGCAGCCTTGTGTTTTTTTTTTCCTGCACAGTTTGACTCAGAAATGCTAGAAATTTCCTGACAGACCACAAAGTTTTGCTGGCAGATGAAGGATGCTCATTTCTGCCTAACTAGGTCCGTACCTGCATCTGCATGCCATCAGAGAAGCTTTGACTGGCTGTAAATATTTTACTGCAGTTGTTCTACAAGTCCCACGCTGCAGATGATTCAGCAGAGCTGAGATCTAGTGTGTCCGGAGTCTGCGGATGCTTCCTGGCTGCAGTCTGCAAAATCAGAACCTCATCATCATCTAACTCACCGAACAAAAGTTTGGGTTTGGTAAAACGTTCATTGCTAGATTTGCTGATTGCTCTGCAGCTACTCGTTCACTTTACAATCACATTAATAATAAAAGAAAAGATTAAATTTTATCCTCATCGAATCAATCTGTCTTTCCTTGTAACATAAAAAGAATAACACATCAAAGCCGGCTTTAATGCTGCGTTCCATTTGAACTCGGAAGTCGGAAATTCCCAGTTCCGAGTAGGAAGTTTCAACTGGAACGCCCCCCTGAAGTGGGATTTCCCACTCGGAAAGTCGGACAACTCTCGCAGCTCCGAGTTCAGATTTAAAGATGGCCGCGCCCTGTGTTAGCAGTTTTAGAAGCTTCTGTAATGTTACATTTATTTACACTTCTTACTAATATTTTGTTGCATAAATCAGTCGTACACGTAGTTTTGGTTTATACAGATGTAGGAGGAAGCTGCTGTAGTGTAATTCACATTTTTCATGTGGTATATGTGAACTACAACGCCAGCTGTGCCAACAACGGCTAATAGCAATAGCCTTAGCAAACACGTTGTTTTGCTAGGCTGCTAACTGGTTTTCCGACCAGTGAGCTGGAACGCAAGTTGGTCGGGTGTGACGTCACCCCCCAGTTCCCACTTCCCAGTTCCGATGAAAATGGAACGCAGCATCAGTCGCAGATAAGTCGCTCTGCAGAACGAGCTGCTCATTAACATTTACCCTTGAACCCCAGTGGAGATAGAAGGTTCGTGCATGCTGGAATCGCTGCGCACCACTGCTGCGGTGCAGCTGCTTTTACACGTGGAGTTATCAGGGGGGCATTTACTAAGCAAGGACACCCCCTGAACAAAAAGGTGGCCACCCCACTGGCCACCCCTGCCAAAATGATATATTTGTTTTCATTTATATCAATTTTTATCTGATACTTCCCAAGTACTACTCCAGAGATTTAACACATGTTCACTGAATAGATGTAGGCAGAAATGAGCTAAAACAGAAAGCTTGTCAGGCTTAGCAACTGTAACCATGGGGGGCACAGCCCTAGGTGGCAGGGGGGGTAAAAGGCTGCTCCCTCTAGCGGTTCTGGTGGTGGTGGGAGACTGAAGCCTTAAGCTTCCAGCTTCTCCATTTTTCGCCGTTCTTTTATCCTCCCATAAAATCAAACCGGTTCCAGGATATATTTCTCCACGTTTAGGAAACGCGGTAGGAAAGGAAAGGTAGCATTCCTGGCCCCCCCTCTAGTTCTTCCTCTGCACCACTGAGGAAGCCATCAGGTGTTCCCAGACAAGCAGGACATCGATCCAGAGCCAGTAAACTAACAGCAGCATGCTGACAGGAAGCTGTTGGCTTTTATTTCGTCTCTCTCTGTGCCTGCCTGGATTTATCTGCCTCCTCCTCTCTCTACCTGTCCCTGCCCTCCTTTCACATCTGCTTTGGGATCATCTGGTGCAGAGGACAGGGTGTTCAGGACGTATATGGTACACTTGTACGGTGCAGAAGGATGCTCCAGCATCCAGCACATACTGTATGCACCACTGCTCCCTGTGAGCAGCCTTGATGACGACTTCAGCTGGAAATAGTTCAATTAAATTGGTGTTTGTTAAAGAGATGCACAATGTTGGAATTTTGGCCGATATCTGATATGCCATATTTTTAAAACTCATGTGGGCGATAACCGATATCGATACCGATATTAAAGCTGAAAAATAAACGATGTAATATTCATTCCTTGTGCAAAATTAGAAAAATACCTCAACTTATGTTTATGTAGAACAAGTCAAACTTAATGACAGTTGTTCAAACAAAACTAATAGGATATGTGCGTGATATCCTAGAACCACCTGGAGTTTCTTCTCCCTGAGAAAAAAACAAACAATTCCCCAAAACAGGAGATATTTGGTAGGGGTGGGAAAAATTGATGCACTGAAATATCATATTTCACATGCTGATATCATATTGATAATCAAAAACGCGGTATCGATCTATTTTACGTACAAAATCTCACAAGTTTTTTTTTCGTTCTGTTATGAAATCTCGCAGGTTTTCGTGAAATCTCGCGAGATTTTGTAGGAAAACGGTGAAATCTTGTGAGAATATCGCGTTTTCAAATATCAGTATGAAATCTGCATATGAAAATATCGCGATATTTTAGTGTATCAATATTTTTTCCCAGCCCTAGTATTTGCTTATTTACACAAATGAGCGTGTATAAACTCTGTTCACACAGAACATCCTAAAAAACTTTTTAAAGTCTTAAGAAAAGAAGACAATATACGATATTTACCGGTATTTTTACCCTAATTTGTCTGAAAGCTTCATTTCATATCAAACATCTGTTTTTTAGTATTGAAACATGTTTATCATAAAGGTATCGCTGCACTGCAGAGATGGAACTGATGAAACATGATTAGAAATGTTTGTAAATCAAAGTAATTAAAGATATTTGCTGGTTTTTATGATTTATTTCGAAAAGTCTTGGGGAAGATTGTCTTCCGGACTGTTAGGGGTGGGACAAATTATCGATACACTGAAATATTGCGATATTTTCATATGCCAACACCATATCTACACTCAAAAATGCGGTATCTATCTATTTTATGAATGAAATCTCGTGAGATTTCATCATTCTGTTTCAAAATCTTACGGTATTTCGTGAAATCTCATGAGATTTCATAACAAAACGATGATATCTCGCGAGATTTCATTCAGGGAATGGATTGATACCGCATTTTTGAATATAGATATGGTTGCGGCATATGAAACTATCGCGATATTTCAGTGTTTCGATATTTTTTCCCACCCTTATTAAATAATCAGGTGACCCCTTTGTAGTCAGTCGATGTGCAGCCGGGTCATTACGAAGAAATAAACCAAAAAAATTTGCACAACTAATACCACGATGTAATGAAATGTGTAAATATCGTATCGCTCTTATGTAAATATCATATCGCGATATCATCAGTATATCGCACAGCCCTGTATCGTGCATTCCTAGTTTGTTACAGTCAGCTTCTGCATCACAGTGTCATCATTCTCCTGTCCCGTCCTGTGTCTTTTAAAGCTCCGGTCCTCATCTCCAGCTGCGGTGTGGACAGTCAACCCCCCCCCCCCCCCCTCAGTGAAAGGGCACCATGACCCAGGAGGGGCAGGCTCTGCCCTCTCCCACCGCACCTGAAACCCCCGTGGAACCCGGTCCGAGCGCCGCTGAGCCGCCCGCAGAGGCAGCTGAGGACAGGCCGGAGGACAGAGCGAAGGACAAGACGGAGACGGAGACGGAAAAGCGAGAGCTGGAGCTCAGAGCAACAGGAGAGACACGCAGAGAAGACGTAAAAGACGAGGAGGATGAAGAGCTAGAGAAGGAGGGGGGAGGTGTTTGTGAAGAGGAGCAACCACCCACAAAAGAAGGAGCTGAGGAGATGAGAGAGGAAGAGGAGGGGGCGGAAAATGAAGGTGTGAAAGCATCTGCAGAGGAGGCAGCGAACCCTCAACCAGCTGGGCGGTTAGTACGCACATTCACGCACACTCATCACTCATATTTTACCTCCGGCTACCGAACCCGGCAGCTTTTAAAGCCGCATCTGTTCAGACCGTGTTCATGTTCTCCAATAACACGGACATCATCTTTTTATTCAGATTATTTGTGATGGCTAATTGTTTCCTCAGTGTGGTTCCCCAGCACATAATTACCCTAATGTGCCTGACTTGCATTTTCTAAATAGATAGTCAACAAGCCCCGAGTAAATGAGCTGAAAAGAGAAGAAGAAAAACTGCTGAGTCAGCCGGTGAACATTTCAGGCACTCGCAGTTTCCTTTTTATGGGGTTGCAATAGTAAAATCAGGAAATGCAGAGAAAAAACACATCAGCAACACAATCTGAAGACATCCACCTGTCTTCCATGAAACCGATTTCATGCTTCGTTTCTGTACAGCAGTGAACAACATTACAGTAGAATCATATTATCTTTGATTAAATTGATGGAAGGAGATGAAATTTCAGACGTTCACATTGTAACAAGAAGCACGTGCTTTTTAAATCAGTCAGTGCTCCAGTTACACTCGTGGCTGAAATGTTTTGTCATGAATTAAGATGAATGTGATCATTTCTGTTCTTTCGTCACCTTCAATCAGGTGTGTTGCAGCAGGGAAACATCTAATACCTGCAGTAGAGCTCAGCGATATGGCCCAAAATCAACATCACAAAATACTGAGGAGTTCAGCTCAGTCACGATGAATTAGGACTGTGTGATATACTGATATGGTATCGCGATATGATATTTACATGAGAGAGATATGATATTTGCACATATCGTAATATCGCGGTATTAGTTGTGCAAATATTTTTTTGTAATGATGCGGCTGCACCTCGACTGACTACAAAGGGGTCACCTGATTATTTAATAAGGGTGGGAAAAATATCGATACACTGAAATATCGCGATATTTTCATATTCCAATACCATGTCTATATTTAAAGACGCTGTATCGATCTATTTTACTAATGAAATCTTGTGAGATATCATTTTTTGTTACGAAATCTCATGAGATTTGACGAAATACAGCAACATTTTGTAACAGAATGATGGAATCTTGCAGTATTTTGTCAAATCTCGTGATATTTCGTAACAAGACGATGATATCTTGCAAGATTTAATTCATAAGATAGATTGATGCTGCGTTTTTAAATATATATATGGTATTGATTGATTAAATGTTGGCGGGGTGACCGATGTCCGAAACTCAGTTTTAAAGCCGATATAGACCGATACCAAAAATCAGAAGACTTTATTTTAATTTCTAAAAAAAAGTAAAAATTCTGACTTTAATCTCAGAATTCTGAGAAAAACAATCTCCCATTTTTTTCTTAATTGAAAAAAAAATCTTTAAAAAAAATCCCATTTTATGTTCTGAGAAAAAAAAATCAAAGTTTGAATTCTGATAAATTGAAAAAAAATCTCCTGATTTTTTTTTATTATCATTTTTTGCCAAAAATTCTGAGAATAAAGTCAGAAAGTCAGGGATTAGGAATAAAAATCTCCTGAATTTTTTTAAAAATTTTCCTGAAAAAAGTCAGAATTCTGACTTCTTTTTTTCTCTTCGGTGTCCCTCATTTTTTCTTCATTAACTGGTGTATGTAAAATGGGTCTGGAAGGAAGGTTTTGTCCCTCTGAGGGGACACCTTGTGTGTCCAATCAGATTCGTCCTGCTCCATCCGGGTCAGTTTCAGCAAAAAAGCTGTTAAATGTTCAAATCTTCGTGCTAATCTTTCTTTTCTTCCTGCTGCTACAGACTTGCAAATGGTATCGGTGGGAATGATGACGAAGATGAGGTGGGAGAAGAAGATGATGTGGGGACGCATACAAATTTAGACACTTTCAGCTCCAATTTTGAGACAACCGTAGAGCAGGCCGACACAGAGGTGGAGGAAGACGAGGAGGAGGAGGAGGAGGCCCAGAGAGAAAACCAGGACAGTTTCAGCTCTGCATTCGAGCAGATCGTTGAGCAGGTTGATGCTCGGGAGGAGGAAGAGGAGGAAGAAGACAGAGAGTCGGAGGAGGAGGAGGAGAGGGAGAAAAGTAAGGTGGACAACAAAGACGGCTTCAGCTCCACGTTCGAGCGCATCGTAGAGTCTGCTCTGCTGCGGGGGGGGACCTGCTACAGCAGCCTGGACTCTCTGGACGTCCTGTCGCTCACGGACGAGACGGACAGCTGCGTCAGCTTCGAGGCGCCGCTGACGCCGCTCATCCAACAGAGGGCGCTGTTGCAGGGGCCCGAACCGCTGGAGCTGGAGCTGGCCACGGTTCAGGAGCAGGAGGGGGCCGAGGCTGGACCGGATGCCCTGGATGACGAGTTCACAGCTGGGGAGAGCGCCGGCGGTGGAGCCGGGGTCGGAGGAAGTCCGCTGAGGACAACGATACCAGGGAGCAGGTCGGAGTTCGTGCTGAGCCAACCTGGACGCTGGGCGTTCTCTAACGGATACCATTCAGAGCCCCAGGAAGGCTGTGGAGCCATGGTCAACTCGGTCAGGTGAGAGTCAGGCGCGTTTCCATGGCAACCCCACACATACTCTTATTTACACACTTACATTCTTGCTACAAATTCAAGTTGTAGAGATTCATGATTTAACTTGACTGTTCTACTAGAATAAAGTAGAACTGTGCAATATACTGATATGATATCGCAATATGATATTTATATAAGAGCGATACGATATTTACACACCGTTAAATCGCGGTATTAGTTGTGTAAATTTTTTTGCTTTATTTTTTTGTAATGACCCATCTGCACCTCGACTGACTACAAAGGGGTCCCCTGATTATTTAATGAGGGTGGGAAAAAATATCGATACACTGAAATATGAGTATTTTCATATTCCAATACCATATCTATTTTTAAAAATGCAGTATCGATCTGTTTTACTAATGAAATCTTGTTAGATCTCATCGTTTTGTCAAAATCTGATGAGATTTCAAAAATACTGCAGGATTTCATGTGGCAGGTATTCGTGGGGACAGTCTATGATCTGGGGTCGCTGCACTTACCTTCTGTCTAAATGCCTTCCTGCTTCTTTACGGCCGACCTGTTAGATGAGATCTGTCCTGCGCTCATCTGCACAGAATGACTGGTAAAAACGAGGAGTACGAGGCTTTTTTTTCCCAAAGCAGATCAATCAGGCGGAGAGATTATTTAACACTGATTTGTATAAATGATGGAGGAAAAACCTGAACTATATAAACAGTCATTCCAGGAGCAGTGACTCCCTCTGGTGTGGACTTGACCTGTTACATGAACAAAAGATTAGTAGACAAACCTTGTGGGAACTTTGGACATTTGTGTCCTGGCTGACTTTATATAAGGTGTTTCCAGCTTCTGTTTCTGGCTGGTATATATATATATATATATATATATGTATATATATGTATATATATACTGTATATAAGGGTTAACAATACCTATACTTGATGTAGATTTACAGTATGTATCGATCGCAAATTGATCCAAAAACCCAATATCGACCAAAATTCGATGTCAAATCCATTTTTATTATGAAAATGGCTTTATTTTGAAGGTCCTATGACACAACATTTCACAACAAAATACATGATTATAGTTGTGCAGTGGATAGATTTGACACTGGGAGATTGTACTGCAAAGCTTCATTATTTCAAGAAACAATTACCTTGTTTATTACTTGTAATACTGTTTTATAAAGTTTTATATTGATCGGTGGATCTTATATTAAATTGAATTGAAATTGTATTATGGCTGAATTTGAGATATTGACAGACACGGAATCGTATATAATCGTATAATCGAATAGAATATCGTATCATGATCAAACCGGTGATTTACACCCCCAATATACTGTGTATATATATATATATATATATATATATATATATATATATTCAGTCATCCTCAAAGTTATTCATATCCTCCAATTAAAGGAGGAAAAAAATCATACTGTATGTCAGTGAAATAAGTTGAAACTGACAAAAGTAATAAATAAAAAATGTATTTATTTCATAGAAATAAAAATTCTATGAAAATTATTACATTGATTTTTAATTATGATTCGAAAGAAATATAAAAACCAAACAAAGAAAAAAAAATAAAACAATAAAAAAGCATGACGGGGCTCCAAAGTTAAAATGTTGTTGAGCAACACTTTGAGGCAATCACTGAAATCAGATGTTTTCTGTGATGTTTAAAAAAACTTCTACACCTTTTGTCGTATGTTGGTTCACTGTTTATGGGAAAGGTGCTCTAATGTATCTGGGACAGTTTTTTAAAAACATATAATTATCATTTCCAACCACAATTCAAAAACAACATCTTATTTCACTAAATCATAGTTTAGTAATTTTCTATTTATTATAATTCTCTTTAGTTTGCTGTAATTTAATTTACTATATATATATATCTATATATATATATAGATAAATATACGTATATAGAATTATTATCACTCTTCTTTTTAATTGTTACCACTAGTATTTGCCAAATCAGAAATCTTTAAGTCTTATTATACATGAGCATTAAATTCTAAATATGTTTGATATTTATTTTGATACAAACCTAAGAAATTATGTTCTTATTTCGGGTTACTTTTTCTTCTCTGAATACCATAAAATAACATTTCACCAGCTCTCTTGTACAAAACATTATATAAAAGTATGTAAATGTGGATGAACTGTGCAGCCTTAGTGATTAAAACCCATGAATTTAGGTTGTTTTACATTTCTATTGTTGCATGCAGTTCTATAAATGGTTAGACTCCTGACAACAGTGTGTTTCAGGTTGTAAAAGCCTTTTGCACAAGTCACATTAAAGCCTAATTAACTTGTTGTGACCTTGGCTCAACCAGCAGGTGGCATTAGCAAGTGAAGCCCTGCTGTGTGTGCTTAAAGAGAGGGTGAGGGGAGGAGGGTTGGCTGGAGGTGAATGAGGGGGGTCTGACTTTTCAAAAGACCAGTCTGTCAAAGCGAAGCCAAATAGTGAGTAAAATACAAGCTGCAAGCAAAAACAAACTGTATCCATGTTACTCAGCTTAAAATCTTTCTAAACCTTAGAAAAGGTAAGAATTAAACCGAATAACTGCACATGGTTGCACAGCTTTGTGCATTTGAACGTTATTTTCACACAGCAGCCCTAAACAGAACGGGACACTGAAATATTCAAAGTTGCACTGGAGGAGCTTTTACATTTTTATGGAGTTGCTGAGATATTTAAAGCAGGATTTTTGCATTTGAAATGAGAGACGGTGGTGACTGAGAGCCTGACACATCCAGACCGGGATTGTGGCTTACATATTCACTCTTTTACTTAAAGAAGCCGTATCATGAAAAATTGACTTTTTAAGAGTTTTTCAGCATGTTACTGTGTTATTTCCTCATAGAAACTTCATTTAAGTTGTTTTTTTCTTCATTTGTGCATATTTAAGTAATATACACGAATATTCAGACCAAGCTCCCTTAACATGACTGACTGACCACCGGTCTACGTAGCGAGGTGCCACCAGTCATGAAGCGACAAATACGCATGTGCAGCATCGTAGCAAGATGTAAAATGAACCTATCCACACTCTCTGAGGAAGAAACCAACACCTGCAGGAAGATTTCCTCAGAGACAAACAGCCGTCAGCTAACAGACGTTTGATCCAGAGTTCAGGAGAAAAGTTTGTTTTTTTTTTGTCTAGAGGACGGCAAGTTGCAAAAATCTAGTTAAGCAGAAAAAGCCTCAACTTTGTGTGTGAACTTCTCTCCTGACAACTTCATGAATCTCGGAAAGTAAAGTGTTTTTTTCTCGGGGATTACTTCTGAAACCTGACGCAGTTCCACAGCACCGGTGAGAGAAAACGTCTCCCAGCTCAGTGCTAACTGTTAGCCTATGGCTTGTTTGCTAATTTACTTACTTGTCAGGGTCTTCTGTGGTACTTCTGTGGTACTGCGTGTACTTCAAACTCCATATCAGACTCTGGGTCGAGCATACAGCTCTATAACAGGCTGCTCCGTTTTATTCCTTTAATTGGAGTCCGATCATCCGTCAAAGTTTACAGATAAGGTCCATATGAGTGACAAAGCTGGTGTTAAAACTTCAGAATCTGTGTCTCTTCCGGGGCGACGTCATGAAATGGTGGAGAGCTTCTGTGCAGTCAGCCGTTTTACTTTCGTGTTGAAAATTAGATGCATAAAAAACTAATATTAACACCAGATTAGTTCCTACAGACTAATCCGATGATCGTTTCCTGTGTGTTGCCATCTTGCGGCGCCGCCGTTGCCTAGGTTACGAGTCCCAATGACCTCGTATCTGCCAACATGGAAAGCAGCATGAATATCTGGATTTACGTTTGACAGTCGTCTAAGGTCATGATAACCTATAGGTATGTTATCCAGAGATCTCTAAAGTATTCTGATATATATATATATATTTTTACATCGGATCATTCATTTAAACTATTATTCATCTCCGGAAACTGGCTTTAATAACAAGCCGCACTGGAATAACACGCACATCTCTGATTACTTATCAAAGTTTAAAAACTAAACTCTTCCAAAGGTGGTTCCTTTTCTATTTTCTCCCATATTTGGCTTTTGGTATTGTTTCAGGACTGTACAGACCACGTAGCTTCACATGTCCTGCAGATGAAGCTAAAGGCTGCAGGACACCGTCTTCCTGATCCGTTTGTGTTTCTGACTGAACTGCTTTTATTTTCTGGTCCCAACGTTGCCCTGATCAGAGCAAATAACCTGATATTTCACAATATCTCCCAGATTAGTCATTAACTCTCAGCAACACCACAGCTGTCTCTGTTAGCATTAGCTAGCATGAACCACAGCTGTCTCTGTTAGCATTAGCTAGCATGAACCACAGCTGTCTCTGTTAGCATTAGCTAGCATGAACCACAGCTGTCTCTGTTAGCATTAGCTGGCATGAACCACAGCTGTCTCTGTTAGCATTAGCTAGCATGAACCACAGCTGTCTCTGTTAGCATTAGCTAGCATGAACCACAGCTGTCTCTGTTAGCATTAGCTAGCATGAGCCACAGCTGTCTCTGTTAGCATTAGCTAGCATGAACCACAGCTGTCTCTGTTAGCATTAGCTAGCATGAGAACGTTATGCGGCGCCTCATTTTCAGGAGCATAGATACGTGAAATAAAGTGTCAGATTAATGAGTGTTCACCATAATTTACCGTGTTTTTGTTGTTGGGGATTAAATCCAGTGTTTTCTCCACCGTGGCAGCAAGTTATTCCTCCTCTGCTCTGATTGGCCGATATTCCTCCCCGATACGAACACACTGACATCAGTGGACTGAGCAGCACCGTCCATTTTTGTCCCAGACAGCAGAAATCTTCATGAAATAAATGTCCGTGATCTTCTTCTTCACTTATTACCACATTAAAGTTTCCTCTGATGTTCCAACAACCAGGAATGTGACGTCCTTCCACATTTCCTCCATGTTGGGAAGAAGAACGTCCCATTCTCATCTGTTCTCATTACACATGGACACAGAGGCCCCCCGGTAATGTCGGACGGTGTAGTTACGACGTTTGGCCGGATTAGTCTATAGTGGCGATGGGAACATGTTTAGCTTATTGAATTGAATTGCTTTTATTGTCATATAACCAGCGTCCCAGTTACACGAAATGACTTCCAGTACAACCCGACCGGATTAGACAGACAACAGACAAAACATAGCATAACATACAGGACCGGGAAGACTGAGGACTAGGGATGTATATCGTCATGATTTTTCTATACCGATCCAGTTCGTCTCTTTCGATACCGTTTTTCGTTCTTTATTGATACTATAACATAATTTAGAGTAAATAATAAAGACATTACAAGATGTTACAAGATCCAGTGGTGGAGAATATTTGTTAGATGATGCTGAAGAAGCCTGGACATAAAGGTGGGTGAAGGACAGCTGGGAGAATAAGGGAATTGTGTTTGTCTTATACCATCACTGTGATTATTTGACTGTGTAATGATAACTCGATGGTTAGGTAGATGTACAAAAAGTATCAATAAGAGTATCGTTTGTCCAAAATCTTAATGGTACTGGGTATCGTTAAGATTAGGAACCGGTACCAAACGATACCGGTACTCGGTATACATCCCTACTGAGGACAGACTTATACGTGGCTGTATTTGACTTTTGGAACGTTTGAAAAGCTGATACATCTCCTGTAAAGCGTACTTGCACAAGATGGGAGTGCTGGAAACCATAAAAGATTTCTGTAAGTGTTTTTAAACATTTGCAGAATTTCAGTTCTAGTTGTGTAGCGTTGAGATTTTCCTCCATGATCACCAAGTTATCTTTGCTGACCATCATTTGCATCGGCCAAAAGGGACTGTGGGAACACGGCAACAGCTGACATTACTTCCTTACATGTAATTAACTTAATGAGCACCAAAGAGGAAGACAGTACTGAGCCACTGGGGGGGGGGGGGGTAACGAGAACCATATGGGACAGACCATCTAGCTTTACTTACACTCTGGCTGGCATGTTCTTGTTTTGAAGAAGCACTGCCCTCCAGTTTCTACCAGTACAAACGCAAAGGGATGCCAAACAGATGCACAGACCTCTGACATGATCTGGGATTTGCCGTCAGACTCTCCCGGAGCTTCACAGCTCAGTACGAGGCCGTGCAGGATGAGCGGAGGATTCTGGATGTCTGCTGCTCCCAGCTTTCCTCTCCGTCACCCCAGTCTGCAGATGTTGTTCTTTAAGCACGGTCCTGCTTCCTGACCACCAGCGCCAGGCTGAATGAGCTATTGTTTGTGTCATGACATCATCGTCTTCAGCTTCCCTCTGCCCAGCAGGGTCTCGGAGCGAATGCGAGTGTGTGTGTGTGTGTGTGTGTGTGTGTGTGTGTGTGTGTGAGAGAGAGAGAGAGTGATTATTGCTCTGTGCTGGCCAGCTTGCCAGACATTTGAGCACTTAAATGTAGAGTGGGTACATCTGCTAGTCAGTCTTAAAGGGAAAGTTGAAGTTTTAAAGACACTCAGCCTCCAGTTTACTAAGTCCTTTATGTCTATTAAGCATTAGCTTTTTACAGTATTAACCCTTCACACTCCAAGCATTTATGTCTGCTTTTGTTCTGGCTGGTTTAACGTAAAAATGCATGTAGAAGCTGCATCCAGATGTCATGTTCCAGTTCAGCCTCAGTTGTCAGATTATGAAGCTAAAATGATGTAAATGAATTTATCAATAGATATAGCAGCATAAAGACCAACTAGAACAAAAAAAAACAGTTTATACAGAACTTTGTAGAAATAACACACAGATCAACAGTGACCAAGCTGCTTCTCATCTACATACAGATCTCATCTTTGTTTCATTGCAACCATTTGCTAAAATCAATAAAGTTCATTTTATTTCTCATTAATGTCACTCAGCACCCCATCTTGACAGAAAAAAAAGTAATTTATTAAAAAAGAAAAACTGAAATATGACATGGTCATAAGTATTCAGAGCCTTTGCAGTGACTCATATTTAACTCATATTCTGTCCGTTCCTTCTGATCCTCCTTGAGATGGTTCTACTCCTTCATTGGAGTCCAGCTGTGTTTAAATAAACTGATTGGACGTGATTAGGAAAGACACACACCTGTCTATATAAGAGCTTCCAGCTCACAGTGCATGTCAGAGCAAATGAGGAACATGAGGTG
This sequence comes from Atherinomorus stipes, assembly GCA_023101725.1. Taxonomy (NCBI): domain Eukaryota; kingdom Metazoa; phylum Chordata; class Actinopteri; order Atheriniformes; family Atherinidae; genus Atherinomorus; species Atherinomorus stipes. The sequence goes on from JALJCO010004858.1 coordinate 89,895, forward strand.
GAAGGAACTGTCCAAGGAGCTCAGAGACAGAATTGTGGCGAGACACAGATCTGGACAAGGCTACAAAAGAGTTTCTGCAGCACTAAAGGTTCCTAAGAGCACGGTGGCCTCCATAGTCCTTACATGGAAGAAGTTTGGGACGACCAGAACTCTTCCTAGACCCGGCCGTCCAGCCAAACTGAGCAATGGTGGGAGAAGAGCCTTGGTGAGAGAGTAAAGAAGAAGCCAAAGATCACTGTGGCTGAGCTCCAGAGATGCAGTAGGGAGATGGAGAAAGTTCCACAAAGTCAGTATCACTGCAGCCTCCACCAGTCGGGGCTTTATGGCAGAGTGGCCCGATGGAAGCCTCTCCTCAGTGCAGACATATGAAAGCCCGCATAGAGTTTGCCAAAAACACATGAAGGACTCCCAGACTGAGAGAAATAAGATTCTCTGGTCTGATGAGACCAAGATTGAACTTTTTGGAGTTAATTCTAAGTGGTATGTGTGGAGAAAACCAGGCACTGCTCATCACCTGCCCAATACCATCCCAACAGTGAAGCATGGTGGTGGCAGCGTCATGGTATGGGGGTGTTTTTCAGCTGCAGGGACAGGACGACTGGTTGCAGTTGAAGGAAAGATGAATGTGGCAAGTACAGAGTATCCTGGAAGAAAAGCTCTTCCAGAGTTCAGGAGCTCAGACTGGGCCGAAGGTTCACCTTCCAACAAGACAATGACCCTCACACACAGCTGAAATAACAAAGGAGTGGATCAGAACCACTCTGGACCATTCTGGACTGTGCAGATTAATGAACATTGGTACAAAAAGCACGACGTTAACATGCCAGATTGCAGCATAATATGCTCATTTCCATCTGTTTTCCCAAGGCAAAACACCACCATATAATAAAAAAAGGATGAAATATAAATGAAGATACCACGGACACATATTGATGATGCAAGAATGAAACAAAAGCTAGCAAAAGCTGATGGTCTGTTGAAATACCTTAAATTTACTGAGCTACTCTATATATACTCAGAAACAGAGGTACAAGACAGGATCATTTCTGTACCTGTAGGTACATTTTTTACAAATGTTCTCTCAAAAGTACAATATTGGTCTTTTTGAGGCCAGAAGTACCTATATACTATGAAAAAGGCTCCAAAGTAATATAAAGTACAAATTTGTACCATTTCAACCCTAAGGGTACCTGCAGCATTGAAAAATGTGTGTAGCTTGTACAATAACTATAAATAGCAGTACTTCTAAATAGTAGTATAATTATAGTTATTACATTATGATTTTCATAATAATCATAGTAATAATTATATGTATAATTATATATGTGTTTGGTCTAATATTTCTATAATAATTATTCATTTATTATTAGCATCTTTGATTGTTGTCATAATCTCTATTTTATTGACTTTTATTCATCATCTTTAATTGGTTTAATTGTACTTTATTAACTCATACAGCTTGATAAGGTACAAAAATGAACCATGAAGGTACAGAAATGTCTTTCAGAAAGGACCCCCCCCCCCAGCAACAAGCTTTGGACCCTTTTAAGTACAAATTGGTACCTCTGTTTTTGAGTGTGCATGCTCTTAATTTCTCCTCTGAATCCATCTCAACTCACTATGTCGTCTCAAATCACCTCCCGTCTGCCTCGTAATACACACACACATCCATCCTCCTTCTCCTCTTTTGTTCTTTGCATCCCTTCGTCTTTCATTTCCCCCTCAGTGTATTTTTACCGTTGCTTCTTATCTTTCACCCCTCGCCCCTCCCATACTCCATTCTTGCCAGTGTGAAGCCATGGTTTCCCATTGTGGCACGTGGGGCATCGTGGACAAGTAGTTTTCATCACTGCAGGGAAGAGCAGCTGCAGAGCAATAGATAGATACAAAAAAAAATAGAAAAGTCGGGTTAATTTGTACGTCACAGTTTGTTTCATTAGCACATCTTTTAAGTTGAGTCACTGCAAAGTGATTTATTGTCAGTTCGCCTTGTCAATACACAGAAGATTGAGATGGTTGTACTGTAAGGTTGCAGTGCTGCTGAGTAAAAAAAGATATAAAGAGATGTAAATACAGAGAAAATTAAGTCATACATTAAAATCAAGTAATTAAAGTGAGTAAATAAAGTACAAATGTAAAACCAGGTGACTGACATGAAGTGATGGTTTAAGTGCAAATGAATCAGACGCTGTTGTAAAACGACTATTCCAAAGTGGCAGATGCAACATGAGTACAAAAACACTGATAAGCTGTTTAGACTTCAGTTTGGTTGGAAGTGGGGAGAGGCCAGATGCAGGGATGGGGGAGCTGAGGGGGGGGGGGGGGCAGAGCAGCTGACAGCCTGATGGATGAAGCCGTCCTTCAGTCTGCTGGTCCTGGACCGGAGACTCGGCAGCCTGCTGCCATCAGGGAGGAGGCTGCTGAGTCTTTCCTGAGCTCAATCGTTCGTTTAAATTAAAACAATTTTAAAACAACAACAACAAAACAAAACACTGAACCACGTTCTGGGTATTGAGCTTTAAAGGTGCAGTATGTAAGCATTACTGACATCTAGTGGTAAAGATGGGTATTTGAAAGAAAAGAGGTTTTCTTTTAAATGACTTCATATTCCAGCACTGATATGAATGTACGGTGGCCGTTAGTGGCCAAAATTCTCCCAGACATAAAGATGTTTTCATCTGGGATGGATCCAGCGTCTCAGGTGCAGCTGTGACTGGACTATGAGGAACTATTTTAATGTCTTTTAAGACATTACTGATTCCAAACAGTCTCTAACACCCATTAAACAAAGCTGCTACAGCAGTTTTAACGTTTAGAGGGTTCTCATTTCATACACATTGTTTTGTCCATTCAGGGACACCGTAGTAAAACTGGTGGATCAAATATGGCTGCCTCCATAAAGCACTGACCAGCAAGCAGCTATAAATGACTCATTCTAAGAAAATAAACACATAACAGCTGTTCTAGTGCAGCGATTACACATCAATAGAAACACAGTTTTGAACTGTATATCAAATTTTTCTGCTATTGACCTTTGATTTTTTACATACTGTACCTTTAAGATGTTCACATCATGTAAAAGAAAACTGAAAGAATACATTTCTATTTGTAGACACAAAAGCAGAATATAATGCAAACCTTCCTCATATTTATGATCTCAAACTAAATGGTTTTAGGACGTAGTTATGATCAGTAAAGCACAGATAACTGTCAGGGAGGAATTTTAGCTGTTAGAAAGCAAATGTGAACAATTCCAATTATTTTTAGATCAATACTACTTTGGGTGTATCAGTCATGTCTGACTCCTCACTGCTTTGCAGGAAAAGGGGAGGGAGGATGTTCTGATGGTCGGACAGTTGTCATGACAGACGGTGTTTGTTTGAGATGTTGTTTTTTTCCAGGTTTCATCTTTGAATGTTTACTCTGTCAACAAAAGAGTTTACTATGTTGTCATGCTTTGCAATCTGGTAAACGCGCGCAGTGCATCAGGTTATTTGTAGGGATTTTTTTTGTTTTTATTTCGGAAATACTGATATTGTGCAACTCCTCATTTCTGATATCCAATATCAGCCGATACAAATATATGCAGAGAACTGTGAGGTAGTATCTCTAATATTTTGAGAAATACAGCTATATTCTGCTCCAAGAGCAAAGATCCCAAAATCTCCTGAACTCAGCCAGAGGAGTTCATGTTGGACATCCGGCTGCCAAATGTAAGATACTAGCAGGTATCAGATACTACCATATATCAGATACTAGCAGGTGTTAGATACTAGCAGATATCAGATACTACCATATATCAGATACTAGCAGGTATCAGATACTACCATATATCAGATACTAGCAGGTGTTAGATACTACCATATATCAGATACTACCATATATCAGATACTAGCAGGTATCAGATACTACCATATATCAGATACTAGCAGGTGTTAGATACTACCATATATCAGATACTACCATATATTAGATACTAGCAGGTATCAGATACTACCATATATCAGATACTAGCAGGTGTTAGATACTACCATATATCAGATACTACCATATATCAGATACTAGCAGGTATTAGATACTAGCATATATCAGATACTAGCAGGTGTTAGATACTAGCATATATCAGATACTAGCAGGTATTAGATACTAGCATATATCAGATACTAGCAGGTATTAGATACTAGCATATATCAGATACTACCAGATATCAGATACTAGCATATATCAGATACTAGCATATATCAGATACTAGCATATATCAGATACTAGCAGGTGTTAGATACTACCATATATCAGATACTAGCAGGTGTTAGATACTAGCATATATCAGATACTAGCAGGTGTTAGATACTACCATATATCAGATACTAGCATATATCAGATACTAGCAGGTGTTAGATACTACCATAAATACTGCAGGTTAGATACTAGCATATATCAGATACTAGCAGGTGTTAGATACTACCATATATCAGATACTAGCAGGTGTTAGATACTAGCACATATCAGATACTAGCAGGTGTTAGATACTACCATATATCAGATACTAGCATATATCAGATACTAGCAGGTATTAGATACTAGCATATATCAGATACTAGCAGGTATTAGATACTACCATATAGATCTAGCATATATCAGATACTAGCAGGTATTAGATACTGCATATTCAGATATCATACTACCATATATCAGCTACTAGCATATATCAGATACTAGCAGGTATTAGATACTAGCATATATCAGATACTAGCATATATCAGATACTAGCAGGTGTTAGATACTAGCATATATCAGATACTAGCAGGTATTAGATACTAGCATATATCAGATACTAGCAGGTATTAGATACTACCATATATCAGATACTAGCATATATCAGATACTAGCAGGTATTAGATACTAGCATATATCAGATACTAGCAGGTATTAGATACTAGCATATATCAGATACTAGCAGGTATTAGATACTAGCATATATCAGATACTAGCAGGTATTAGATACTACCATATATCAGATACTAGCATATATCAGATACTAGCAGGTGTTAGATACTAGCATATATCAGATACTAGCATATATCAGATACTAGCAGGTGTTAGATACTACCATATATCAGATACTAGCAGGTATTAGATACTAGCATATATCAGATACTAGCAGGTATTAGATACTACCATATATCAGATACTAGCATATATCAGATACTAGCAGGTGTTAGATACTAGCATATATCAGATACTAGCAGGTTTCCAGATACTAGCATATATCAGATACTAGCAGGGTTAGATACTAGCATATATCAGATACTAGCATATATCAGATACTAGCAGGTGTTAGATACTAGCATATATCAGATACTAGCAGGTATTAGATACTAGCATATATCAGATACTAGCAGGTATTAGATACTACCATATATCAGATACTAGCATATATCAGATACTAGCAGGTATTAGATCTGCATATATCAGATACTAGCAGGTATGATACTAGCATATTCAGATACTAGCATATCAGCTACTAGCATATATCAGATACTAGCAGGTATTAGATACTAGCATATATCAGATACTAGCATATATCAGATACTAGCAGGTGTTAGATACTAGCATATATCAGATACTAGCAGGTATTAGATACTAGCATATATCAGATACTAGCAGGTATTAGATACTACCATATATCAGATACTAGCATATATCAGATACTAGCAGGTATTAGATACTAGCATATATCAGATACTAGCAGGTATTAGATACTAGCATATATCAGATACTAGCAGGTATTAGATACTAGCATATATCAGATACTAGCAGGTATTAGATACTACCATATATCACATACTAGCAGGTATTAGATACTACCATATATCACATACTAGCAGGTATTAGATACTACCATATATCACATACTAGCAGGTATTAGATACTACCATATATCACATACTAGCAGGTATCATGAGCCACGCTGACTTTTTCTGTTGTTTTAAGTCTTATTTTTTCTGATATTAATGTTGTTTTTAATCTTCATTGGTTTGATTGTTCTTATGTTTCATATTTCTTGTGATGTTCTCACTCTTTTCTGTTATGAGACCTAATTTCTGTTTTTAACTCTTCGTATCGGTATAGTAGCTGCTGTGTTTAAAGCGCTATACAAATAAAGCTGACTTGACTCTTGTTTTCCTGTTGCTGGTGCGTCTCAGTCGTTGTCTGCATTGGTTTGGAAGAATTTGCGGAGCATCTTTGTAATTTTTAGGAAAAAAGATTACCCATTGAAATAGACATGCAAATACACCAGTCTGAGTGTTGGAGGAGCATGTGACTGTTCCAGTTTAGGGTCCAAACACAAGCATGTCTGAATCTGATGGCACCTTGTTCATTTTGCTGGTATTTAATCTGAAACTAAAGTATTCATAGTTCATAATGGTGAGTCTAAAGGAGAAGGATGATTATTTTTCAGAATTTTTCAGTAAAAATATGACTGATTTACCCAAAACTGTGCATGTATAGTGTGATGGAAGGCTGCAACCTTTTCATTTGGCCAGGATTGCAAGACCTCTGAACGGCTTTACAGCACATGTTTGTCACTGCTGAATGTAAATGACAAACGGCGTGTATTTGCAGGGAGACATTAGCATGCAGCGTGAAGCAGTCGGATCAGCATCTGTGTCTCACCTCAGCACAGAAACTCTGCTAGGGAGTCATAAATCAGTTGTTAACATGTCTAGCGTGCTCACTGTGAACGCATTCAGCATATTATGCTCTGTATTGTTCTCCAGTTGCATCTCAGCGGTTACTGATTTTGTATTTCTGTCAGATTCTTTAACTGCATAGACTGCTAGCATGTTGCTCAGGGTCAGTGAGAAGCATCGGCTCATTGTTTTTGATGTAATATCTCCAGTGAACACCTGCACAGTTTCAGACTCCAGCTTTGATGATGCCACAGGAGGAGGTAAACCTAATTCCACCTCAGTCAAACTCCCTTGTAGATCCTCGTCCTGCTCTTACTGATTGTTCTGATGGTGGATTAGGGACGTGAAGTCGGCAGCTGCCAACAGACTCAGAGAAAAACTGACAAGTGTTGCAGAGTATCAGAACGCAGCCTATGCTAACAGGATATGACAGTGTCGGCGTCTTCACCAGCAAACCTGCTTGTTTGTTTTCAGGCATTCAGTCACATCTGTGTTCGGTTCATTAGTTAGTACATCTGAATGTTCTCCATTCATCAGAGACCCTAAAATCGGCTTGAAGAGACGTTTGTGTCAGTGTCAGTCTGTCCAGTTACTCCAATGCAGGCTGTGTCTGCAGAGTGGCATCCATGCACTGAAACAAGCGCTTGCAGACAAATACAGGACCAAAAGAAAACAAAAACTTCAAATTTCTCACTTTGTTTTAGTGCAAAGAAGTACAAGTAAAATATCAAGATGTTTGCATTTAATGAAATAAACTTTTAGAAAACCCCCAGCCAAAACCACTGCTGAGCAAAAAGAACATAAAGGCTCGTCTCAGTTTAGCCAGAAAGCATCTTGATGATCCCCAAGACTTTTGGGAAAATACTCTGTGGACTGACGAGACAAAAGTGGAACTTTCTGGAAGGTGGAGGTCCCATTACATCTGGCGTAAAAGTAACAGCATTTCAGAAAAGGAACATCATAGCAACAGTAAAATATGGTGGTGGTAGTGTGATGGTCTGGGGCTGTTTTGCTGCTTCAGGACCTGGAAGACTTGCTGTGGTAAATGGAACCATGAATTCTGCTTCTACCAAAAAATCCTGAAGGAGAACGTCCGGCCATCTGTTGGTGACCTCAAGCTGAAGCGCACTTGGGTTCTGCAGCAGAACAATGATCCAGAACACACCAGCAAGTCCACCTCTGAATGGCTTAAGAACAACAACATGAAGACTTTGGAGTGGCCTAGTCAAAGCCCCCACCTGAATCCCATTGAGATGCTGTGGCATGAGCTTAAAAAGGCGGTTCATGCTGGAAAAGCCTCCAATGTGGCTGAATTACAACAATTCTGCAAAGATGAGTGGAACAAAATTCCTCCACAGCGCTGTAGAAGACTCACTGCCAGTTATCACAAACGCTTGATGCAGTTGTTGCTGCTAAGGTGGAACAACCAGTTATTAGGTTTAGGGGAAGATCACTTTTTCACACAGGGACATGGAGGTTTGGATTTTACCCCTTTAAACAGAAAAATCTTCATTTAAAAACTGCATTTTCTGTTTACTTGTGTTTTCTTTGACTAATATTTGAATTAGTTTGATGATCTAAAACATTTAAGTGTGACAAACATGCAAAAAAGTAAGAAATCAAGAAGGAGGCAAACACTTTTTCATATAACTGTATGCATATATTATATATACAGTACATATTATATATGTACATACCTGTATATATATGCATATACAATACATACGGTGTACTATATTAGATATAATATTTTATCACATGTATTGCTTTTTATTTTTAATTTAATACCTGCATAGCAATTAACAGATCAAATTGAATAAACAAAATCACAAAACATTTAATCCCAGGTGAAAAATTTAGTTTTTAACATCACGATCAGAGGAACATCTCAAGAGTTGGACATAATTTTAAATGTACATACATGTACATGTACATGTGTGTAGTAATCCTGACCACCTGAACTGACTCGCCTCATCATACAACTCAGATCTATGACGTTTGGAAAATTAGAATGATTTGACCGCATTCATCATGCAGACCAGACTGGACCCTTTGGTGGGCCGTGTGTTTGACACCCCTGCTTTAAAGTGCAAACCAACATGAAACGGTCACGCAGTGACCTGTACGCACGTACGTGTGCGCTCTATGTCCGGCCAATCATTTGCATGCTTGCATGTGTTACGCTGCATGCATGCCCGTCCTCTCCAGCCGAGCAGATCCGAGCTCAAGCAGAGCAGATAAAAGCCAGGCACAGTTGTTTCCATATCAGAGAAGCAGCTCTGGCGCGTGGACTAATCTGTCATGCACGGCGGCGAATGCAGAAACACATGCATAAACAAGGGAGTGTTTCATTCTCACACATCCTACAGCTCACTCGGTGACACAGATACAGGAGCTCTTTATATCTGTTGTTCACACTTTTCCTCTCTCACACAAACACAGGCATCTTTCTGGATGTCATTCAGGGAATAAAACCCTGAGCGTGATTCTGTAGCACTGCTGAAACACCCTGCAGATTATCCTCTTCTGGCTCTCTCTCCGGCAGCGATATGGCCACACAAACAGTCATAGACATCAAAAAGATGAGTGCACTTTTTTTTCACAGCGAGCAGCAGAAGAGACAAATTTCCTCTCACAACAACACACACTAACTGAATCATTTCAACGCTGACACATTTATCCCTCTCTATTTATAGCCCGACTCCATGTTTTATGACACATCCCAGGATCTCTCTGCAGCTAAGACGGTTTTGGCTGAGCGAGCTTCTCTTTTCTGCCGTCTGCTGTTCTCTCATTTGAAACTGTAGCTGGGTTTTTGGCAGCTGCTGTCGTCAGACGAGGCTGCTGCGTTTCACCAAACATGATCCCACACCTGAACATAATTAGTCCCAACCAGCCAAAAGGGGTCAGCATTGTCCATTGTTTGCAGCCCAGTATTTGTTTTGGGGGTCTTGGCATGTAAAAACACTGTTTTATGTTTAAAAGAACCAAGTGTCATTTTGGAAAGTCAAAGCAAATTTGTTCATGAAGCATATTTCATTTATAAGAACCAAATGTGCTGGATATAACCAAAGAAACATAATATAGAGTTACATCAATGGAAAATGCATAATCATCATCAACATGGTTATCATCTGTGTTTATATCAAGAAAATAGATTCAAAAGAAAAACTTAGAGCTTAGAGCCGGTTTTAAAGACCAAATGTTTTGATGAGACTTCAAGTTTTCTGGTAGTTTGTTCCAGATTTTAGAGCATTAAGACTAAACGCTGACCCGCTTTGTTTAGTTTGAACTCTCGGGGTGGAAAGTAAATCCAACCCAGATGATCGTAGAGGTGATGGGGGTCTGATAGGGACGCACGATATAATCGGGCCCCCTATCGGTATCGGCCTATATCGCCCTTAAAACTGAGTATCGGACATCGGTTCGATCAGGCTGCTGTTTCTAAAGTCTTAAAAAAACCAAAAACATACCGTATCGTCTACCTAGTGATGCATGATATTGGAATTTTGGCCGATATCCGATATGCCAATATTTTAAAACTCATGTGGCTGATAACCGATGCTGATATCAAAGCTGTAAAAAATAAACAGTCATTGCAAATTGCAGTTTCGTTATCCGTTTCCAACACTTTGGATGGGAGTAAAAAAACAGCGCAATTTCATATGCCAATATCAAATCAATATTTAAAGACACACAACGTAACTTTTAGACCTTAAAAATCTGCGTTTCTGACTCGTTTTGATGTCACACCAACATTCATTATGCGCATTTTCGAGCCGTCAGTGCCCAGAGGCGTCCCGGGGCTCAGAAACAGCAGTATGTAAGATTCCCATCCGGGACGCGACCGTGACGTTGCAGCCAACTATTGGTTGCAGCACCGCGTCACTCACTAGCAACCGGATGTAAACCAGGGATCAACATCGCGGGTGTTTTGAATGCGCATCATGTCGAATTCGGTAAAGAAACGCAAGGAAACATCATCGGAGGAAGAGAGGAAAAGAAACAGAGGAAGGGACAGAACAAGAGTCAAGATAAGACTGTCTTTTACTGGCTGGAGTGAGCTTACAGTACAGGTACGAACAAGATGGATGCTAGTTTAGCCGCCGATAGGGGCGCGTCACTGAGAAAACTGCTAAAAGTTCCGTTGTGTCTTTAAAAACGCGGTATCGATCTACTTTACTAACAAAATCTCGCGAGATTTCATCGTTCTGTTACAAAATCTCATGACATTTCGTGAATTCTCACGAGATTTTGTAACGCAACGATAAAATATTGAGATTTCATTAGTAGAATAGATCGATACCACGTTTTTAAATGTCGATATGATATCAGCATATCTTAATTAGCATGAATGGCATAAAACGTTGCATGAATATCGTAATATTTCAGTGTATCGATATCTTTTCCCACCCCTAGTCTTTAGAAGTTTTAAAGTCTGTAAAAAGAAGTTTTTGAAGAAGAAGTCTTTTACTTTAGAAACAGCAGGGTGATTGGTTAAATATCGGTGAGGTGGCTGATGTCTGATATAGGCCGATACCGATAGGGGCCGATTACATCGTGCATCCCTAGTTTTCTTCAGTTTTGATGTTCACTTGTCAGTGCAGGTCCTTTTAACGGTGGACAGGTGTGATCACGCCGCGTCTGAGGGGCACACATCTTCATTATTAATGATTATATAATCATTATAATCATAATCAGTTAAAAACATATTTACTTAGTTATTCAAACTTTAATATCATAGCAGTTCTCTGGATGGTTGAAAAGCACAATATCAGGATATTACATTTCCTTCTCCCCCCTCTTCTGGCCAACGTGTTGGTAAATGTGAGCGCGTCTATCATGCGGTGCTACAATAGGTTTATAAATTCTGCTGTCGGGGAACTTCCATTGTTAGCGAATGACTAAAGTTATCTGTGAGTCACAGCGGACCGACTTGTGACCCGTAATCAGCTGCAGTTCTCAGAGCTGACTGAGTTTCTGTGTGTTTTAAAGGAAATTTCACCCCGGCTGCATCGTCTGCAGATCCTGAGTTCGACTGCAGTAAGAGCTTGTTTTCATCCATCACGTCCACGTCCACGCTCGTCCACGCTTGTCCACGTCCACGCTCGTCCCCGTACACGCTCATCCCTCCTCTGCTTTTTCTATTGTTCTTCTTTCCACCAGATTAGAAAGAGGAAGGAGGGATTAGGAGGCTGCAGAAGTGTGTCAGTGTGGATTCAAATTCTGCTGCTTTGTTTCTGTTATGACAGCAGTCAGTTGTTATGTGTCAGCATATTACACAAAAATAGATTCTTACAGTATAAAAGTTTCATTTTGTGACTTTTACAAAGTATTTTTCCTTCCCTATTTTAATCATGAGTTAATGTCATTTGTTTATATCCTGATTGTTGGGCTCATGGATGTCGTTAGGCCTGTTTTAGGTGGGCAGCAGCTACTTTAAAGTGTCTTTAAAGGTACAGTATGTAAAAAAAATCAAAGGTCAATGGCTGAAAAATATGACATATAATTCAAAACTGTGTTCTATTTTTTGTGTAATCGCTGCACTACAGTAACTGTGATATGTTTATTTACCTAGAATGAGTCATTTACATCTACTTGCTGGGCGGTGCACAAATGGAGGCTGCCATATTTGTTCCACTATTTTTACTAGGGCTGGGAAAAAAATATTGATACACTAAAATATTGTGATGTTTTCATATGCTGATATATCGAAATTTAAAAACGCTGTATTGATCTATTTCACTAGTGAAATCTTGCGAGATTTCCTATGAAAACGATAAAATCCCGTGAGATTTTGTTGTAAAATGGGTCAATATCGCATTTTTAAATATCAATATGAAATATGCATATGAAAATATTGCGATATTTCAGTGTATCGATATTTTTCAAAACAAGTGGGAATCCTCTGAACTGTAAAACTGCTGTAGCAGCTTTGTTTAATGGGAGTTAGAGACTGTTTGGGATCAGTAATGTCTTAAAAGACATTAAAAGTAGTTCCTCACAGTCCAGTCACAGCTGCACCTGACACCACTGACCCACTCAGAGATAAAAACATATTTATGTCTGGGAGAATTTTGTCCACAAACAGCCACCGTACATTCACAACAGTGCTGGAATATGAAGTCATTAGAAAGAAAACATCTTTTTTTTCCAAGTACCATCTTTACCACTAGATGTCAGTAATTCTTACAGACTGTACCTTTAAAAATCGGAAATTTATTGACGTCATTGTTCGCTTAAATGATTGCGGCATTAGCTTTAAGTTTGCCATTTGAAGGTCTGGCTGCCAGATCTGTTTGTCATTGCTCCACGTTTTTATTCTCACCACCTGGACGTGAAAGTCTGTCAGAGGATAGCCGTTAAAGTTCTGCTGCTGGTCTATAAAGTTCTGAATGGTTTAGGCCCAAAATCCTGACCCAGTATGAACCTACTAGACCCCAGGTCATCTGGATCCGGTCTCTTATCAGTTCCAGAGTCAGAACCAGACCTGGATCAGCTGCGTTCAGCTTCTATGCTCCACATGTCTGAAACAAACTCCCAGAAAGTCTCAGATCAGCTGAAATATTTAAATCCAGGTAAAGACTCACCTGTTCTCAGCTGCTTTTACAGAGATTTTACTCAAAAGTTAAAACCCGCACAGCTCTGTATTCTCTCTTTTTAAATTTCATTTTAAATGTTTTTAATCAGGGATGTCCCGATACCGACGCCAGTATCGGTGCGCGCTCCGATACCGGCCTATTTTGCTGTACTCTGACTCGTGAATTACTCTGCGACAGCACCTGATACCGGATGTCACGTGACTCGCTGTGTTTACGCCGCCATGCTGGCAGAAAAATACTCTTTAATATGAGCTTACATCTTTTTTTAAATTAGAAGACGCTTTCCACTACGTGAGGACAGAAAATGTACCTGACCCGGATCATGTTCCTGGGATACTTTCCAAAGCGTTGGTGGCGGTCGCAGCGGACCTTTTCTCCTCCCTCCCTCCAATCGGACCTGCGCTACCCCCACATACGGTTCCGGACATTTCATTCAGAATTCACTTTGTTGGTGGGAAGTTTCCTGCTAATTCTGCTTCCTACGCTTCCAAGTTTATGTTCGTTAAGCTGGTTTGAGTAAAATTATGACGATGCTGCTAATACAGCAAATCTCAGCTGCATCAGCGGCTGTTTAGAAGCTTCAAACCGCTTATTGTAGCTTTTATTTCTTTGATTTATCCCGCTTATACCATGGCCACTTACAAAATCAATAAATATTAAATCATTGTTGTTTTGTATTGTTTTTTTTACGTTAAAATCATAAGTGTTTCTCAACAAGCGTCTGAGCGGACTATTTCCCGTCTCTGGTTGTGATGCTGCAGCTGTGAACACAAAACCTGCAGCTCGGTCGGTCTGCAGCTGTTAATCAGACCTGATCAGAGGAAGTCAGACGATTGTTTAACGTTATATTACGTACAATAGGGGATTATCACGCTTACCGGAAGTTCCCGGATTCTGGACACTTCCTCTTCTGGGCCATGTTAACGACAGCCGTTCCTGCTCTGTTATACTGTTTAAATCGGATAAACTCCAAACATACTTAAGTTTTCATTCCAGACTGAAGTGATTCTGGATCAAAAGCTGGATCAAAGCGATTGATTTGCCGCGGTGAAGGACCGAACTTTATAATAAAACACACGTTTGTTTGTCGCCGGTGGGGCACAACACCGGCACTTCACAGCATGCTAGCATTAGCCAGCTAGCGTTTACTGACGTGCTTAACATTGTGCGTCTTAAATTACACAAACATCTGAAAATCGGGTCTGTACCCCCCCGTTTCCAGTGGAACAACTGGGGACTGCCAAGAAAGGAGACGTTTTCAGATGCTTGTGTGTTTTCACCTGCACAAAGTTAGGCACGTCATCGAGCTGGCTAATGCTAGCCTGCTAACACGACTGTATAGTCTGCCGGCCACAAACAAACGTGTATCGTTTTATTATAAAGTTCGGTCCTTCACCGCGGCGAATCGGTCGTTTTGATCCACTTCTTCCTCAGCATCACTCAGTCTGGAATGAAAACTTGGCATTGGCGTTTATCCGATTTACAAAGTTTAACAGAGTAGTAGCTGACGGACTACTGTTAGCAGGTTAGCATTAGCCAGCTCGATGACGTGCCTAACATTGTGCGGCTGAAAACACAAAAGCATCTGAAAGCGTCTCCTTCCCCCAGTTGTTCCACTGGAAACGGGGGGGTACAGACCCGATTTTCAGATGTTTTTGTGTTTTAAGACGCACAAAGTTAAGCACGTCGGTAAACGCTAGCTGGCTAATGCTAGCATGCCGGTGTTGTGCCCCACCGGCTGCAAACAAACATGCTACGTTGTTTTATTATAAAGTTCGGCCCTTCACTCTGGAGAATCGCTTTGATCCACTTCTTCTTTAGTATCACTTCAGTCTGGAATCCGTGAAAATTTCAGTAGGGTTGGCGTTTATTCACGTTATCTACGAAGTAAAGCAGGGACATTGAACTGGACCGGAAGTGGGCCGTCTAACTGTTTCAAACCGGAAGTTCGGAACACGGAAGCGTGATAATCCCCTATATTATATATTGATACAGTTTTATTTCAGAGGGACTGACGGAGCCCTGCAGGCTGTTTTCACAGCGATGCCCCGTCACAGACGTGATCTGGCCTCTCCACCCACACAGGAGCTCCGGAGGATGGGGGGCCACCAATCATCACCTGCAACAAACAAACATGCTGCTTCACCCCTGAGCTGCAGAGATGCTTCTCTTTATTTAAAGGGACTTGAGGCAAGATTAAGAAACGAAACTGGCGACTGGCGCTTCAGGTACCTGCAGCCCCCACCAAGCCGTCACGGAGCACAAACTGAAGCTATAATGTTGTTTATACGCTTTTTCTTCGTAGTTCCACGTTTTAGTGTCTTTCAGTTGATCTGGATCGTTTGCTGACGGCAGAAGAATCCATAACTATCGCTTACAGTGTTTGAATTTACCGCGACCGTCTTTTTCCTGGATCAAAACTGCGGATGTAGCATCAATGACGTCACGTCTGCAGGACAGCGCGGGAAATTCGGACACCGAATTGCAGCTTTATGCAGCACACAGCCTGTTCAAGGCAACGGAGAGAAACGTGGTGGAAACGTTATTTTTGGTATTTAGTGCTTCATCACCCATAAAAAAAAATGGACATGCATGTTTGTTTGTTTTTTAAATTCGTGCCTCACGTCCCTTTAAACAAATAACCAAACAAAAAAAAGTAAAAAGAAATGAAAAGAAATGAAACGCCTTGCACTTATTTCACTCATCCCCATTAATTAGGTACTGGGATTGGTAGCCTACGAGGTATCGGCAAGTACTCCAATGCAAGTACTCGTGCTTGTACTTGGTCAGCAAAAAAGTGGCATCGGGCCTATTTTCATTTTAAATCGTGCTTTTTCTCTCTCTTCTTCTTCTTTGCACCCGCTGTAATGCTTTTAATGTTTTATTTAGAGCACTTTGAATTGTCCTGTACATGAAACACCTCACCAATCCATAGGTTGACCTTTCATTTCTTTAATGTTTTCCACTCATCTTTTAATGATCAGAAGATAATTAATGATTTAAGGAAGATGCTGATTATGAGTTTTATTTGAAGAAGAGTAGAGAAGGAAAAGGAAAGCAGTTTTGTTTTCCTGTCTTTTTGTTTGTTTGTTTGTTTTAACCTTTGCTAAGGAGGTAATGTTTTCGGTAGCGTTGGTTTGTCCGTCTGTCTGTCTGTCAGTGGCTTCACGGAAAAAGTAGACTAAAGGACGTTTTGTATGCAGATGAACGACATTCAGAGCAACATGCAGAAGCAGCTAACAGGAAAACAGCTGATTCAGAAACGATCCTCTGGCCTTCAGCCTTTTATTTCACTGCAGAGGAAGTGGGGTTGGCTGGGACACACAGGAGCATTGTACCCCCACCAGGAACAGCTCAATCCATCAGGAAAGTCTGGCGCTCCGCCTCCAACATCCTCTCCTCCTCTGCGAAACTTCAAGGAAACCCGCACAACAGCCGCCCGCGCGCGCACCACCGAGCTTTCACACATCTGCCGGTGAAATCCGAAGAAGCCGCGTTTGTTTCCCGACGCGACGTTTGCGGGGGTCCCGGGTTTGGCGCGGAGCCGAGGAAGACGCTGGCGAGCGCTGGATGATGAACCGCGCGCGCCTTCAACCGCTCACTTCCCAGATCCGACATGTGGAAAGAGGAATATGATCTTCATTTCGACTTTTTGCTGCAGCTCCTGTAAGTTTAAGGTCTCCTTGGTCCAGGTTTGAGCTGAGCCCTTCAGATGGGTGGGAACGTCGAGTTTATGCTGCGTGGCAAAAGTGGAAATAGTGATGTAATTTTAGCGTGACGAGAAATGAAACATGCTTTTACAGAATTCAGACTCGGACTCATTCATGAGAGTAAAAGTGACCTAAACAGTAGTTTATATCATATTTCACATGATCAGACCCGAATATAACTCCAGATACATTTTATAAAACTTATTAAGATAAATTATGAGTGCAGTAATATTTTGTTTGTTTATTATTTCTTCGGTCAAATTCATTCATTTGAAGACACATTTTCACTGAAACATCACATGACCGAAAGGGTTTGAAGTTCTAAACTTATAATAACCCAATTTACAATTATAACATTTTAACAACAACAAAAGGAACAAAAGAAATATACTATATTACAGTAATAAAACAAGTACTACATAGGATTAAACATCCAGATAAAAATGACAAATAAGAAACAACAATCCTCCCCCCCAAAATAGGATGATAAAATAATGGTTAGACCCTAATATGACTCCAGATATCTTTTATAAAACTTATTAGGATTAAAAATGATTATTTTTAACATAAAGTTAGTGTAGTATTGTTGATTTACGAAAAGAGAAAACATATGCTAAAGATCTTAAATTCTAATTATGCTCAGTTTACAAATAAATATAAAGGTGAAATACTGAAATATCATTAAGAAGAAACTATAAGTGAGAATAAATGACTGAAATTAAGTAAATAATCTTGATTACTGTCATCTAATGGATGCAAACATGTATTAATTTGGAGATATAGTTTACTTTACACAGTCTTTACCAATCAGTGTTAAAAAATGCACAGAAAAACAACAATGTGTGTTTTCTGTTTGTTTACCTCCAACAAACAATATTAAAAGTTGCCATGAGTTCAGCAAATGAAGGAGATGTTCCAGATGTTTTGTGCAGAACTGCATGTACACGTACCCGCCTGGTGTGCATGTGCAGGCAAACACAAACAGCTGATTTTATATTCTCCATCATGTCTCCTACCGTTCCGTTTTCCATCGATCTGTGTGCATTAAAGCGAAAGAAAAGCCCACGAAAGACACATTTCACAATGAAGTTAATCCCCTAATTGCTGATTACTGTTACGGAGGATGCCGCTGCGACCTGCCCCTCCTGCCTCACACCCGCGCACACACCTTGGCGGTATTAGCATGTGAGTCACTGGCATGCCTCATCATGCTCTCTGCACTCTGACACAGTCACACTCATGCAGGCAGACCGAGCGGCGGTCACAGCGGCTGAATATTCCAGGCCCGAGGACGCAGAATTGGGCCTTTTAGATGGATTAATAGCTGCTCTGCACTTCCCAGCAGCTCCAAGAGTCCGGGCTCAAAAGCTGAACCGGATACTGGATGTGACACTTAAACTGCCTCTCGCTCTCCACTGTTTTTCTTTTTTGTGTGATTCTGTTATTGCTAGAACGCATTGTTGAGGGGGGGTCATTTTAGCCCCATGACTGATATGAGCTTTGAATGATTTATGAAGTCTCTCTGAAGCAAATGAATTAATATGGAGAGACAAGCGAGAGCAATTTCTGCTGCAAACACTGAGCGAGATGTTTAGATGGTTAACCAGAGGCTCATTTTATTTGATGTGCATCCCATTATTGGATTAAATCTTTATATTTGCATATATTCCCATCTATAGATGCATTTTAAATTGTTTCCCTCT
This sequence comes from Atherinomorus stipes, assembly GCA_023101725.1. Classification (NCBI taxonomy): domain Eukaryota; kingdom Metazoa; phylum Chordata; class Actinopteri; order Atheriniformes; family Atherinidae; genus Atherinomorus; species Atherinomorus stipes. Next base: position 108,605 of record JALJCO010004858.1, read on the forward strand.
TTAATGGGATGTGTTGTTGATTTCGCTGAGGAGTGTCCTCCCCCGTTTAACGTGTCCAGAATACCTCCGGTGGGAGCAGTACAGGAAGCATTTAAATCAGATCCCCAAAGCTAATCAGATGGTTCCTTCTCCGCTCCAGAGAGCAGCAGTTTTACTCCTCTCGGAAACTCCCCACCCCGTCCCTGAGGCTCAGCCCAGACACCCTGTCAGCGGCTGTTTATACGCAAACCCAGCTCTCCATCTTGTTGTTTTGCTGGTGATGCTTCACCACGATAAGGTGGAGGAGTTTGGAGTAACCACCTCATCACGGTGGGGAAGTTTCTGTGCCGTTTGTTGCTTCCATGTCAAATTATTCCGACATTTTAAAGGAATATTCCACCCATTGAATGATGTAACTTTATGTTCCACTTCCCCTCTTGGTGTGTAAGACTCTGGAGCGTTTTTTTAAATGCATCAGGAAGGCTTCTCGTTTCCCCCCAACTTTCATATAATGGACTGAACCAAAAAGGTCCATAAAAGTCCACAAAAACTTGTCAATATTCGTCCATACTGCTCGTCCAATGTAATCCAAGTGTCCTGAGTGGGTAGCGTCCAGGATTTACTGGAAACGACGTCATTTAGTAGATTTTTAGAGCTTAAACCAGTGATGTCCAAAGTCGGTCCTCAAGCGCCGCAGTCCTGATGGTTTTCCACGCCTCCGTGCACCAGCACAGCTGACTCACATTAAATGAATCTAAAAGCCGATGAATTTGAGTCGGGTGTGTGTTGGAGAAGGGAGACATGGAAAACCTGCAGGATTGTGGCTCTCGGGGACCGGAGCTGGACCCCCCTGGCTTAAACAGTAGAACATTTAGCTGCCGCCTGCTATGCTATGCAGGTTCACAACACTATGGAAGCCGCGGCAGACGAGATCCCGCGTTCTCTTTTTCTTTCTGTCTTTGTTTTAAATCAATATCAACCCCTCTCGTGTCTATCTGCAGCTCTGTCGCTCTTAGCACAATGTAAACTGCAAATTTCTTCTTCTACGCTTGCATTATCGGCAGAGTAGACGCTGAACATTTTATATACAAATGACTGTCACAGCCATCATACGGTAGATTCATTATAAAGTACGCAGATGATTCGGTCATACTTAGCCTGCTCAGTGACGACGAAGTCGGTCATGGACAGGTTCTTAATGATTTTATACGTTGGTGTGGAGACGCCTTCCTCCAACTTAACGTCCAAGAAACAAAAGAGATTTGCATCGATTTCAGACGATCACCTCCGGCTCCCCAATGTAGCACCATTCATAATCAGACAGTTGATTTGGTGACTACCTATAAATATCTTGGTACTATAATCGATAGTAAGCTGAAATTTGATGTTAATAGTGAGATGTTGTGTAAAAAGGGACAGCAGCGCCTTTTTCCTTTGAGGAAACTTGCCAAATTCCAGGTAGACCGAAGTCTGATGAAAATGTTTTATAATGCTTTCATTGAATCTGTCATTTCCATTTCCATTATCTGTTGCTATGGAAACCTGCCTATTAAGGAAAAAAAATTGTCTGTGTAGCTTCTAAAGTAGCTGCAGTGAAATTATAATCCTGGACAATATTTTCAATGTCCAGGTGCCCCAGAAGGCAAAATCTACATGCAAAGATACGACACATCCTCTAAACTACGAGTATCAACCTTCGTCTATCTGCTCCTCCAGCTACTAGAAATAGATAGTTTTCCTTTGTTCTCCTCTCTATCTAAACGCTACAGAGAAAAGAAGGTAATCACACTTAATGCTAATTAAAGCAGCCCGAGGGACTATATCATAATTTACTTTTAAATGTAGAAGGTGTGTGTGTTTGTTTTAGCATTTTCTTTTGTTCATTTCCTACGTGTTTGTACTGTGCTTTTATATAGTTTTTGTTTCCTTTTAAATGGAATATGATGCTGATTGTTTGGTTTTTTTTTGGTCTGCTGCATACCAAATAGTCCTTTAAGGGACAAACAAATAAAGTGAAGTAAATGATGTGAAGTAAAGTGAACGCTGCAGCTTCCGTAGAGTCATGAACTCACATGGACGCACTTTGTAGCAGCTACATGTTCTACTGTTTAGGTTATAAAAATCTACTAAATGATGGTTTCCAGTAAATTCTGGACGCTACCCACTCAGGACACGTGGATTACATTGGACGAGCAGTATGGAGGAATATTGACACGTTTTTGTGGACTTTTATGCATTTAAGATATTAAAAAAGTGCTCCAGGCTTTGCTTAGTATGAGGATGAGGAGAAGATGAAGGAACATCATTCTGTGGGTGTACTATTCCTTTAATTTCTGTGTTGTTCCCTGAGCTTTGAGTCATATTCCTACTGGAAAAGGACTTTGCTTCCGCTGTGCCCATGGCAACCTGCTAATCCCTCACTACTGCAGGCTTTAATGTATTGAATTTGTGATGCTAATGAAATTTGCCTGATCAGATTATACAAAAAAAAAAAAAAAAAAGAAACATGTAAATCGTCTGGTGAGAATGCTGCCGGTGGCATGCAGATGCTCGCAGAGACAGGAAATGAGCAAATAGATGGATATGAATGAATGTGTCATTCCTCATAAACCTGCGAGTAAACACTTGTGCTGTTTGCAGTAACATGACCTGTTTTGTATTTTGGGGGGGGGGCTGGCAGCGGATTATACATTATAGATGATGCAAACTGGGCAGAAATCATGTTTCTTGCTTTAAAAATGTGAATACTCAGCATTTTTTTTAACTTAAAATCAAAAACAATCATCTGAGTTTATTCGAATGTAAAATATGTGAATCCATGTGGTGCTATTGGACGTGCAGCGTTTCTGTAAGCGTGGAGCGTGATGCTGTGTAGAAGTGACAGTTCAGCATCATTCAGGCTGCTGCTGAGTCATAAATAATGAAGCATGACACTAATTAATACTCAGCATTGATTCTCTGTTTACTCGACAACAATGAAGAGTTACAGCATGTGAGGCCTCGGCCCACGTGGACGGTTAACCGAGTGTGCAGTGATGGCCTTGTGTTTTTAGTAAAGGGTCACTAGGGGATTATCAGGCTTACCGGAAGTTCCCGGTATTTGGACACTTCCTCCTCCGGGCCATGTTAACGACAGCCGTTCCTGCTCTGTCATACTGTTTAAATCGGATAAACTCCAAACATACTTAAGTTTTCATTCTAGACTGAAGTGATACTGGATCAAAGCGATCGATTCGCCGCGGTGAAGGGCCGAACTTTATAATAAAACACACGTTTGTTTGTCGCCGGTGGGGCACAACACCGGCACTTCACAGCATGCTAGCATTAGCCAGCTAGCGTTTACTGACGTGCTTAACATTGTGCGTCTTAAAGGTGCCATGACATCAAATTTCACTTTTCTGGGGTTTTGGGTGTATAATATGATCTGTTGTGCTCTGATGTGAATGTCCAGAGTGAGAATCAAAGTTCCTGTTTATGGTCTGTCAGCTTTGTCTCTCTGCTCAGAAACAGTTGAATCAGACAGCAGCTTATCATTCTATGTAGTTCTATCATTCTACGTAGTTCCATCATTCTACGTAGTTCCATCATTCTACGTAGTTCTATCATTCTACGTAGTTCCATCATTCTACGTAGTTCCATCATTCTACGTAGTTCCATCATTCTACGTAGTTCTATCATTCTACGTAGTTCCATCATTCTACGTAGTTCCATCATTCTACGTAGTTCTATCATTCTACGTAGTTCCATCATTCTACGTAGTTCCATCATTCTACGTAATTTAATTGCTCCAATAAGAGCACACTATCAAGTAAACAGCGCCCCCCCCCCCTAACGGTTTATGCACCGTCCGCTCCCCCCCCTCCCCTCCCTGTCTGATTCAGCTTCGTGTATGGAGCTAGTAGTAACTTCTCTGCAGTCAGGTCTGGATTTTCAAACAAATGGATTTAAAAAGCAAACTTCTGCAGCAACACTGAGGGAGGGGGCCACAACCTTGTCATTACCTGTAAGTTTATTTATTTTCTAAATGCTGTCTTGTCTGATAAACGTAGCTCACTCTGTCTGAACTGCCCATGTTGCTAGCAGTTAGCCTTTAGTAAACTCCGACCGCAGCATGACCTAGATTCTCCAAATAAGGTCATAGCGAAATAAGGTGTAGCCAATCAAAATGAAGTCAACGTGGTCTCCGGGTAAAGCTCCATATCATCACCGGACCCAACTGTATGACTGAGGAAGTGAGGTCTGGCGTTTCAAAACAATACTCCGCTGTAAAAAATGCCGTTTTTTTCTTTGGAGTATTTACATATAAAGTAATGCCAACAACATACACTAGTTTTTAACTGTTATGTCATCACTTCTTTAAAACACACAAACATCTGAATATCGGGTCTGTACCCCCCCCCCCCCCCATTTCCAGTGGAACAACTGGGGACTGCAAAGAAAGGAGACGTTTTCAGATGATTGTGTGTTTTCAGCCGCACAAAGTTAGGCACGTCATCGAGCTGGCTAATGCTAGCCTGCTAACACGACTGTGCAGACTGCCGGCCACAAACAAACGTGTGTCGTTTTATTATAAAGTTCGGTCCTTCACCGCGGCGAATCGGTCGTTTTAATCCACTTCTTCCTCAGCATCACTTCAGTCTGGAATGAAAACTTGGCATTGGCGTTTATCCGATTTACAAAGTTTAACAGAGTAGTAGCTGGCGGACTACTGTTAGCAGGTTAGCATTAGCCAGCTCGATAACGTGCCTAACTTTGTGCGGCTGAAAACACACAATCATCTGAAAGCGTCTCCTTTCTTGGCAGTCCCCAGTTGTTCCACTGGAAACGGGGGGTACAGACCCGATTTTCAGATGTTTGTGTGTTTTAAGACGCACAAAGTTAAGCACGTTGGTAAACGCTAGCTGGCTAATGCTAGCATGCCGGTGTTGTGCCCCACCGGCTGCAAACAAACATGCTACGTTGTTTTATTATAAAGTTCGGCCCTTCACTCTGGAGAATCGCTTTGATCCACTTCCTCCTTAGTATCACTTCAGTCTGGAATCCGTGAAAATTTCAGTAGGGTTGGCGTTTATTCACGTTATCTACGAAGTAAAGCAGGGACATTGAACTGGACCGGAAGTGGGCCGTCTAACTGTTTAAAACCGGAAGTTCAGAACACGGAAGCGTGATAATCCCCTCTTGCCAGCAGCAAGAAACATGAGTTGCATCATGGGAAATGTTGAAGAAAGGAAATGTGACCCATACTAGAGTAAAGGAAGATGGCTGCTTTGATTTTATCCATGCATTCCTTTCGTTCTCCATCAACTTTCTGGCTTTAAAAGTATGTTTCTGACTCGTGCTGACGGCTCGGTGACGTTTATTATGCACATTCTGGTTGCCGTTGTTGCTTTGTTTTAATGTAACTGAATGGGAAGGATTGTGTTGACTAGAGGGAGCTCAGAGTAGAGGTAGGATGCAGGATGGATGCTGAATTAGCCTGACTGAAGCAGGATGGTGCTGCGTTAATGAAGACCCATCGCTAAATGCAGATTAATAACACGTTTCTCACTCAATTACATCACAAGTGCTTTATGATATTTTTGTCCTGGTGTTTAAAAAGGCGCCTTCAGAATTAATAGCTGCTGCTGAAACCTAGTGGAGCAGAAAATAATGTGGAATGAAGCTGTTTTCATAATCAGCACCAACAGTTCATCATTCGCTGCATTCATTCAAGCACAGGAGCGTTTCATTCTGAGCCATGCTGCAGATCGTTAGTGTTTCCACTGTCAACATGATGCACGAGGGCTTTAAACAATGTTCCTAACATGAGGGAAAAGTCTGTTCTCATTCATTTCCTCCACTATAGTCCCCCCCCCCCCCCCCCCCCCCCCAACAACAGGTGAGAAGCTTGAAATGGACAGTTGGTTAGTTTTAATGCTGGGTGATGTGTTTACGGGCAGATTGATGGAGGCTGCTGAAGTCAGCAATTAGGGATGCGCGATATTGGAATTTTGGCCGATACCCGATAAGCCAATATTTTAAAACTCACGTGGCTGATAACCGATATCGATACCGATATGAAAGCTGAAAAATAAATGATGTAATATTCATTCCTTGCGCAAAATTAGAAAAATATCTCAACTTGTGTTGTGTAGAACAAGTCAAACTTAACAAAACTAGTAGGATATGTGCGTGATATCATAGAACCACCTGGAAAAGAAAAAATGATACCCAAAAAAAAGATATTTTGTTATTTACAGAATTGATCGTGTACAAACTCTGTTCACACGAGGGATGCACAATATAATCGGCCCCTTATCAGTTTCCACCTTTATTAGCCTTAAAACTGAGTATCGGACATCGGCCACCCCACAGATATTTAACCGATATTTAACCAATCAGCCCGCTGTTTCTTAAGTCAAAAAAAAAAAACCTTCTTCCAAAACTTCTTTTTTACAGACTTTAAAACTTCTAAAGACTAGGGGTGGGAAAAAATATTGATACACTGTAATATCACGATATTTTAAAATGCTGATATATTGACATTTAAAAACGTGGTATTGATCTATTTTACCAAGGAAATCTCGCAATATGTCATCGTTCTGTTACGAAACCTCACAAGAATTCACAAAATTTCGCAATATTTTCATACGCTGATATCATATTGACAATTAAAAACGCAAAATCGATCTATATTACTAACAAATTCACGCAATATTTCATCGTTCTGTTACGAAATCTCGTGAGACTTCACAAAATATTGTGAGATTTTGTAACAGAACGATGAAATCTTGCAAGATTTTGTGAGTAAAATAGATTGCTACCGAGTTTTTAGATATCAATTTGATATTGGCATATGAAAATATAGTGATATTTTAGTGTATCGATATTTTGTCCGACCCCTATTTTTCAAAGTGTCGGAAACGGATAACAGAACTGCTATTTGCAATGACTGCTTATTTTTTTCAGCCTTAATATCTGTATCGATATCGGTTATCGGCCACGTGAGTTTAAAATATCGGCATAACAGATATCGGCCAGAGTTCCAATATCATGCATCCTAGTTTATTTCCAGTCTTTGGTGCAGACCCTGAAATGGGGCATTACGTAAACCCGCAGATCTGAGGTAGATTTCACGCATGCGTGCGAACATGATGGAGTTGAATCACAGCACCACCTAGCGGCCCGGCGCGCATGTCCCATCCAGTTCCACGCACTCTAGCGTCCTCGTATGCACGCAGATTTCGTCATGACGACGCTCGTGTAAACGCGGATAAAAAGATGAAGAGGAGACGCCACTTTTGCGTCTTCTCCTCTGATCGTCGCCGTGTGAACGGAGCCTTACTTTGTATGCGATCATGGGAAAATGTGATTTTGGCGACACTGACACAAAGACCTCCGGCAGGAGGGCTGTGCAATTGATCAAATTTGATTGTGATTTAAATTTTTAATGTCAAACAATCTCCAAACTCATATAATCGAGTTGAAACGATTTATTTTCCATTTTTCTGCACACAATTTCTGCAAGTTATTCTTAAATTAAAATTAATTTTAGTGGCTTCTCACCCATGTGTCATTAACAAAAATGTTTGATTTGGAATTTTTTTAATATATAAAAATAAGTACATTTATTTTGTTTTTCAAATATAGAAAAATTGCAGTACGACTGGACAGTTTATTTAGGATACTTTTTTATGCCTTATTAATTTTCAAAGTATATTTATGTTGTTCAATTAATGTTTATTCATTGCAAAACAGCTGTAAGGTACACACTCAAAAATACAGGTACCAGTTAGTGCTTAAAATGGTCCAAAGCTTGTTGCTGGGGGGGGGGGGGGGGTTCCTTTCTGAAAGACATTTCTGTACCTTCGGTCCATTTTTGTACCTTATCAAGCTGTATGAGTTAATAAAGTACAATTAAACCAATTAAAGATGATGAATAAAAGTCAATAAAATAAGATTATGACAACAATCAAAGATGCTAATAATAAATGAATAATTATTATAGAAATATTAGGCCAAACACATATATAATTATATATATAAATATTACTATGATTACTATTATGAAAACCACAATATAATTACTACAGTATAACTACTTATACTACTGTTTAGAAGTACTGCTATTTATAGTTATTGTACAAGCTACACACATGTTTCAATGCTGCAGGTACCCTTAGGGTTGGAATGGTACAAATGTGTACTTTATATTACTTTGGAGCCTTTTTCATAGTATATAGGTACTTCTGGCCTCATAAAGACCAATATTGTACTTTTGAGAGAACATTTGTAAAAAATGTACCTGCAGGTACAGAAATGTTCCTGTCTTGTACCTCTGTTTCTGAGAGTGTACATATTTGTAGCCTACATGTTTTTTTAATTTCAGTGTTTTGTGTAAGTTATCAATAAAGTGTTTTTGATGAGTGAAATGCTCATAAATGCAACGTTTAACTAAAAAATAATCATTTGAAAATCATTTGATTTCATATTAACCAAAATAATCATGATAATGACTTTTTCCGTAATCGAGCAGCAGGTATTTATACACCCGTAGGACTGGATGCATGATGTCATCATGATACCTTTGCATAAAGTCGTGAGACTGTACCATTGTGCGGTTAAGGTCATAAAAACCTCTGACGCTATGGCAAAGCGCTTGCTTTAAAAACACAAAGCTGGCTTTTGAAACTCCAGCCCTGCATCTGCCTGAAACGGAGTAAAACTGAGTTACGGTGCGTTAATTCAAATGATGTCAGAGGTTGTCTGTCTGAGATTAGTGGGGCTTTTTAGAAGAGATTGGGGCAGACGGGACCTGCTTCAGCATTATAATTATCCTTCATATTCCTGCATCAGAGTAAAGTGTTAACCCTCAATATTCAGCAGCGCTGCCGGCCCCCCCGGTACTGTCACTTATATCATCACCAGCGTCTCAGGAACAGCAGAGTTCAGCTCTGTGAGGTAGACTGTGATGGATAGTTACCCTGCAGGGGACCTGTAGATGTTTTTCAGACTATCCCGTCCAGGAGGTTTAATATCCAGCCGCTAAATGTAGAGTTTATTCAGAAACTATCTGGTAAATCCACAAAGATCCATGATTACACCATTATTTATCCCATCTTCATCATAAAACATCACCATCACTGCGATGTTGCTAAGAGACCTCTGTTTAGACCTGGAAAAGAAGGTGTGTAGGAGTTAGAGAGGTGGTCTTTGGACAGCGCAAACCAAGGTTAAACCAATGTGGGCCCTTAAGCAAGGTCCTTAACCCCCACCAACTGCTCCCCGGGGGGCCGAAACGCGGCAGCCCACTGCTCTGTGGTGAATCTAGAGGTGGGTTAAATGCAGTCTAAATGTCTCAAACGGGATGATTATAGTATATATATTACGGTTGCATGACATAGTCGGCCCCTTATCGGTATCGGCCTATATCGGCCTTAAAACTGAGTACTGGACATCAGCCACCCCACCGATATTTAACTCATCAGCCCGCTGTTTCTAAAGTTGAAAAAAAAAACAAACAAAAAAAATCTTTTTTACAGACTTTAAAACTTCTAAAGACTCAGGGTGGGAAAAAATATGGATACACTGAAATATCGCGATATTTTCATCTGCTGATATATTGACATTTAAAAACGCGTTATCGATCTACTTTACTAATGAAATCTCATGATATTTCATAATTCTGTTACTAAATATCGCAAGAATTCACGAAAATTCCGCAATATTTTCATATGCTGATATTATATTGACATTTAAAAACGCGGTATCGATCTATTTTACTTATTAAATTTCACGAGAATTCACAAAAATATCGTGAGATTTTGTAACAGAACGATGGCATCTCACGAGATTTTTTAAGTAAAATAGATTGATACCACGCTTTTGAATATTGATTTTATATCGACATATGAAAATATCGCAATATTTCAGTGTATCAATATTTTTCCCTCCCCTATTTTTTAGAAGCGCTGGAAACGGATAACAAAACTGCTATTTGCAATGACTGCTTTTTTCAGCTTTAATATCAGTATCAATATCGGTTATCTGCCACATGAGTTTTAAAATATCGGCATGGCCAAAATTCCAATATCATTCATCCCTAATATATATATATGATATATATAAATAAGAGAGCTTAAATAGGCAGTAACGTCCAATCAGGAGCAGCCAAAGATCAAAAAGGGAGGAGAAATTTTGTGTGTGTCTGAAAAGGAGAAAATAATGATCCTCTATGGCTGGAATAAAGTAAGAAGATGTTTTTTATGCACGGTGGCGCCAAAAAGCAGCTGAGTTGGAGTTGGTTTTGTGAAGATAGAAGGTGAAAAGTAGCATTTATACGTAGAAATGAGGGGAAAATGTAAATATGTACGTCATTTCTGTTGTGTGTTTGTTTCAATGCCAATGTTTTTTCTCCAGAAAGCCGAGACTAGAGAATGATGCGGATGAGAAAAGGCTTGGTTTCTGTTGATCTGATGGTGTTTCCACAAAGTTCTGTTAGTAATAAATTCTGGTGTCTGCTTCCGGTTGGTCTTTATGCTGCTTTATCTGTTGATACATTCATTTTACATCATTTTAGCCTCATAATCTGACAGCTGAGGCTGAACTGGAACATAACGTCTGGATTGTGACTGGGATTAAAATGATTTACATATGTTTTATATAAAAACAACAACAAAAACCAGAAACCAAAGAAAAACAAACAGACTGTTGGTGTGTATGAGTGAATATCAGCACCATTTTGTGGGATCTAAGTTTGTCCTAATGAATGAGCCCCTTTATTAACCTGATTGTGTGTGTGTGTGTGTGCGTCTGTTCTCACACCAGCGATGCCAACCTCACAGACGTGCTGTCTGACTCGGACGACTGTGATTTGGGCAGTCTGGAGCGTTTGGAGCGCGGGAGCACCGACACTCTGGCCAATGGCTGCCGAGCCGACTGTGAGGCCGCCAAAAGGCTGGCCAAGCGCCTCTATCACCTCGAGGGCTTCAAGCGCTGCGATGTCGCCAGACACCTGGGCAAGAAGTGAGCGTGGACACGCAGAGCGACACATCCACACACAGAAACGTGGCAGAAAGACGTGCGAGTGCTGCCGTTGGCACGTGTTTGATGAACGTGCAGAGAAAGCTGATGGTTGCTGTTGACTGTGTCTCTGCAGTAACGAATTCAGCCAGCTGGTGGCATCAGAGTACCTGAGCTTCTTCGATTTCTCCGGACTGTCTCTGGATCGAGCCCTGAGGTAATGCACACTCAGCACTTGTAAGTGTGTGATTCTAGACAGACGTGCACCAAGGTTATTATAGTTGACTAAAACTAACGAAAACTAAAATTTAAAAAACATTTCAGTTAACTGAAATAAAAATAAAAACGACAGTTTTTAACAAAACGATAACTAACTGAAACTGTATCATGTCTTTACAAAACTAACTAAAACTAACTAAAATTATTGCAGAAACATCCTTAGTTTCAGTCTTTGTAAATTAATAAAAAACATAAGCCTTTTGGGTTGATTTGAAATCTACTTCTATTTGATCTTTTTACTTTGCTCTACTGGTTTTACTCCAAGTGACTTTCTGATGATTTTGAATGTCACACCAGACAAACACCTATAATTTACTGAAAAGAAAACCCCCAAAAACTAAAACTAACACTGAAACTGATAAAAACTAAACTAAAACTAAACATTTTCCAAAAATAGAAACTAATAAAAACTAGCAAATCTGCTCAAAAAACTAACTAAAACTAACTGAATTGAAAAACAAAAAGTTAAAACGAAATAAAAACTGAAACTAATTAAAAATACAAAACTATTATAACCTTGACGTGCACACACATCTATATGTGTTCCTCTCCACAGTGCATTAAGCTGTCATGTTGAGTGCAGTTCGCCAGCTGCAGAGCTCCCTGCAGCCTCGTATCCGACGTGTTGCTGTCTCAAACTGAAGCAGCAGCGTAACGTGCAGCTTGTCCTCCACCCTGCTTTGTTCTCAGATTTTAGTATCTTATTTCTGTTTGCAGGAACTTCTTGAAGGCCTTTCCTCTGATGGGAGAAACCCAGGAGAGAGAACGGGTCCTTGTCCACTTCTCCAGACGGTTCTGCCACTGCAACCCACAGACACTGACATCCGAAGGTTAGCCAGCGGCCAGATGCACAGATACCGAAGCAGCATGTGTGTTCGTGTGGGACGTTACCAAGCTCAGCTAAAATCTACGTACCGTATTTCCCTGATCTCACTCTAAAACAAGAAAATAGCAGGGCTGTCAGACGATTAAAAAAAAAATCAAATTAGTTGCATTTTAATCTCGTATCTGCTAAAGCAGTCGTGGGGAGCAATGGTCCTCAAGGGCCCCCGTCCTTTAAGTTCTCCATGCAGCCCTGCTCCAACACAGCGATGAAGTTGTGGGCAGGGACTCATGGGGTGTGTCTCATGTTGAAGTCTGCAGACTGCGAAGTTCGGATCGGTCGGCTGCATACGTCACAGCGGCGCGCCGAGTCCGGTCCCGTTTCAAAAACGTCTGGATCCTCCGAATCCAGCCTCCAAACCCGCACTCCGTTCGGCCTGAAACCAAGGATACGTCGCATGTATCCTTCGTGGCCTCGCCTATCCCAGAATTCATTGCACACAAGATTTTTTTTTAAACTTTATTTACAGAAGCAGAATGTACAAACTCTGGTGAGGGAAGTAACAGGGAGTTTTATCAAGAACAAACGCACTGAAAGGTTTGAACAATAAACCTACAAATGAGTTTAAATAAAATAAAGGAAAATAAGATATTTAGCGCACAATATACAATAAATTATAGTTACAAAGTGATGAAACAAAGTTAATCATCACGACTGGGCTTAAGGAAAGGGAAATATTAAAACAAAAGGATAGGAGACTTTTTTACGGATCTTTTTTACAATTCTACTTGACATTTTTTAAGTGATGATAAATATTGTAAAAATCAATAAAACAGGCAAAGTTGGGTATTTAGTTTCATCCCGCAGAAGATGGGAGGGAAGCTGCAGAGCTACAAGTGGAATATTTGGTTACATTCGTGGATTTTTAAGTGTTAAATGAAGTGTTTACTGGTAAGAAACATCAGATAATCTCTGTGGAAAATTTAAAAATATGCAGGCAAACGTAAAAAAAAAAGAAAGAAAGAAACCAAGAAAGATAGTTTTTGCCTCAGGGAATACATTTTGTTTGATATTATTCATGGGTTAACAAGGGGTTAATGGGGTGTCCACGTTCAGGTAACCACAGATAAATGAAAAGTAATAAAACATATTCCACATTAGTTCTTTCTCTTTTTTTTTTTAACAACGTAGCTGAAGGAATAAGCGGAAAGAAAGTCGTAACTAGACAGCTGTGGAGTCTGCAGTTGCTAGGCAACGAGAGTGGAGCACTATGGGTAATTCTCATCTGCTAGGATGTCCCATTTCAGCAGCTACCGTTTCAGGGGGCTGCTTCGGAGTGTGCGGACTAGTCTGCACACTCAGACATGAGACACACCTACTGACACGTCTTCTTCTTCTTCTTCTTTTTCTTCTTCTTCTTCTGGTGTTTATTGGCGGCTGGCAAACAGCTTTCGGTGCATTCCCGCACCCACTCTCCGGGTCATTCAGTGGGCCAAATTTAAAATGCTCGTGTTTTGAATTGGCACTCTGAATTAATCACAATTATTTTTTTAATGCATTAACTTGCAGTGTCATTAATTAATCTAATTAATGCATTAAACTGACAGCCCTTGAAAATAGTAAAAATGAGTGGATGAGCTGTGATGTGGCATCGCTGGACAGATAAACTCGACCGACATCAGCCTCCATGTCAGAGCCGTCGTTTCTCTCGTCACAGATATGAGGCTGATCTTTGAAAAGCATCCTTCCTGCTGCATTGGCAGAGCGCAGCAGGACGCAGTCATCCAAAAACAGGACATAATCTCAGTTTGGGGACGGGGGGGGGGCATTAAAATACTGTGCAGTCACGCACAAAATGGGACACCTGGTAACTCACAGTGAAGATCATGAGGGGGAAGATGAATATGGCAAAATATACAAAATAACCCAAAAATAAGGTAAAGTGAAGCTAGTGGCAGCGTTTATCTCCATAAAGCTAGCTTGATGACTGCAAGAGTTTTCTGCAGGTGTAAAGTTATTAGCAGAAAGCCTCAGAATATAAGAGTAATAAATGTTGCTGGTGATTGTGATCAGTTTGCAGCTGCAGATCCTGTTGTGATCAGTTTGCAGCTGCAGATTCTGTTGTGATCAGTTTGCAGCTGCAGATTCTGTTGTGATCAGTTTGCAGCTGCAGATTCTGTTGTGATCAGTTTGCAGCTGCAGATTCTGTTGTGATCAGTTTGCAGCTGCAGATTCTGTTGTGATCAGTTTGCAGCTGCAGATTCTGTTGTGATCAGTTTGCAGCTGCAGATTCTGTTATGATCAGTTTGCAGCTGCAGATTCTGTTGTGATCAGTTTGCAGCTGCAGATTCTGTCGTGATCAGTTTCCAGCTGCAGATTCTGTCGTGATCAGTTTGCAGCTGCAGATTCTGATCAGTTTGCAGCTGCAGATTCTGTCGTGATCAGTTTGCAGCTGCAGATTCTGTTGTGATCAGTTTGCAGCTGCAGATTCTGTTGTGATCAGTTTGCAGCTGCAGATTCTGTCGTGATCAGTTTGCAGCTGCAGATTCTGTCGTGATCAGTTTGCAGCTGCAGATTCTGTTGTGATCAGTTTGCAGCTGCAGATTCTGATCAGTTTGCAGCTGCAGATTCTGTTGTGATCAGTTTGCAGCTGCAGATTCTGTTGTGATCAGTTTGCAGCTGCAGATTCTGATCAGTTTGCAGCTGCAGATTCTGTTGTGATCAGTTTGCAGCTGCAGATTCTGTTCAGCTGCAGATTCTGTTGCGATCAGTTTGCAGCTGCAGATTCTGTTGTGATCAGTTTGCAGCTGCAGATTCTGTTGTGATCAGTTTGCAGCTGCAGATTCTGATCAGTTTGCAGCTGCAGATTCTGTCGTGATCAGTTTGCAGCTGCAGATTCTGATCAGTTTGCAGCTGCAGATTCTGTCGTGATCAGTTTGCAGCTGCAGATTCTGTTGTGATCAGTTTGCAGCTGCAGATTCTGTCGTGATCAGTTTGCAGCTGCAGATTCTGTTGTGATCAGTTTGCAGCTGCAGATTCTGTTGTGATCAGTTTGCAGCTGCAGATTCTGTCGTGATCAGTTTGCAGCTGCAGATTCTGTTGTGATCAGTTTGCAGCTGCAGATTCTGTTGTGATCAGTTTGCAGCTGCAGATTCTGTCGTGATCAGTTTGCAGCTGCAGATCCTGTCGTGATCAGTTTGCAGCTGCAGATTCTGTTGTGATCAGTTTGCAGCTGCAGATTCTGTTGTGATCAGTTTGCAGCTGCAGATTCTGTTGTGATCAGTTTGCAGCTGCAGATTCTGTTGTGATCAGTTTGCAGCTGCAGATTCTGATCAGTTTGCAGCTGCAGATTCTGTCGTGATCAGTTTGCAGCTGCAGATTCTGTTGTGATCAGTTTGCAGCTGCAGATTCTGTCGTGATCAGTTTGCAGCTGCAGATTCTGTTGTGATCAGTTTGCAGCTGCAGATTCTGATCAGTTTGCAGCTGCAGATTCTGTCGTGATCAGTTTGCAGCTGCAGATTCTGTTGTGATCAGTTTGCAGCTGCAGATTCTGTTGTGATCAGTTTGCAGCTGCAGATTCTGATCAGTTTGCAGCTGCAGATTCTGTTGTGATCAGTTTGCAGCTGCAGATTCTGTTGTGATCAGTTTGCAGCTGCAGATTCTGTTGTGATCAGTTTGCAGCTGCAGATTCTGTTGTGATCAGTTTGCAGCTGCAGATTCTGTTGTGATCAGTTTGCAGCTGCAGATTCTGTCGTGATCAGTTTGCAGCTGCAGATTCTGTCGTGATCAGTTTGCAGCTGCAGATTCTGTCGTGATCAGTTTGCAGCTGCAGATTCTGTTGTGATCAGTTTGCAGCTGCAGATTCTGATCAGTTTGCAGCTGCAGATTCTGTTGTGATCAGTTTGCAGCTGCAGATTCTGTTGTGATCAGTTTGCAGCTGCAGATTCTGTCGTGATCAGTTTGCAGCTGCAGATTCTGTTGTGATCAGTTTGCAGCTGCAGATTCTGTTGTGATCAGTTTGCAGCTGCAGATTCTGTTGTGATCAGTTTGCAGCTGCAGATTCTGTTGTGATCAGTTTGCAGCTGCAGATTCTGTTGTGATCAGTTTGCAGCTGCAGATTCTGTTGTGATCAGTTTGCAGCTGCAGATTCTGTCGTGATCAGTTTGCAGCTGCAGATTCTGTTGTGATCAGTTTGCAGCTGCAGATTCTGTTGTGATCAGTTTCATGCTGCAGATTCTGTTGTGATCAGTTTGCAGCTGCAGATTCTGTTGTGATCAGTTTGCAGCTGCAGATTCTGTCGTGATCAGTTTGCAGCTGCAGATTCTGTTGTGATCAGTTTGCAGCTGCAGATTCTGTCGTGATCAGTTTGCAGCTGCAGATTCTGTTGTGATCAGTTTGCAGCTGCAGATTCTGTCGTGATCAGTTTGCAGCTGCAGATTCTGTTGTGATCAGTTTGCAGCTGCAGATTCTGTCGTGATCAGTTTGCAGCTGCAGATTCTGTTGTGATCAGTTTGCAGCTGCAGATTCTGTCGTGATCAGTGTGCACCTGCAGATTCTGTTGTGATCAGTTTGCAGCTGCAGATTCTGTCGTGATCAGTTTGCAGCTGCAGATTCTGGCAGGAGCGTTGCCTTTGTGAGGGAAGTGATGCGGCATTTCGCTGATCTTAGCCCTGTGCTTTGTGCCGTTGCAGACGGAGCCCACACGTTAACCTGCGCCCTGATGCTGCTCAACACTGATCTGCACGGACACGTATGTACCCCCCCCACTCTGGGATCTGCAGAACTCCCGTTCATATGGCAGTTTCACCAGAAATAAAAGTGTAAAGATAATTGACTGTTAGCGAAAGCGTCTCTGTGCTCATCTTCTCCTGTTCTTCCCCGTCTGGCTTTCCTTCCCTACGCTCTCCTCCTCTTGCCTGGCCTACTTTCTGACCTGTTTCTGTCTCTCCTGTCCTTGAATAGTCTCGTCTGTGCGGTGTAGAATCAGGAGCACTGTGGTCAACGTTATTAACGTCATGAGTATCACTGGCTCTGTGCGCCGCTTTTCCTCGGCCCTCCTCAGATCGTGATTTTCATGTATTTTCCCTTTTTCTCTAATATCCTCTCTTTCTTGTCAACTCCCTTTCAAACTCCCCCTGCTAACATATCTGGTCCCTGGTCTCTCTCTGCCTCTGCAGGTGGTGAGTATACTGCTGTACTAACACTCACTGAGATGCACTCCTCTTCTTCTGTATTTGCTGTTATCTATTAAATATCATAAACTTAATATAGACCATAAAACATTTTATCACTTCCTGAGAGGTTTCTACGTTTCCTTGAAACGGAAGAAGGGTTTTTTTCTGTTATGTGGCTGAACTGAGTCAAATGTCACCACACAGTCAATGAGTCATAATTGGCTGCATTTATTTAGGTTACCATTTTGACTCAGAACCCCCCCCCCTTCTTCTTTGTCTAATGATTGCTCATGATTAGCCACGAGCACGCTGAAAGGTGTGGTCAGCTGATGCTAAATGAGCTCTAATGCAGGCAGAACCCAGTTTATCACCTCCATAGCTGAGCTCCAGCAGCGTGATGGTGCCACCCAGTGTTCAGTTTTAAAACTGCGTCCTGGGTCAGAGCACTTAAAGGGGAAGTTCAGAATTTTTGACATAGGGCCTCATTTACAAGTGAGCCAGAATACTGCTGATCACTGAAGACAGTTTCAACATATTTCATCCCGTTATTCTAGTTCCAGGAGGTTGCTGATGCTAATGCTAGTGGAAGTCAATAGGAATCTGCTAGCCTGTCATTAAAACCAATTTTATCCACTCCACAGAAGATCCGAGACAAATCAGCAAGCCTGTCTGTGTAAATGTCGTGCTAAACTAGTAATTTCATGTGTTAAAAAAGTAAAACTAGCCTTGTATGACAAATATAGCATTAAATATCCAGGAACTAGTTTCTTACCAGTTTACTACCTTTGCCAGTGTATTTCGGTTCATAGAGACATGGTGACAGTTAGTTTGATGAAAAAGTTCGAAATCATCTTCAAAATCCGACATATCATTTCAGACGTGGTCGTATTTTAGACTTTATATTTGTGTGATCAGATTCCTTCATGCACGTAGCAGCAGATGACATCACTCTGCTGCCAAATACAGGAAGTAAAATTTTATAAAGTTTCTCAGCAGCAACAATCAAAATGCAACGAAATGCAGGTTAGTTTTATTTGTAACATTATTCTGTTAACACGGCATTTACACAGATCTGAAGTTGTAAATGATTTGCCTCAGATCTTCTGTGGAGAAGATAAGATTGTTATTAATGACAGGCTAGCAGATTCCTATTGACTTCCACTAGCATTAGCATTGGCGACCCACTGGAACTAGAATAACGGGATGAAATATGTTAAAACTGTCTTCAGTGATAAGCAGCATTCTGGCTCACTTGAAAATGAGGCCCTATGTCAAAAATCCTGAACTTCCCCTTTAAAACTACTTTTTACAGCTTTTTTCAATTGATTACACACAAAACCTTTATATCACACTATTTCTAAACTTATTCACTCAAACCTCACAACTTCCCCTCAAATCAGCAAAACCATAAACACATTTTCAGCCTTGACACAGTTTTTATTGTAAATATTCACTTTCTCCAAATAACTGGACACAATTTTTCTACCTAACACACAAAAATCTATCAGGAAGTAACTTGATGTTGCGTTTTAAACACGACCCTTTAAAATGCCGCAATTATTCATCAGAGCCTTAGACTCTGTCCTCAATGACCGCTTTACTGATCACCAACCAATCACTCCTACAAAGGCCAATAAATAAGTCAAAGGTCAAACTATCTGTCTTCTCAATCTCAAGTTTATTTATAAAGCACATTTATAAATGACAATAGTCACCAAAGTGCTATCTATGGGGGGCCGAAGTCACGTCCCTCTACCTCCGCACCATGGGACCCAAGAGACGAAAAATAAGACTGGAAGTCAATGAGGAGAAAATAATTATCTTCTGGTCTCAGTTGTTCTCTGTCCTGGATTCCAGATATGTTGGTTATGGATTTAAATGAAAATTCTTCGTGCAAAGAAAAAATAAAATACCGTGAAGATTTTAGATTATTTCAGGATTTACTTGCAGCGTCTGTGTGGACTGCAGCTCTCGTCGCAACCGACCTGCGTCACCAGCTGCCTGAGTACGCTGCCGTTGGGATTTTACTCCGGCACGTCACCGCTTTTTACTTTAACTTTTTCAGGAACAGGAAAAAAGAGCATGAACAGAGGTGAAAACCGTTTTAAGTCAGGAAATGTTGAGTCTTTCCATCACGCCGATGGAACGATGTCCGGTCTCAGGGAGCGACGTCATCGCTTACGGCGAGAGGAGTAGTCCACAAAGCGGCTTCAAGTAAATCCCGATATTATCGAAAATCTTGTCTTCTATGTGATTTACAGTTTTTTACACATTTTCAAAGCTCTTTGTCTATTTCTCAAAACTTTACCCACAAATCCAGTTACTGCTCACACAAAATGCAAAAAGCCCCCTATCTACTGCAAAAACACAGAAATGAAAATATTGTAAAGACATCAAAAGCAACACTTGTGTCACCTTCCAAACACATTTCTCATTTACACATTGTTGCTCTAAATCAGGGGTCTGCAACCTGCGACTCCAGAGCTGCAAGAATAAGTTACTTTTTTTAAACCTGGACCTTATTTCTAAGAGTTTATACGTGCATTTACTCACCGGTAAAGTTTCTGCATCACTTTGAGTCCTTCAGAAGATATTACGCTGTGTCGCCCTTCAGTGTACATCTTGCAAATAGTGGAGACGGAGCAGCAACTCTATCAGGCATCATCTGCAGTAAAATTTCATTTCATCAATACTTTAAGTAGAATGAACGAACGAATGAGTGCTATTGTTCTGTGAGTGCAGAGTTTCACAAATTGTGTTTTTGTTGTCTCGGTAGCAGCTGCACTTCTCAGCTGTACGACGGAAGCGCGCATCATGAACGCGCGGCCACGAAAAGTGTGTAGAACCCTGATAACTAACGGAAAGCTGAAGTACTCATTAGTACTCGTTCATTCGTTCATTCTACTGAAACTATTGATGAAATGAAGGATTTTTACTGCAGATGATGTCTGATAGACGCTGCCCCGTCTCTGCCACACACTCAGAAAAGAGGTACCAGTTTGTACCTAAAAGGGTCCAAAGCTTGTTGCTGGGGGGGGTTCCTTTCTGAAAGACATTTCTGTACCTTCATGGTCCATTTTTGTACCTTATCAAGCTGTATGAGTTCATAAAGTACAATTAAACCAATTAAAGATGATGAATAAAAGTCAATAAAATAGAGATTATGACAACAATCAAAGATGCTAATAATAAATGAATAATTAGTATAGAAATATTAGGCCAAACACATATATAATTATACATATAATTATTACTATGATTATTATGAAAATCATAATATAATAACTATAATTATACTACTGTTTAGAAGTACTGCTATTTATAGTTATTGTACAAGCTACACACATGTTTCAATGCTGCAGGTACCCTTAGGGTTGGAATGGTACAAATTTGTACTTTATATTACTTTGGAGCCTTTTTCATAGTATATAGGTACTTCTGGCCTCATAAAGACCAATATTGTACTTTTGAGAGAACATTTGTAAAAATGTACCTGCAGGTACAGAAATGATCCTGTCTGTACCTCCATGTTTCTGAGTTTGCATGATACTGGATGCACACTGAAGGGCGACTCAGCGTAACATCTTCCGAAGGACTAAAAGTGATGCAGAAACTTTGCCGGTGAGTAAATGCACGTATAAACTCCTAGAAATAAGATCCAGGTTGAAAATAAAGAAACTCATCCTTTAGGTAATTTTGTCCTATTTTTAGTGTGATGAGATATTTTGACTAGAAATTAGAAAAATACACTTGCTAAGATTTGAGTTTTTGCAGTGTACCAGTCAAGGTTATAATAGTTTTGTATTTTTAATTAGTTTCAGTTTTTATTTCGTTTTAACTTTTTGTTTTTCAATTCAGTTAGTTTTAGTTAGTTTTTTGAGCAGATTTGCTAGTTTTTATTAGTTTCTATTTTTGGAAAATGTTTAGTTTAAGTTTAGTTTTTATTAGTTTCAGTGTTAGTTTTAGTTTTTTGGGGTTTTCTTTTCAGTAAATTATAGGTGTTTGTGTGGTGTGACATTCAAAATCATCAGAAAGTCACTTGGAGTAAAACCAGTAGAGCAAAGTAAAAAGATTAAATAGAAATATCAACCCAAAAGGCTGATGTATTATATTAATTTACAAAGACTAAAACTAAGGATGTTTCTGCAATAATTTTAGTTAGTTTTAGTTAGTTTTGTAAAGCCACAATACAGTTTCAGTTAGTTATCGTTTTGTTAAAAACTGTCTTTTTATTTTTATTTCAGTTAACTGAAATGTTTTTTAAATTTTAGTTTTCGTTTTTACGTTAGTTTTAGTTAACTATAATAACCTTGGTACCAGTGTACCATAACATCGTGGTATCGGTACTCTGTATCAGCCGACACCCACAGCACAAGTATCGGGATCAGTATCAGGAGGAAAAATGGTATCAGAGCATGTTAGAATGGAGAAGCTGCTGCACGTGGTCGTACGTGCAGTCATGACCAGTCGGAGGCTTCGACCTTCAGTGCATTTATCTGATCTAAATGTCACAACTAAAGCTGATTTGTGTTTGTTTGTTGTTTGTGACTGTTGGACTTTCTCCTCCTTCATCCAGAACATTGGGAAGAAAATGTCTTGTCAGCAGTTTATCAGTAATCTTGATGGCCTCAACAACGGCAAAGACTTCCCTAAAGACCTGTTAAAGGTACCGTAGAGTCCAGTTACCAACCACCTGACGGTCAAGTTCCCCTCGTGGTCCGGTAACGCCTCTCCCTTTTTTACTCCCCACGCAGATTCTGTACAACTCAATCAAGAATGAAAAGCTGGAGTGGGCGGTGTGAGTACTTATTTATACTAATCATACGGAAAAGTATTCGGGGTATGAAAGTTTTACAGAAGTAATACGCACAGTTTTATCTGAATGGGTTTCTGTGGGTGTGCAGTGAGGAGGAGGAACTCAGGAAGAGTCTGTCAGAGTTAGTGGAGGAGCAGTGTGAGGGGGGGAGTAAACGCGTTGCCAGGGTAACGGACGGCAGTAACCCTTTCATCGCCATACCGATTCTCCTAAACGCCGTCACCTACAAGCATGGAGTGTTGACCCGCAAGAGTCACGCTGACATGGACGGCAAACGCAGTGAGTGCACGTGCGCGCACACACACACACACACACACACACACACAGCTGAAGATCAAAGTAAACAAGTTATTTATTTACTTTTGTTTTGAATGAATGTGTCTTGCTCGCTGCTTCTCTTTAAGCCCCGAGGGGTCGCCGAGGATGGAAGAAGTTCTACGCCGTTCTGAAGGGGATGATCTTATATCTCCAGAAGGTACCACATATCGTCCTCTGCTCCGTTGCCATGGTAACACATCCACCACTGCAGTGACAGCAGTGGTGGATGCTGCTAGCTGCTGTGCTCGGCGTGTGTGTGTGTGTGTGTGTGTGTGTGTGTGTGTGTGTGTGTGTGTGTGTGTGTGTGTGTGTGTGTGTGTGTGTGTGTGTGTGTGTGTGTGAGGAGATGAAGGACGGCCGCTCTCCTGCGTGTGTTTGTCTCCCCCTGCTGGAAGAATCGCGGTACTGAAATGAAAAACAGCTGAATCAGGGTGGGAAAGAAAGTTTAGAAAATGTGGTTCATACGTAATAAATTCTGTCATAACAATAAAATCAGAGAAGTTTCTTATAAAATTATACACAGGATATATCCAGCAGAAAAGACTTTGGAAAGATTTGATTTTGATATTGAGTCATTTTTGTGGCTTGACTGAGGAAACTGTTGAACGCTTGTTTTTCCACTGATAAATGTAGAGAATTTCATTGGATGTAAAGCGGGACACTCACTGCAGCTGCAACACAAAGACATTTTTCTTTACTATGAAAACAGCAAATTGGAAAAAGACTTGATTTTGTTCAGATAAAATGGACAGCAAACCTCTTTCTCCTTTTTTTTAACAAGAACTTTCTTAATGCAGCACCATCATCAATGATGCTGAACATTCAAAGGCTTTAAAAAAAATCATTTTGGAAAAGGTTTTTTTTTTTATGATGAATGTCTCATTGTCTCTTTGGCTTACAGGGTGATATATACAAATATCATATCACAATATATTTATTTTAGATGACGATATACGATATATCCCGGTATTTTTACCCTAATTTATCTGAAAGTGTCATTTCATATCAAACAGCTGTTTTTTCGTATTGAAACATGTTTATCATAAAGATATCGCTCCACTGCAGAGATGCAACTGATGAAACATGGTTAGAAATGTTTGTTAGATTCAAGTAATTAAAGATAGTTGCTGGTTTTTATGATTTCTTAGTAAAAGTCTTGGGGAGGATTGTCTTCCAGACAGTTAGGGGTGGCAAAAATGATTGATACACTGAAATATCGCGATATTTTCATATGCCAACACCATATCTATACTTAAAAATGCGATATCTATCTATTTTATGAATGAAATCTCACCAGATATCATCGTTTTGTTATGAAATCTCATGAGATTTCACAAAATACTGTGAGATTTCATCGTTCTGTTGCTAAATCTTGCAGTATTTGTGAAGTTTTTAAATATAGATACGGTGTTGGCATATGAAAATATTGCGATATTTCAGTGTTTTGATATTTTTTCCCCACCCTTATTAAATAATCAGGTGACTCCTTTGTAGTCAGTCGAAGTGCAGCCGGGTCATTACGAAAAAATAAAGCAAAAAAAATTTGCACAACTAATACTGCGATACATCGATACTTTATGTGTAAATATCTCTCTCATGTAAATATCGTATCACAATATCATATCAGTATATCGCACAGCCCTAGCTTACAGTGTATATCACTAATTTTATATACTCTTTGTAATCGCGTCTCTCACCTTATCTTGGGGACTTTCAGGGGCGGCGCCATTTGTCTCCCGGTTGTGTTGACATATTCACCTTCGTAGCAATATCGCGATTCTCACCAGCGTGTCACTGACGTGAAACAGTTCTTTAACCACGATTACGATTATTTCTGCCATTTAATGGCGTCACAACATCTGGAGAAAGACGCGGAAGATCCTGCAACACATTTGTATCGATCACGGCAACAAACGGACCGAATATTGCAGCTGCTGTTTGGGTTGTTATCTCCCTGTAAATACATTAAGGACCCCCCCCCCTGCGTCTGTATATATACATTTATATGAGTTTGCTCTTTTAAAAAAATCTTTTTAACTTCAAATTCTTTTATAGAATCTTATTTATAGAATGAATTTATTTATAGATATCTGTTTATTAAAATTTGATACATATATGAGAAATTCTTATATTTTTCTTATATATTTTTATTTGATATTTTTCATTTTTATACTATTTTTACTTTTGATCATAGATTGGAATTGGTAGTATAGAAAAGATTATATATATATATATATATAAATATATATATATTTAGATATTTGAGTCATTTACACAACTTTCAACTCGCAAAGGATCAATAAAATCACAAAATATTTATTCACAGGCATCTGGAACTAAATAATTCAGAATTTCACATCATAATCAGAATAATGTTTCAAGAGTTGGAAATTATCTTAAATCTACATTGTTTAATAAATTTATTAGACAACCTGTCATAAAAATGAGAAAATATGAATATTTTTTTAATCTTAAAAAGATTGTTGAAAGCTGAAAAAAATATTATTTATTTGGCAAACAACAAACTGAAACAAGTTAATAGTCCTTGTTCACATGGTGATGATAAAAAAAAAACTTAACATTCAATCACTAAAACAATTCTTTCTGTTCAGGAATGCAAGTAAATAACTAACTTGACATGTTAATCAAGAATTAATAACGTGCTTTACTCTTTTTTTCAGTCTTTTGTAAAACAATAAATTAAAAGAATATATAGATTTTAGCATAAAAATGTCTCTTTGTTTGTATTAACCATTACAAAACCATAGAAAAGGACCATCTGAACTGACTCACCTCATCATACAAACACATCTATGAAGCAAGAAGGATAAAAAAGATAAAACAAGTCATTCCTCTGACTTTTTAATTCTTTATATTTAGATTTAAAAATGTAACTTTGTGGAAAAATGATGAGTTGTAGTTACTTTTATCATGAAATTGCAGTTCATGTTTTTGTTTGACACCCCTGTGTTACATCTTGCAAAAGAGAAAATGAGCCAGCATGTAAACCTGTTTTATCACGAGTACGAGTTGGTGGATGAGAAGTCGGAGCTCTCACATGTAAACTGCAGTTTCTGCCCGTATGTTGTGGATGACTTCCACAGGACGAGTACAAGCCGGACGCCGACATCTCCGAGGTGGACCTGAAGAACGCCGTGCGGATCCATCACGCTTTAGCCACACGAGCCACCGACTACAGCAAAAGAGCCAACGTGCTGAAGCTGAAGACCTCCGACTGGAGAGTGTTTCTGCTGCACGCCTCGTAAGTCACACGCTTCAGCCTGAAAACATCCGTAAGGCCTCATGAGGCACGTCTTTTTCTTTGCATGTCAGCAGAAATGTTTTGGTTTGGAAGCAGATTTTTAAGATGTGAATGTTTTTACTCGGGATGCACGAGATAATCGGCCCCATATCGGTACCGATTTAACCGATATTAAACCGATCAGCCCGCTTTTTCTAAAGTCTAAAAGAACCAAAACTTCCTTTTCTTCTTCAAAAATAGGGGTGTCACCCAACTAAGAATTTTCATAGTCGACCTGATTAATCAGATCATCCCATTCGTCGACAATAATCAATAAGGGCTCCAGATAAAGAGCTATAACACCTCATTAAATAAATTAAATTTTTCTCTTGGCATAAGATAACAGGACAGTCTCCGTAAAACTTTCATTTTTCTATATCACTGATTGGGCTGTAAAACATGTCTGCTCGTTTAAATCCATAAAAATATTTAACAAAAAGAAAATTAGAAGGTATTTTGGTGTGAAACGATTCATTAATTTGATTTTTGTCTTTCTTTTTTTTTCTTTTTTTGCTTAACAATTTAATTTAAAGTTGGGAAAGAGAATTAAAAGGGTGTAACAGTCGGCGCACGGTCCAAATGTCAAACGTATAAAGAGGAATTCCAATAGAATAACCTTCACTGAATAAATAAATTAATTACACAACAACAAAAAATAGGCTCATAACGAAGTACAAAGTTATATCCGTGTAAAACGGAGAGTAAAAGTGCTGCTCATAGACCTGTAACATGAATTATTTAAAGAACAAATGAATATTGTGTAAAAATCAAATGGTTTGATCTTTGCTTGGTAACCAAGTTACGACGATTCGACTTAGAGACTCACAGTCCAAGCTCAGTTTTGGAAACGAATCGTTAAATCGTTGACTATTTGGGGAGACCCCTATTCAAAAAATATCGATACACTGAAATATTGCGATATTTTCATATGCTGATATCATGTTGACATTTAAAAACGCGGTATCGGTCTATTCTAATAAAGAAATCTCACGATATTTCATTGTTCTGTTACGAAATCTCGCAAGAATTCACCATAATTTCACAACATTTTCATATGCTGATATCATATTGACATTTGAAAACGTGGTATCGATCTATTTTACTAACAAAGTCTCGCAAGAATTCACAAAAATTTTGCGAAATTTCCATATGCTGATAACATGTTGACATTTAAAAACACTGTATCGATCTATTTTACTAAAGAAATCTTGAGATATTTCATTGTTCTGTTACAAAATCTCATGAGAATTTACCAAAATGTCACGATATTTTCAGAAGCTGATATCATATTGACATCTAAAAACGCGGTATTGATCGATTTGACTAATAGAATCTTGCAATATTTCATCGTTTTGTCACAAAATCTTGCGAGAATTCACAAAAATGTAGCGATATTTTTAAATGCTGATTTCATATTGACATTTAAAAACGTGGTATCGATCTATTTTACTAACAAAGTCTCGCAAGAATTCACAAAAATTTTGCGAAATTTCCATATGCTGATAACATGTTGACATTTAAAAACACTGTATCGATCTATTTTACTAAAGAAATCTTGCGATATTTCATTGTTCTGTTACAAAATCTCATGAGAATTTACCAAAATGTCACGATATTTTCAGAAGCTGATATCATATTGACATCTAAAAACACAGTCTTGATCTATTTTACTAATGAAATCTTGCAATATTTCATCGTTCTGTTACGAAATCTCGCGAGAAATCACAATTTTTAAAAAATATTTTCATATGCTGATAAGTAAAATAGATCGATACCGCGTTTTTAAATATCGATTTGGTATTAGTATATGAAAATATCGCGATATTTCAGTGTATCGATATCTTTTCCCACCCCTATTTTTCAAAGTGTCGGAAACTGATTCCAAAACTGCTATTTGCAATGACTGCTCATTTTTTTCAGCTTTAATATCGGTTATCGGCCACATGAGTTTTAAAATATCGGCATATTGGATATCGGCCAACATTTCAATATGGTGCATCCCTAGTTTTTCTGAATGAACCTCCCTGGAGGAAATATCTATTCAGCAGAGAACCTGTGCTTATCTGACCAGGAGCGAGGAGGAGATGATGTCTTGGATCTTTCGGATAAACCTGGTGGCGGCGCTGTTCTCCGCTCCGGCCTTTCCTGCCGCCATCGGCTCCATGAAGAAATTCTGCCGACCCATTCTGCCGTCCTCCTCCACCAGACTCAACCAGGTTCGGACATAAATACACGTAAATACTGACAGACGAGGGAAAGCCTCCAACCAGAAACATTAGATCCAATCATCAATACTTTATAGTTTATAGATCCAGTCAGGTTGGGTAACTCGCACGTATTCTGTGTCTGTCTGCGCCTCATTGGCTGTCTTCTGTCTTGTGGTCGGGCTGTGATTGGTGCAGGAGGAGCAGCTGCTGAGTCACGAAGCAAAGCTCAAGCAGATGAGTCTGGAGCTGGAAGAACACCGGAAAAACCAGCCGTCAGCCGACCCGAAGAGCCGCGAGTGGGAGGAGTACCGGCTGAAAGAGCACTACCTCACATATGAGGTGCAGGATTTACACTCCTTTAATGAATTTTTTATTTTATTTTATTTCTGGTTTTTGCTTTTATTCTATTTGATTATTTTTATTCTCTTTCATTATTGTTTTTTATTTCATTTTTAAAATTTTATTTTGCTATATACATTGATTAATTAATTTTCTATATACATATATATATATTTATTTATTTATATTATTTTTTTCATTTAATTTTCATTTATTAATTCTTCCCAGACATGACTCACAAACGATCAACATGTCTAAAAAGGGGTGGGAAAAAGAAAAATCGTATTTAATCCAACCTAGGGATGTTCGATATAGGCTATTTTACCGATACTACTAAATTATTATTTAGCTTTTTTTTTTATTATTATTATTGTCTTCTTTTTTTCTTTTTACTTTATTTTCTGAATAAGTTTGGAGCACTTTTGTTTGTTTGTTTTTAAAATTGTTTTCACCTAATTAAGAAGCACTATTTTATTTCTCTAAATTACTATTTAGCATTTTTTTATTGTTTTTTTTTTTTACTTTGTTATTTGAATAAGTTTGGAGCACTTTTTTTTTTTTTTGTTGTATTTATTATTTTTACCACAATTAAGAAGCAATATTTTATTTTTCTAAATTATTATTTAGCATTTTTTATTTTTATTTTTTTTTTACTTTGTTATATGAATAAATTTTGAGCACTTTTCTTTGTTTTTGAATTATTTTCACCACAATTAAGAAGCAATATTTTATTTCTCTAAATTATTATTTAGCATTTTTTATTTATTTATTTATTTTACTTTGTTATATGAATAAATTTTGAGCACTTTTCTTTGTTTTTGAATTATTTTCACCACAATTAAGAAGCAATATTTTATTTCTCTAAATTAATATTTAGTCATTTTTTATTTATTGTTATTTACTGTTATTTATTTTTCTGGCTCTGTCTGAACACGTCTCGTCCTCCATCTCTGTCTCTGAGCAGAAGACCCGGTATGAGACGTACATCAGCCTCCTGCAGACTAAAATCCGGGCGGAGACGGACGACCTGGAGAAGATTGAGGCGAGCGCGATGGGCGGCCTGATCATGGACCGCGAGTGCCACCTTCGGAAGACGCAGTCCTCCCCGTCCATCAGTCAGGCCCATGCTGGTGTGAACGGGAGAGCCCCCGGATGCACCGTCCCCGGTCAGAGGAGCTGAGGAAGACTCGGGGTGAAGGAGGACCACCTGCTGTATCACACAAACATCTCCCCAAACTGAAATAGCATAAAACTCCTGGCTGGATTTGTACGTAGTATTCTGTGTTTCGGGTTGTCCCTCTCCGTCCCCGACTCTCTCCAGCCTGATGAAGTTTGAAGATGATGAGGAGCGAGCCCCCCCGATACCAAACGAGAGACTTAACTGAACCTCGCTTCTATGATTGCACATTTAAAACGATCACCGCTGTCGGCAGCAGCGTCAGTATTACGTAGAAATCAGAGCCGAGAGGCTGAAATGTTGTTAGAACGGACTGGTTTACGGGTGTCCGACCCCCGCCCTGCCGCTGGGAAGCCGGAGAGATGGTGAACACGGTACTACTGTAGCATTTTAGCTTTTCTTTTCCTTTAAAAGAAAGAAAGTGAGCCGCTCGCACACGTGTGTGCCGTCCGGACCGACAGCACGTGGTGTGTGAACACAAAACTGTCCTGCAAAGAACTCAGAAGGAAACAGACCCTGTTTATCATATTTATTTATTTATTTACCTCTCAAACCTTTTTTTTTTCCACCCCAGAAAGGCTCAAATCTTAAAAGTCAAACTTTTCCATCCATTGAGTCCAGAAGCGGTGAGGAGGTTGAAGTCTCCATGGAGGAGCTGGTTAGTGCCTTACTGAAGGGCACGTCAGCACAGGCGGGTCAAACTCTGCCGCTGTAGCAAAGCCACGGTCAGATTAGCTAAATCAGGGTTCGTCTTCAGGAGGAAGAGGAGGACAAGTGTCCGAGCTGAGCGGAGCGACGCGTCTCCGTAAGATTAAAGAGCGGAATAAGAGGTGAGATGTTGCAGCTGCAGTAGATACAACAGGGTCTCGTTATTGTTTGGATTGACTGAGCAGGGGGGGTGCGGACCCCCGATGGCCTTCTGCTGAAACAGACTGCTGCACAATCAGGCCCCCATCCTTCAAAAGCATCCTCAGCCGTAAGGCAGCAGCTAGCGTCATAGCAAAAAGACGCGCCCTTCCCTCCGTCAGCACGCTGCAAAAACTTAAATCTTACCAAGAATACTTTCTCATTTCTAGTCAAAATATCTCGTCACACTCAAAATAAGACAAAATTACTTAAAGAGAAACATTTCAGCGAGATAGAAGATCTCGTTTTTTGCTTATTACAAGCAAAAACATCTTAAAGGAGTGATGACATCATAGCAGTAAAAACTGGTTCATGTAGTTGAAATTACTGCAGAAATACTCCAAAGAAAAAAACATCACTTTTTACAGCGGGGGGTTGTTTGGCAGCTACACCCCCTTCCTCAGTAAAACAGCTGGGTGCAGTAATGATATGCAGCTTTACCCGGAGACCAAGTTGGCTTCATTCTGATTGGCTACACCTTATTTGGCTATGACCTTATTTGGAGAATCTAGGTCGGAGTTTGCTAAAGGCTAACTGCTAGCAACATGGGCACTTTAGACAGTGAGCTACGTTTATCAGACAAGACAGCATTTAGAAAATAAATAAACTTACAGGTAATGACAAGGTTGTGGCCCCCTCCCTCAGTGTTGCTGCAGAAGTTTGCTTTTAAATCCATTTGTTTGAAAATCCAGACCTGACTGCACAGAAGTTACTCAGCCCAGCTCCGCAGTTGAATCGGGAGGGGGGGCTGTTTGCTTGATAGTGTGCTCTTATCGGAGCAATTGAATTACGTAGAATGATAGAACTACGTAGAATGATGGAACTACGTAGAATGATAAGCTGCTGTCTGATTTAACTGTTTCTGAACAGAGAGACAAAGCTGACAGACCATAAACAGGAACTTTGATTCTCACTCTGACATTCACATGACCTCATCAGAGCACAGCAGATCAGATTAGACCCCAAAACCCCAGAAAAGGGAAACTTGATGTCATGTCGCCTTTAAAACAAGTGAAAAAAACAAGATTTTTTAAATTATTTTAACTTAAAATTAGAAAAAAAAAATTTTTTTTGCGATATTTTGACTTAAAGGGACTAGAGGCAAGATTAGGAAACGAAACTCGCGACTGCTGCTGCAGGTACCTGCAGCCATGAGCCAACCGTCACGGGAGCACAAACTGAAACTATAATGTTGTTTATACGCTTTTTCTCCGTAGTTCCACTTTTTAGTGTCTTTCAGTTGATCTGGATCGTTTTCTGACGGCAGAAGAATCCATAACTATCGCTTACAGTGTTTGAATTTCGGGGAATTCAGACACCGAATTGCAGCACATTTTGCAGCACACAGCCTGTTCAAGGCAACGTCTTGAACTCTTGAACTAAATTCCTGCCTCATGTCCCTTTAAAATTTAAAAAAAAAAAAGATTTTTGAGATATTTTAACTTAAAATGAGAAAAATATACTCTGTAAGATTTGAGTTTTTGCAGTGTAGCAAGCCACTCTGCTCCGACTCATCTGGCCACATATGGACCTGTTTTAACTTCATTAGCTTGTTGAAATATTAAACATGTACAGCTGTTATCGGTGGGTCATCGTTCCGATTACATGGGGATGTTTTTGCAAAAACCAGGCCTTTTTATAAAAAGCAGACTGGCTGATTGCAGAGCGTAGCAGCGGGACTGCTCCAGCTCCGTGCGCTAAAGTCAGCAAACGTGTGCATGCTAGAAAGAGAGAGGAAAGGCAGCAAAGTAGCCACGAAAACAAACCCTCTGTGCGAAGGCGGCTGGTTTTCTGAGAAGGAGCCGGTTTGGTTTTCTTAGTAAGAGCGTCTCTGCAAGTCACGAACAGGCTAAACAGACTCCCAAACGGGGAAAACAACATAATGGGCCTGATTCTCCTGGAAGGAAGACTTGAATAAGCTCGTACGGAAGAAGAGATGTTTGTGAGCACCTTAACGAACCCAACACACACACACACACACACACACACTCTTTCTACACACTTTGCTAATGACACAACTGTAGATCAGCGAGCTGAGCGCAGACGCTTGTAGACGTCAGCAGAGTCGACGGTATGAGCAGTTACATGTTTTAGGGATGCACGATATCCCCCTGTCAGTATTGGCCAATATCGGCATTTAGACTGAGTATCGGACATCGGCCACCCCACCGATATTTAACCGATATTTAACCGATATTTAACCGATAAGCCTGCGGTTTCTAAAGTCTAAAAAAAAAACCTTCTTCTTCAAAAGCTTCTTTTTTACAGACTTCAAAACTTCTAAAGACTAGGGCTGGAAACAAATATTGATACACTGAAATATTGCGATATTTCCATATGCTGATATCATATTGACATTTAAAAACACAGTATCTATCTATTTTACTATTTTACGAACCAAATCTTGCGATATTTCATTATTTTCTTACAAAATTTTGTGAGATTCATGAAATATCATGCGATTTTGTAAGTAAAATAGATCGATACCACGTTTTTAAATATTGATTTGATATTGGCATATGAAAATATTACGATGTTTCAGTGTATCGATATTTTTTTCCCACTCCTTTTCTTCAAAGTGTCGGAAACAGATAACAAAACTGCTATTTGCAATGACTGTTTATCAATATCGGTTATCGGCCACATGAGTTTTAAAATATCGGCATATGGGGTATCGGCCTAAATTCCATTATCGTGCATCCCTGAGTTTGGCTCGTGGCTGCGCTGTTTAACGTATTAATAGCGGATCTGGGATCCTGTGGGACTTGGCTGGAAACCTGGAACCTGATCCTTGTACAGACCAAAACGCCGGAGAGGAGGCGCGTTTTTGGAGAGGAAGTATCTTTTGTTTTTTTCTAAAGCTGTATCGTTAGGATGAATAACTGCTTTCTTACAGGGAGACTTCCCGTTATAGTCACTTTGGCTGTCGTGCTAACCTTTGGTTCCCCGTGTTCTAGGGTAGGCCTGTGCTGTAATATAGGAAACAAATTGTGGATTGTTATGTTTTATTTAAAAGGAAAAAAGACAACTTTGGCACGTTGATGTCAGCATTGGATCTGTGTCTTTTGGTTGTTTTGTTTGTATATCTGAACTTTTTGACAGGATGCTCATACAATGTAAAGGACATATTTACTGAATATTTAGTCTGTGCTTCATAAAATAAGCTTTTATACACACGATTCTGGGTGCAGTTTCTTTTGTCAAGATTGTCCAGAGAAGTTTTTGCTACTGATGATGTTTTTTATAAGTTATTGTGCAGAGCGATGAGGGCTACGCTGCCAGAAAGCTCCTTCAGTTTGAATCGGCTATTTTGAATGAAAGTAAAGTTTAAATTATCCAGCAGAAGAAGGGTTAAATGTCTCTTTGACAGAATCTACCAATCCTGAAACAACCTGTTCAGAAAAACATCAGAGGGAAAATGACAGGATAGTTATCATGAACATTGGTCTGAATTTCTTTTCAAAACATCTGCAGGTTTCAGAACTTGACTAAATTTTTTTTTTCTATTTGAACCACGGAAGTGCTTCTGTGTAAATACAGAGAAATGTGACAATAGGGGATTATCACGCTTACCAGAAGTTCCCGGATTTGGACACTTCCTCTTCCGGGCCATGTTAACGACAGCCGTTCCTGCTCTGTTATACTGTTTAAATCGGATAAACTCCAAACATACTTAAGTTTTCATTCCAGACTGAAGTGATACTGGATCAAAAGCTGGATCAAAGCGATCGATTTGCCGCGGTGAAGGACCGAACTTTATAATAAAACACACGTTTGTTTGTCCCCGGTGGGGCACAACACCGGCACTTCACAGCATGCTAGCATTAGCCAGCTAGCGTTTACTGACGTGCTTAACATTGTGCGTCTTAAAACACACAAACATCTGAAAATCGGGTCTGTACCCCCCGTTTCCAGTGGAACAACTGGGGACTGCCAAGAAAGGAGACGCTTTCAGATGCTTGTGTGTTTTCAGCCGCACAAAGTTAGGCACGTTATCGAGCTGGCTAATGCTAACCTGCTAACACGACTGCGCAGTCTGCCGGCCACAAACAAACGTGTATATTTTATTATTTTATTATAAAGTTCGGTCCTTCACCGCGGCGAATCGGTCGTTTTAA
Source organism: Atherinomorus stipes (assembly GCA_023101725.1). Lineage (NCBI taxonomy): Eukaryota > Metazoa > Chordata > Actinopteri > Atheriniformes > Atherinidae > Atherinomorus > Atherinomorus stipes. The sequence goes on from JALJCO010004858.1 coordinate 143,043, forward strand.
TCCACTTCTTCCTCAGCATCACTTCAGTCTGGAATGAAAACTTGGCATTGGCGTTTATCCGATTTACAAAGTTTAACAGAGTAGTAGCTGGCGGACTACTGTTAGCAGGTTAGCATTAGCCAGCTCGATAACGTGCCTAACTTTGTGCGGCTGAAAACACACAAGCATCTGAAAGCGTCTCCTTTCTTGGCAGTCCCCAGTTGTTCCACTGGAAACGGGGGGGTACAGACCCGATTTTCAGATGTTTGTGTGTTTTAAGACGCCCAATGTTGCACGTCAGTAAACGCTAGCTGGCTAATGCTAGCATGCTGTGAAGTGCCGGTGTTGTGCCCCACCGGCGACAAACAAACGTGTGTTTTATTATAAAGTTCGGTCCTTCACCGCGGCGAATCGATCGCTTTGATCCAGCTTTTGATCCAGTATCACTTCAGTCTAGAATGAAAACTTAAATATGTTTGGAGTTTATACGATTTAAACAGTATAACAGAGCAGGAACGGCTGTCGTTAACATGGCCCGGAAGAGGAAGTGTCCAAATCCGGGAACTTCCGGTAAGCGTGATAATCCCCTATGAAGCCACGTTTTTGTTTTGTTTGGGGCTTTTTCTGCTAATTCTCGTGTGGTTCACTGTCCTAATTTACGGAATCTGACAAGCCGGCAAATATAGTGCAGCCAAACATCACAGGACAAGAAAACAAACAAAAAAAGGATATTTTCTTTTTCTCAAACATGACGGCGTGTTGAGAACCCTCCTGAAGCTGGTGGCAGGCGGAGTGAAAGTAAACCCCAGAGGAGGACGATACAGATGGAAGGATACTACACCGTCTACGTCTCACGTATTTGACTATTTCTCGTTGTGCCCACGACTGTCGGTGGCTTTTCTTTCAATGAAGTGTCTGAAAAGACGAAGTATGATTGCGCGATTTTACTTAAATATCCCGCACTGTCCTGTCTTCTTCCGCTTATCCAGGATCGGGTCGCGGGGGCAGCTGCCTAAGCAGGGAAGCCCAGACTTCCCTCCCCCCGGCCACAGCCGCCAGCTCATCCGGGGGGTACTGAGATGTTACCAGGCCAGCCGGGAGACGTAGTCTCTCCAGCGTGTCCTGGGTCTCCCCCGGGGTCTGGTCCCGGTGGGACGTGCCTGGAACACCTCACCAGGGAGGCGTCCAGGAGCTTTATGACATGGCGCGTTCTCCTGCTGGATGATGTCATCTTTATGACATGGCGCGTTCTCCTGCTGGATGATGTCATCTTTATGACATGGCGCGTTCTCCTGCTGGATGATGTCATCTTTATGACATGGCGCGTTCTCCCGCTGGATGATGTCATCTTTATGACATGGCGCGTTCTCCTGCTGGATGATGTCATCTTTATGACATGGCGCGTTCTCCTGCTGGATGATGTCATCTTTATGACATGGCGCGTTCTCCTGCTGGATGATGTCATCTTTATGACATGGCGCATTCTCCTGCTGGATGATGTCATCTTTATGACATGGCGCGTTCTCCTGCTGGATGATGTCATCTTTACTCTCTAACTACTGTTAGCAGGTTAGCATTAGCCAGCTCGATAACGTGCCTAACTTTGTGCGGCTGAAAACACACAAGCATCTGAAAGCGTCTCCTTTCTTGGCAGTCCCCAGTTGTTCCACTGGAAACGGGGGGGTACAGACCCGATTTTCAGATGTTTGTGTGTTTTAAGACGCACAATGTTAAGCACGTCAGTAAATGCTAGCTGGCTAATGCTAGCATGCTGTGAAGTGCCGGTGTTGTGCCCCAACGGCTGCAAACAAACATGCTACGTTGTTTTATTATAAAGTTCAGCCCTTCACTCTGGAGAATCGCTTTGATCCACTTCTTCCTTAGTATCACTTCAGTCTGGAATCCGTGAAAATTTCAGTAGGGTTGGCGTTTATTCACGTTATGTACGAAGTAAAGCAGGGAAATTGAACTGGACCGGAAGTGGCCCGTCTAAGTGTTTCAAACCGGAAGTTCGGAACACGGAAGCGTGGTAATCTATTAAGCTATTTATATTGATGAAATTCCAAAGGAAATATGTAGTACCACAGCATCAACCATTATTGTTATTATTGTTATTATTATTATTATTATTATTATCAAGCAGAGCGACTGACATTGAATGTTAAGCTACAGGTGTTCAAGTAGAGGCACTGCTTCAGCAAGTAATGATCATACATATGGGTTGGTTATTTTATAACATGTATAATTTGATATTTTTACGGGGAAAATAGTTTTGAAGTATTTGTATCAACATATTGCCATTATAATCAGCAGAGGGAACTCAGGTGTGGGGGAATTCATCTGCAAAGATTGTGGTAACATATGACTCACTCTGTACTATTGAAAAATAAAATCTGTAGGCCTAAGTCAAGTGAATTTCATTCTTTTTCAAATGTTATTTCGACCAGGTATGCACACAAGTAACAATTTAAAAAAATACAACTTTTAAACCAACATTATCAACATTACAACAAACAACTGGAAAACTCAAGTGTGAATAATAAACAGTATTTATCAATAAAGGTATTACATAATTACAATTGAGAACACATTTTTGTGATCAACATCCATTCAGAAGTATTCCCTGACCTGCAGCAGGTTGTATACACAAACGTACAATGATTAATAAACGTTTCCATGGCTCCACACACTGCCATCATCTCTGTTCACCTTCCTCACTGATCACGGCGCTCAGCTGACTCGTTACACGCCAGAAACTTGGAGAAAGACAGCTGCCACCTACTTGAAGGCTGCGTGCTGTGCAGAACACCGCAGCACAACTCCTCCTCATGGTTTACAGCGATTTATCACAGGGACAAGTGATGAAGATAAAGCGCTGATCCCGCATAGCAACCGTTTGTTTTCACCGCGCTCCTGGTTGCTAGGTGCCAGCGCATACCGGATGTGGAAAGTTTCGCTCCCGAGAATTGTCCAATGTTGGTGAGTGTCTGGCTGTGTCCGAATGTCCTCCCCCCTCCCTAACCCCTCATTCACTACATAGGTCTGCACTACATAGCAGACTATCTAGTGTCCTCATTCTGCCGGTAATTCGGACACGAAGCTGACTACTTTTTTCCCCGCCGCAAATCACGTGATTACCAGCTGTCACCGTGGCAACCACGGCAGCATCCACAACTCGCGAAAAGATTTAATCTTAAATCAAATCTATAATTTTAAATGAAGGTATTTTATTTACTTATATTGTGTTTAATCTCTTTTCTGTTGTTTTTTCTCTCCTTTTTTTCTGCCGCTCGATGTGTTCAACACCTCACGCCATTCAGCTCTTCTGACCGCAATGCATTGTGGTCTATATTGTCCCGTCTAGGGACCATCAAAGCTCACTAGTTTTCAAGATGCATTGTGGGTAACTTTGAGTGCACTACTTTTTTCTTTCTGGACATTCGGACACCCCTACAATATGGCGTGATCCCTATATGGGCCCTATGTAGGGAGTAGGGTGGACATTCGGACACAGCCTCAGTTTCCTGTTCTTAGCTGACAGGAGCGTCATCGGTGTGGTCTTCTGCTGCTGTAGCCCATCTGCTTCCAGGTTGGATGTGTTGTGCATTCAGAGATGCTCTTCTGCAGACTTCGGTTGGAACAAGTGCTTATTTGAGTTCCTGTTGCCTTTCTATCAGCTGGAACCAGTCTGGCCATTCTCCTCTGGCCTCTGACCTCTGACCTCTGGCATCAACAAGGCATTTGCACCCACCAGTGTTAATTTTGTTGATGAAAATTTTTCGTCATAGTCTTCGTCAACGACCTATTTTTCTCGACAAAACTAAACGAAAACTAGACGAAAACCAACGCACGGGGATCAAAACTATAACGAAAGTTAATGACATTTTCGTCAACGAATAAAAACTAGACGTGAACACCTGACAGCAATGATATCCAATCAGAACAACTGTTTGTGTTGAAAGGCGGGATGTTATTGCAAAGACACCCTAAACTCGTGCAGCGAGGCTGGCCTGCTCACGTTTGCTTACCCGGGGAGATGATAAACAGTCTCACATGTCTCACATTTCGTGATAAAAAATGATCTTAAAAACGTCCAGTCCGGGGAGAAAAAGAAGAGCGGACACACGGACACGTTTCACATAAGACGGAATGACGCGACACAAAACAAGACGCTGTGGAAACCGCACGGAGCGACTGTTACCAGCAGAAACCACCAACCTGAAGCCACAGCTGCAGACCAGCAGAAACCACCAACCTGAAGCAACAGCTGCAGACCAGCAGAAACCACAGACCATCAGAAACCACCAACCTGAAGCCGCAGCTGCAGACCAGCAGAAACCACAGACCATCAGAAACCACCAACCTGAAGCCACAGCTGCAGACCAGCAGAAACCACCAACCTGAAGCCGCAGCTGCAGACCAGCAGAAACCACCAACCTGAAGCCGCAGCTGCAGACCAGCAGAAACCACCAACCTGAAGCCGCAGCTGCAGACCAGCAGAAACCACCAACCTGAAGCCGCAGCTGCAGACCAGCAGAAACCACAGACCAGCAGAAACCACCAACCTGAAGCCGCAGCTGCAGACCAGCAGAAACCACCAACCTGAAGCCACAGCTGCAGACCAGCAGAAACCACCAACCTGAAGCCACAGCTGCAGACCAGCAGAAACCACCAACCTGAAGCCGCAGCTGCAGACCAGCAGAAACCACCAACCTGAAGCGCAGCTGCAGACCAGCAGAAACCACCAACCTGAAGCCCACAGCCTGCGGGCCCAGCAGAAACCACCAACCTGAAGCCGCAGCTGCAGACCAGCAGAAACCACCAACCTGAAGCCACAGCTGCAGACCAGCAGAAACCACCAACCTGAAGCCGCAGCTGCAGACCAGCAGAAACCACCAACCTGAAGCCGCAGCTGCAGACCATCGTCCCCAAATCCACGCAAAGGTAACCAAGCTGGCAATACGTCGCCATTTTGTTCCGCTTTTGCAAATGTCGTTATTTTTGAAGGAAGAATGTTCTCATTAACCTGAAATGATGATGAAAAATACCTGAAATGTGTTATGAAATGAAGTAAAAGTAGTGAAGGGAAAAGGAAAAAGCTCCTTTTAAATGAACAGTGCCAGTTATTGGCGCCAGACTGATTGTTTTTTTTTTTTTATTTAATTTATTCACATAAAGTTATTTGTGTTTGTGTGTATCAGGGTCCAAAATTAACACTCGCCAGGCGCCAAATGCGCGTAGTGAATTTTCTGTTTGGAGTAAATCTCAGAGTTTTCCGCCACATGGCGAGTGAATATTTGCTCCAAATAATTCATGTTTTTAAATATTCTTATTGTGAATTTCTTTTTTATGCTGCTCTGGTGTCTGCAGTATGAAAGTCGCACGTGTAACACGCACTCGTGACACGAGAGGACCCCCCACTCCGTTACCTCCGTTTACTAATAACTAGTGTTTATCTCAGGCTGGTTAATATGCGTGAACATGTGGCGACCTTCCACAGGAAAGCTCAGAGAAAACCAGCAGGACAAACAACCATCCAGAAAGTTCAGACACAAGTGAAGCTGCGGAGGCGTCATAACACACCGGCTGCGATGCGACAGGGTCCGCTTCATTTACCACCCGGGCGACTGAGTGACGAGTCTGGTGGGCGGAGTTTAGACTCGGATCCGCTCAGAAACAGACAGCGTGCTGTTACACCACCATAATTAAGATAACCACCAATTAAAATATCTCCTCAGATAACCCAGGTTTTAATTATGGTCTGTTCAGCTGATTTAAGAATCAAATTCATGTTCCAGTCCTCCAGACTGGATTATCCCTGTTTAAGACGCCTCTGACAGTCACTGTTGCACTCAGCAGCCTACAGTCTGAAACAGATGGATGCAAACTTATCACTTTATCAAGTTTGATTCATTATTACAGTATTATTATTATTATTATTATTATCATTAACTTCACTTTGAATTATCCATTGAAGCACTCCGTAGAGAGCGAAGAGTCTGAATAGGAGGTTTAAATAATAAATTCAGAAATGACCAATTGATTAAATATAAACATTTTTTTTTCTTGTTCCTATTGTTTTAATTAAGCTGTAATTTCCTATCAGTTTGCGTCTAACGTAATACCGTATTACAGAAATAACCTGCCTGAAGATACGTGTCAAAAAGTTAATTTCGGACACTGTGAGTATCCATGCATTCATGTCTGTATGCATATATGATACATGCATACATACATGCATGTATCTATGTATACACATACATGTATGTATGTATACATGGATACACACATATGTGAATCAATTAAATAAAACAACAGTCAGTTTTGCACCTTAGAATTACAGGCATTGTTCATTTAAAAAGTTTTCTTCTTTCCTCTTCACATTCTTCAGCAAAGCAAAGAAACTGCATAAAAATGCACTTTTTCTTTTGAATAAGCAAAATCTGTGTTTGCGCATGCGTTATACATTCAAACTTACTCATTTACATTTAACCCATATTTTTGTCGACTTAAACTAGACTAAAACTGATTTAAGATGACAAAATTATGACTAAAACTAAACATTTTAGTCAAAAGACTGAGGAAAACTAAATCAAAATTTGCTGTCAAAATGAACACTGGTGCCCCCCCAGAACTGCTCACTGGATATTTCCTCTTTCTGGGACCATTCTCTGTAAATCCTAGAGATGTTTATTAGATCAGCAGTTTCTGAGACACTCAGACCAACGACCATGCCACGTTCAAAGTCACGTAAATCCCCGTTCTTCCTCATTCTGATTCCGGTTTGAGCTGCAGCAGATCGTCTTCATCATGTCTACACGCCTAAATGCTGCCATGTGATTGGCTGGTTAGAAATTTGCACTGTAAACCCGAACAAGTTGAAAATACTCAAAATATTTGTCGTAACCGATTACGTAAATGTTTTTTAGTAGTGGAAATAAATTATATGAGTTTCACTGAACTTAAAAAATATAACTTCAGTTTACTCAAATGCTTCCTTGTTGTCATCTTAAATGTTTTAAGTTGAACCAACTCAAATCCTTAAATTTAAATTTATTTAGCGCTTTTCCAGTCAAACTAACCACTCAAAGCGCAGTAATAGGGGTTTTCCTCCCTGGGGGGGGGTGGGGGTTGTTAATCCTTTTTCTGGGCGGGGTATGAAAGAGAGGCCTGTTCTTTGTTATATATTATATATAAGAAAAACAAAACAAAAATATATATTTTTTCATCCAGAGAGGGGGAATAGGGGAAAAAGAGGGGGAAAGGGGAGGGGTTCGGGGGGGGGGGGGAGGAAAATAATAAAAAAAAAAAGGTTGGTTGTTTCGGGGGGGGGAGGGCACCAGGGGGAGTTCACAGTAGGGAAGTAGGGGGGAGGGGGTTAATTAAGGTTTTAAAATTTGAGATTTAAAAAAAACAAAAAATTGGGAAAATGGTGGGTATATGCCCCGTTTCTAGGGGAAGAAAAGGGGGGAGCGAGAAAGGAGGGGCGTTAGATGCTGGTGTGTATTCAGAGGCACAAAGATAGGGAGGTTAATAAGCAGGGTAAAGCATAAGGGGAGAGACGGTGGAGAAGGTTGTCGGCAAAAAAAAAGTGTTGTAATTAAAAGGGGGGTTCCGTCATGCGGGGGGATGGATCGTTTGATTCGATTCATTCCTATCAGAATGAACTCTGAGGAGAGAATGAGATCTGGGCGTTTAACCGATTAACAAAGTATAAGGGGAAGATGGGGGGGAAGAGAGAGAGGGGGAGAAAGGGGGAGCATGAAGGAGGGAAAGAGTGCGAGTAAAGAAGGAAAAAAAAAATTGGAATATATTGAGTATATTGGAAAAAGAAAAAGAGAGAGAAAGAGTGGGAGAAGGGGAGAGGAGGAAAGGGGGGGAAGGGGAAATTGACATGACATTCACCCAGTTACACAGTCATATTATGGTTGGCAACTTGGGGTTCAGTGTCCTGACCAAGGACAAGGATGTAGTCTGAGGAAGCCTGGAATCGATCCCACGATCTTCAGGTGGAGTGACGACTTCTCTTCCACCTGAGCTGAAACCTACAGCAGTGCAACCACATATACACTTTTTTCATTTGCCTCACAATGTACTATTACTTTTTTTAGGTACATAGAAACACACTTCACATCTCTTTTTCAGTTCACGTTTTTTTATTTAAGGTTTAAAACAACCTTTGATTAAACATTGGGAACAGTTTAGTTTAGCCAAAACATTTTATTGTCAAACTAGTCAAATACTTAAAGGCACGGATTATCCACATAGTATTTGTTGGATGCTGCTAATTTATTTGATAAATCCTTTATTTTCTGGTCATGGGCACTACTGAGACGGTTCGAGTGCATTTTTGTTTGGGCTGATGTGGATCCATTTGGACACTCGGTGTCACTAAATAGGAATATGAATGAGGGACGCAATGACGGCCATGACTAAGGACGCAGCGTTCTGCATTTACTTAAAAGATTTAATTGAATGACAGCCATCAACTCAATAGTATTACTCTACTTCAAATTAAAATAGCATTACTCAATCAGAAAACTCATTCATTTATAGTTCTTTTAACTGAAACCTTGATTTTGAGTAATCTAACCTTAATGACTTTGAGTTAGTAATACTGTTTGGGTTTACAGTGTGCATTAACGAGCAGTTGGACAGGTGTACCTAATAAAGTGGCCGGTGTGTGTTGAGTCGTTGATTCTGTGGTGAAAAAAATGATTCATAAGAGGAAAACGTGTAAGAAAGTTTTCAGTTTTCCAGGAGCGGATGTCCCATGAAGTTTATTCCAAGGTCAGACTGAAATGCTCCAAAAAACTGTACCCCCCCCCCCCCCCTCAAGAGCTGCATCTCAGCTCCCCCAGGTATGTTAATGTTTATGATGGTCCAGTTAGAAACAGACTGAACTATGCGGAGATCCCCGATCCGATTCTTAATCTCGCTTTAGTGTGTTTCACTGCAAAGCAACATGTTTATCTCTAATTATGCACCCTTTTAAAAAACAATAACCTGAAATTATTTGAGAAAAATAAGTGCAGTTTCCATAATATTTAGCCTCAGTAACACTTTTACATGTGCATTACTACTTACAGATCACAATGGATCCACAAAGGTGCAAAACGTTAAATTCTTAGGAATCTGTGCCTGAAATATACCTGTACAGGTTTTCCCATCATGGTTAGAGGAACTTTCAACAGCTGGAGGTTTTCTTAAATGTGCAGTCGTCCTCAAGTTATTCACATCCTCCTATTAAAGAAAAGGCTACATTTATAACAGTAATTCAAATAACAAGAAACTAATAATAAACACAAATTTACACAATTATAATTTAGTGAAATAAAATATTGTTTCTGAGTTGTGATGGAGAATAATAATAATAAAAAACAAATAAACAAAACTGCCCCAGACACGAAGTATCTTCTGAACATGGAGCAACATACCTGTCAGCAGGTGCAGACGTCTGATTGGACGATACAGAAACACCTGATTGCAGTGATTGGCTCAAAGTGCCAATCATGCTTGTTTATTTGTTTTATTTTTTTGTTTGTTTTTAATATTTCTTTTGAACCACAATTCAAAATTATTATTATGATTTTTATAGAATTTTTATTTATTATTACTTTCTTCAATTTCAACTTTTTTCTCCGTCAGCTGATTCTTTCCTTCTTTATTTGGAGGTTATGAATAATGTTGAGGACTGGATGTACCTGTGCGTTTCCACACGCGTGTAGTAATCCTGACCATCTGAACGGACTCAGCTCATCATAGAAACTGAATTCAGATCCATGAAGAAAGAAGATATAAGGACTTATTCTCCTGCTGGAAATTTAATCTATTTAAAGATGAAAAACAGCGACCTCCAGTGGAAAAAGTAGGAATAGCAGCTTCTTTTATGAAAAGCAGTTCATGTCTTCTGTAACTTTCACATCTACCACCATCACGTGGGCCAGACTGGAGCCTATGAGAGCCTGGATTTAACCCGCGAGCCGCACGTTTGACAGCTGCTTTATGCTAAACCAGTAATGACAGAATGCAGGATGTACTAGACTGCTGTTTTCATCCCTCGTGTAAAGCTTCTGTAAAAGCGCCCTATAAATAAAATGTATGAATGATAATAATAATAATAATAATAATAATAATAATAATATTATTTATTATTATTATTATTTTTATCTTATCATTATTATTATTATTTTTATTATCATTATTATTATTATTATTATTATTATCATCATTATTATTATTATATTATTTGTTCTTATCATTATTATTATTATTATTATTATTTTCATTTTTTTATTATTATTATCATTATTATTATTATTATCATAATCTTTTTTTATTATTTTTTTTTTTCATTATTATTATTATTATTATTATTATTATTATTATTATTATTATTATTATTATTATTATTCTTATTATAATCATAATAATAATAATTATTATTATTACTATTATTATTATTATTATAATTATATTATTATTATTATTAATAATTATTTTAATAATTATATTAATAATAATAATTATATTAAATAATTTTTGTAATAATTATACATAATAATTATTGTAATAATTATATAAAATATAATAATAATATTATTATTATTTTATCATCATAATAATTATTATTATTGATATATTATTATAACAATAATAATAATTTATTAATATTATCATCATTATTATCATAATAATTAATTATTATTATTATCATTATCATTATTATCATCATTATTATTATTATTATTATCATTATTATTATTATCTATTATTATAATTATTTATTATTATTATTTTCATTATTATTATTATTATTATTTTCATTTTCATTTTTATTATTATTATTATCATTATTATTATTATTATTATTATTATTATCATTATTATTATTATTATCATTATCATTATTGTCATTATTTTTTATTTTTATTTTCATTTTTATTGATTATTTTTTATTTTTTATTTTCATTTTTATTTTTATTATTATTATTATCATTATTATTATTATTATCATCATTATTATTATTATTACTATCATTATTATAATAATAATAATTTATTAATATTATCATCATTATTATTATCATTATTATTATTATCATTATTATTATTATCGTTATCATCATCATCATCATCATCATTATTATTATTGCTATCATTATCATAATAAAAAGATAATTATTATTATTATTATTATTATTATTATTTTCATTATTATTATTATTATTATCATTATTATTATTTTCGTTATCATCATCATCATCATCATCATCTGTCACGTGATGTTAATGTGTGCTTGTGTTCACTTCCAGACTTTTTTCACTATCTGTCATATATCATATGGAGAATGAGTACTTTCTCGCTCATATTACTGTATACCGGCTGTAATACAGCATATGCAGTTTGCACTGAAACTGGGTTGATGTAGAGGGGGGGGCGGGGGGTCCAGGAGCTGCATGTGGCTCTTTGGGCCCTCCACTACGGCTCCCAGGGACTTGGACTAAAAATAACAAAGAACCAAATATCATTTTTTAATACCGGTATAAACATAATAACACTTGTAGATTTAAGCATTTTTTTTAATGGAATAATTTTGAATTTCCACATAATGACACTAAAAGTTCCAAGGCAATAATATATTTTCTTTAAATCTGTTTTTTGGTCATTATCTTGGAAATTAGGGCTTTTTCCCACATAATTTACCACAAATACCAACATTTTGATTCAACCTTTTTCATAGACCAGGTGTCCTCTTTTTGCTTTTTTTTATTATTTCAAAACCTGAAAGTAGAAATGAAACTGATTCCTTTAAAAGGAAAGCGAATTTTCAATAGTATTCATCAATATATATAATTTACATTTTATTCCTTTAACTATTTTGTTAATTTTTTAGATTAATTTTACTGTAAATCTTTGTGTGGTTTTGCCATGATGTTGTGAAGCACTTAACAGAAATTGTTTTAAAACGTGTTATACAAATAAACTTTCAATTGAATTGAAATTAATAAAAAATTTTAATTTGCCTTTTATTTTTTAAAGGCCATGAAACATCTGCGGCTTTAAACATCTTTCATTCAGCTGGCTGTGATAAAAAATCTCTGTTTGGGTTGTAAAGGTTGCAGACCCCTGATTAAGAGAATAATCAATGCGATATTGGGTCATATTCTGCCAATAATTACGAAACAGCTGCGACGTGGAGACAGGTGTGCAGAGACGGGGACGTGTGGAATGACATTTTATTGCGCGATTAGTCATTTTTCAGACAACAAGGCTCCCCAAACATTAAAACAAACAGCAATGTACAAAACAGCACACCCTTCTGCTTTTTTTTGCCATCAACGTAAAATTTAATAAGGTAGTGAGGGTACATAAACGAAAGTAATGGAGTGTAAGGACGCGAGTTATGATGATGTTGAGATGAATGGGATGAGCTCGATGTCAAAGCCAAAGTAAGCACCATCGTCATGTAGTCAGGAAAGGCCATATTTCATTTAGAAATATTCTCGAGTGGGTGAGGAAGGTTAAACATGATACAAGAGGGTCGTTATCACAGTTTTCAGACATTTTTACCAACTAAAAAAAAAAGAAAAAAAAAGAACAATATCTGTGTAGCACTACTTTATCATGCAATTTACTTTAGTAAACCTTCTGACACACAGACAAAATATACTTCAATAAGTAGAACTCAGTACATCTCTGTCCAGCAATAGTCACAAAGCCTGTAATTTATACTCTTTAAATGTGAGATCCCTATCAAAAATAATATGCAGATTTTTATTTTTCTTAATATATCTAAAGTGCAAGTATCCATTTTTATTCAATGCTTTCTGTAAGTATAAAATACAAAGGAAAAAAACAGCAATATGTTTTTCCTGTTTACATGTTATATTTTTCTGAAAGGAGGAGCATCATATATAACAAACCATATATATATATTTATATACACATACACACACACATACACACGCACACACACGCCACAGATAAAATAGTTTTGAAAGATACAACATATTATCTCATATGGGGATGGGAAAGGGATCTAGACCAAACGGTGACATGGGATATGTTCATTGTGCATTGACCCCCACCCCTTAAAATCCAGGATCCGTTTCCCGACATCTTCGGAACGATTTTTGAGAGAGCGTCTTTATAAGTATACACAACAGTAGCCTGTACAGTCTACGGACACGATGGACCCGACAGCTCGGTGCGAGCAGAGGACGTGCTGGATGGCTCCTCTGGTTGGTGGGTGGTGATGAGTCATAAGTGCTTGGCTTTGAACGGAGGCTGCGATTGGCTGCGAGATTAACCAGGAACGTCAGGATGGCCGGTGACAGACAACACCGACACCTGCAGCACGTTCGCTTGTCTGGAAGTTCAGTCTGCTTTCAGTCGGTACGTTTTCTCACCACCGTCATCGTTCGTGGAAGTTTGTCACGTACATGCGGCTGTTCGGATGCAGAAAAGAGGAGGAGCTACAGCCGGAGCCATCGTAGCAATCTCAGCCTTTGGGTTAGATATCAACAAGAAAAATCTGGCATTTTTGTTTTTTTCTTTTTACCTGGAATCTGTGCAACAAAACAGAAGCTCCTCGGATGCAATCGGACAAATAAACGCTGTAACAGACAGAAAGGCAGGACGACAGCACGATTATGGATCGCCATGATGGCTCCCGCTGCATAATTACCCAAAACATCTTTCTCATCAATGCTACACGGCAAAAACTCAAATCTAAGCAAGTATATTTTCTAATTTTAAGTCAAAATATCTCGTCACACTCAATATGAGACAAAATTACTTAAAGGGAAACATTTCAGTGAGATATAAGATCCTATTTTAAGGCAATACATCTTATTTCGAGAAGTCTAATCAAGCAAATCTTGCTTGTTCTAATGACAAGCAAAAAATATCTTGGCCACTCTTAAAATAAGTAAAAACTTTTTTTTTTTTATTTGTAATAAGCAAAAAAAATTCTGCCAATGGAACGAGCAAAATTTTCTTGATTAGACTTCTTGAAATAAGACGCATTGCCTTAAAACAAGATCTTATATCTCACCAAAATGTTTCTCTTTAAAGGTACAGTGTGTAAAAAATCAAAGGTCAATGGCAGAAAAATGTGATATATAATTCTAAACTGTGTTTCTATTGATGTGTAATCGCTGCACTAGAACAGCTGTTACATGTTTAGTTTCTTAGAATGAGTCATTTATATCTACTTGCTGGGCGGTGCACATATGGAGGCGGCCATATTTGTTCCACCATTTTTACTATGGTGTGTGAGAACTCTGAATTTAAAACTGCTGTAGCAGCTTTGTTTAATGGAAGTTAGAGACTGTTTGGGATCAGTAATGTCTTAAAAGACATTAAAGAAGTTCTTGATAGTCATAGCTACACGGATCCATCACAGATGAAAACATCTTTATGTCTGGGAGAATTTTGGCCACTAACAGCCACCGTACATTTACAACAGTGCTGGAATATGAAGTCATATGAGAGAAAACATCTTTTTTTTCAAATACCCATCTTTACCACTAGATGTCAGTAATTCTTACAGACTGTACCTTTAAGTAATTTTGTCTTATTTTGAGTTTGATGAGATATTTTGATTAGAAATGAGAAAAATATACTTGTTACTATACTACTATACTATACTTGCCCGCCGCTGCAGACGGCCCGCAGCCTGACACCTGACAGACGACCGGACGTCGGCCATTTTGAGTCCCAGAAGTGAGCGAGTGTGTAAAACGTGGCTGTGAGGTCGCGCCAGATTTCTCATAAAATGAAAAATCAGATTTGATCGCGATGTTTCCAGCTGGATCCTTTGTATCACTGCAAAAACTCAAATCTTACCAAGTATATTTTTCTAATAAGACAAGACTAGAAATAAGACAAAAGTACCTAAAGAGAAACATTTCAGTGAGATATAAGATCTTCTTTTAAGACAATGCATCTTATTTAAGGAATCTGATCAAGAAAATCTTTAGGGATGCACGATAACCATTTTTTAAAACCAATACCGATAACACACATACATATCTAATTATACCATGTCAAAATTCCAACTGTATGGGGTAGTTCGTGTCTAAAATAAGAAGGGAACGTAGTTTGGAAGCAGATTGTTTACCCAATTGCAATATCTCAGAGAGAAAAGTGGGATTTTTAACGTCTGCATGTCTGATATTAAAGGTACAGTATGTAAGAATTACCGACATCTAGTGGTAAAGATGTGTATTTGAAAAAAAAAAGAGGTTTCCTTTCAAATAACTTCATATTCCAGCACTGTTGTGAATGTACGGTGGCCATTAGTGACCAAAATTCTCCCAGACATAAAGATGTTTTCATTAGTCGCAGCCATGACTGGACTATGAGGAACTATTTACGTCTTTTAAGACATTTCTGATCCCAAACAGTCTCTAACTCCCATTAAACAAAGCTGCTACAGCAGTTTAAAGTTCACACACATTATTTTGTCCATTCAGGGACACCGTAATAAAAATGGTGGAACAAATATGGCAGCCTCCATATGTGCACCGCCCAGCAAGCAGATATAAATGACTCATTCTAGGAAAATAAACATATAACAGCTGTTCTAGTGCAGCGATTACACATCAATAGAAACACAGTTTTGAATTATATATCACATTTTTCTGTTTTTGAACTTTGATTTTTTACACACTGTACCTTTAAAAATTCCAAATTTATGGGACATAAGTAATCGGGGTGAGTCGTCGTGATATCGGACTTATGGAATGATGTCATAATTTCCTGTAATAGGCCCAGAAATTGTCGTGCATCCCTAAAAATTTTGCTTTTCCCATTGGCAGATTGAAAAAAATGTAAACTTATTTTAAGAGTGACCAAGATTTTTTTGCGTGTAATAAGCAAAATTTTCCTGATAAGATTTCTTAAATCAGATGCATCACCTTAAAACAAGATCTTATATCTGACTGAAATGTTTCTCTTTCAGTAATTTGACTTATTTTGAGTGTGATGAGATATTTTGACTAAAAATGAGAAAAATCTACTTGGTAAGCTTTGATTTTTTGCAGTGTAGCTGAGTCGGGAGTAAAGGATCATCCCGCAGGCTGTAATAAAACAACTTTTTAGTCTTTTTTTCTTTATAAAAGTGCGTTTTAAAGAATGAGGCATTCACAACGTGAACTATGAGCAGGTTTAGGCTCCTTATATTTGGCTAAAGAGAAAAAGAGAACGGAAGTATGGTTTGAGACTTGGTGTTGCATGAGCCTCTTGGAGGCCTAAATTCAATCAAGCTAAAGCGAGAATACTTTGGGAAGTAAAAGCTGAGTTCCAACAGACTGGTGCTGAACTCGGACTGACCTCAGATGTGCTGCGCACATGCACGTAGGTGTGCTTGTTCAGCGGGTATGGGCTTCTTTAATTAGCAGGGCAGTGTGAGGAAGAACGGCGCGAGGAGGTTTCTTCTTCTGCAGAAACAGAGAAAACTCCAGACTGGATCTGCTGACTCAGGAGGGTCCTGGTGAGCCCCCTACAGGACGGACGCTGCCAGGCCTCGTTTCGCCCCCTCCCTCTGAGACAAACTACAGCCAGACAGAAAAAGCGTCCTGCGTGGAGCAGATGGGATTTTTCTGGGCTGCGTCGCCACAAAGACGACCAATCAAACGCAGATTCACTTCTTTAAAGTGAGGATTTAAAGGGATAGTACACCCACAGAATGATGGTTCTTCATCTTCTCCTCATCCTCATGCTGAGCAAGACTCTGGAGCACTTTTTAAATATCTTAAATGCAGCCGGAGATCCGGGGGGGTTTTCATTATCCATACTTTCATATAATGGAGTTCAGCGACGACTGAACCAAAAAGGTCCTTAAAGTCCACAAAAACTTGTCAATATTCCTCCATACTGCTCGTCCAACGTAATCCAAGTGCCCTGAGTGGGTAGCGTCCAGAATTTACTGGAAACCATCATTTAGGGTGAATTCCAGCCCCCCCCCTTGGCCCTAGCCCTTCGTTTTGCGTGTTCGTGTGAAGGGGTAGTGACGTCCCAATTCTGGTTCAGGCGGAGGGCGAGGGGGGAGTGGGGGGGCTATCTGGCCCTCCAAACAGAGATTTTTCAGGAGCGTATGTGATGTCACCACAATTCCATGTGAAATACGGGCGAAAGGGCGAGAAAATCAGCAGCAGGCAGAGGAACGTGGAAATGTGAGGATCTTCTGTAAATAAAATATGGAAATCGCTATTTAAGGTCGCTGTGATGTATTAAAGACAGTTTTATTAGAAATGTGAACAAAGTCGCTCGTTTTGTAACGTTACGTACATCTGATCGTGTCTGAAAGTCACATTAACGGCAAGTCCGAGTCGAAGGCGTCTTTTCCTTTCATTTTTACGTTTTTCGGCCTAAAGCCAAAGAAATAATCCAGAGATTACTGCTGCTGCAGACGGCTTTTTTTTTTTCAATAAAACTTTACTGACAATTCAGTGCAGCAGACCACAATTTGCAAACATTGCGAACTCTTCTGGAAACGTCCGCGCCACGGACGATTATTGGTGACGCATGAGGATTTTGAAGGGTTGTCCCATTTCTCAGGGGAATGATTCAATCCCAAACACATGAAACGGATTTCAAGTGTCGGGGCCAAGGGGAAGGGCTGGGGTAGGGGTGAAAAGAGGAATAGGAACTGGGCTTTAGTAGATTTTTATAGCCTAAACAGTAGAACATGTAGCTGCCGCGAAGCAGCAGCCCTTTACGTTGACGCTAAATATGCGTGCCGATGCGTCTTCGGGCCAAAACAACGCGAGTGGCTCCTCCGAGTTTCCAACGTCGGAGGCAGTGAAGGCACACACTCGTTCATCGAAGGTGTGAGATGGCGAAACCGAAGCCTCATGAGACAACGAGACAACTTCCGTGAGGACGACGGCGTGTCTTCAGACCTGTTTGAGACGGTCAGCATGAAGCAGGAGCTCCATCTGCTGGCCGTGGGTGGAACTGCAGCCGATGCCGGGAGCCGTCGCGTCTCTGACTCCGTTTATAATAAAAGTCACGTTCTCAACCTCATGTTCATGTTTCATCTGTCGGTAATATCTTGGAATCACTTCTGGGATAAAAAAAAGTATTTCTAATTTAATTTCCAAGTGATTGGAACTCGTATTACGCATTATTGAAGATGAAGATGAACTTTTTCAGGAAGCTAAACGTTCAAATGTTCAATTTTGGATGTTTAATCTTCATTATCTTTTTGTTGGAAAACAATTTCTGTACCAGCTTAAAGCCTCCGAGTTACATTACCATATTATTTCAATAACTAACGAGTATTGTGGGAGACTAAAAGCAGGTTTTTCTGTCAGATGTGTTTTCAACATAAATCTTAAATCTTACACTCTGTTGGTTCAGGAAAGACTCGTCTGCCTTTTTTATTCATGCTCTTTTCTAACTCAGTTATAAATATCAGCATATATAAACTGCTGTCTGTCAGTTTATGGGGAGATAATCGATCATCAAATCGAGTCAAATCGAACTGAAAAAGTGAATCATTGGATTAATTGATGCATCGAAAAAATAATCGATAAATCGTTAAAAAAAATATTTATTTATCTCGGCCCTCGCACCGTTGCAAGTTCACGACTTAAACCTTCTCTTTTCTATTTTCATCGCGTTTGCTGTTTTGTGGTTTCCTCTTAATATTATTATCACTTTTCCCGCGTTTCTCCTGTTTTTAACATATGCTTTTTAATTTAAAGTCTTAATTTTATCATTTGTGCTGATATTAGTCTCTGCTGCTGTGTTTCATGTGCTTTGGCACTTTGTGCCATATTTGTAAATTGTCGAGCACGTTCGGCGATCAGCTGATTGTTGCTAAGTGAGCTTTATAAATGAATTTGAACTTGGACTTGAACACTACGGAAGCCGCAGCAGACGAGATCACGCGTTGTTTTAAATCAACATCCAAACCCCCTCGTGTTTGTCTGCAGCTCTGTCGCTTTTAGCACAATGTGAGTAGCGAATTTCTTCTTCTACGCCTGTATTAATTTCTTCTTCTACGCTTGTATTATTGGCAGATTCCGTAGTGTCGTGAACTTGCACAAACATGCAAATAGAAACGAAGGATTGGGGCTAAGGGGTAGGGATGGGCGATATTTTATCGTGTGCGATATATCGTCAGAGAAATTCCCCACAATAACAATTTGAATTTAGCGTTTTTATCGTGAGATGACAGTTTATCAGGTTGTGTTTGCAGTTGCACTACTTTGTTTTTATAAGCCCAGTTAGTTTTGCTGTTTGCATCGTTTGAATAAATGTAGAATTTGTTCTCATATTTCAGACTTGTTTGATTGGTGTCACTACAGTTTTGCAGTACAGGTGTAGTACTTGAACTTAATTGATATAGTTTAGTGGTTTCTAGTGTTTTTTAGGGCTTTCAAGACAGAATTTAGTGACAGATTTATAATACAAAATATTTTGCTGATAGTTTTTATCGTCACTTATCGTTACCGTGATAAATAAGAGAAATTATCGCGATATACTTTTTAGTCCATATCGCCCATCCCTACTAAGGGGGGGGGCTGGAATTCACCCTAAATGACGTCGTTTCCAGTAAATTCTGGACGCTACCCACTCAGGACGCTCGGATTACGCTGGACGAGCAGTATGGAGGAATACTGACACGTTTTTCTGGACTTTTATGGGTTAAAAAAGTGCTCCAGAGTCTCGCTCAGCATGAGGATGAGGAGGAGATGAAGGACCATCATTCTGTGGGTGAACTATTACTTTAATAGGACCTCCTGTGAGCCCCCGCAGCCCAGGTGGGCCTCAGCTTTCCCGCATTAGCCCCTTCCTCCCCCGCTCCTACATTTCAGCCGGGCTCTTTTTATGCTCTGAAGTCTGGGGGGGGGAGCGCCTCAGACGGAGGGATCCGGATCCTCGTGGTGAAAACAAGTCAATTCTTCGGTTCTTTGGGTTTCTGCTGATCAGAATCGCCTCAAGTAAAAGCAGAAACAAGCCAGAGTCAAACTGTGGTTCACCTGTGCTGCCGCCGGCAGTCCCAGGCGGGCGGGGGGCTGCGCCCGGCCCCCGAACACACAGCTCCCTGGCCTGGAATGACAGGAGGCCTTGTGCGCTTCCAGACACCATTCAGAAAACTTCAGAGGCCTCCCGAACACTCGGATAGCAACAAGAGGCCTCGCCAGGGGGAGGCTGCATGTGAGCCACCCCCGGACCCAGGCCTCCGGGAAAAGCTCAGCGTGGAGCTCCGCAGAGGGGCCACGTCTGCGTCGTGGGTTCGGATCCCGTCCCGCCGCTAACTCATCTATAACAGACAGGAACGGCAGCTTCACGTTTCCGCTTCACATTCGGGAAGAAAAATAAAGATTTAGCAACCTCATCGTCATGCTTTCAAACATCCACTGATCACATAGCCTGTACATGGTTTTCCTCTTTTAATAGTCTGTACACGCGATACGATGCCACCATTGGCACATACACAATATTGCACACTAACGTGGAAGGTCCGACGGCGGTCAGCGGCTCCGGAGGAGCGCGACGCGATTCGGACCTCGTAGAACGGAGAACCGAACTCTGAAGAACAAAAAAGAGCAATCACAACAACAGTAATGCAAAACTGACATATGTCGAGCGGCGAGGCCCCCAAGGAGTGATGGAGGGGCTGTAGCACCATTAAAGATAGATCCTGCCCGGGCCTTGCACTGGTACAGGCTGGTCCGCCTGGTTCTGGTTCTGGTTCTGGTTCTGGTTCTGGAACAGCATCCGTCTGACCAACGGCTTCACCCCGCCGCTATCGAGTCAGCTTTATCCAGGGATGCACGATTCAATCGGCCCCCTATCAATATCGGCCTTAAAACTGAGTATCGGACAGCGGCCACCCCACCGATATTTAACCGATATTTAACCGATATTTAATCGATCAGCCTGATGTTTCTAAAGTCTAAAAAATAAAAATTCTTCTACAAAAACTTCTTTTTTGCAGACTTTGAAACTTCTAATAACTAGGAGTGGGAAAAAATATCGATACACTGAAATATCTTGATGTTTTTATATGCTGATATTATATTTAAAAACGCGATATCGATCTTTTTTACCAATGAAATCTCGCGATATTTTATCGTTCTGTTACGAAATCTTGTGAGATTTTGTAAGTAAAATAGATCGACACCACGTTTTTAAATGTTGACTTGATATCAGCATCAGAAAATATCAAGATATTTTAGGGTATCAATTTTTTCCCCGCCCCTGTTTTACGAAGCATCGGAGACGGAGAACAAAACTGCTCTTTGCAGTGACTGCTTATTTTTTTCAGCTTTAATATCGGTATCGGTTATCGGCCACATCAGTTTGATAAAATATCGGTTATCGGCCAAAATCCCAATATCGTGCATCCCTACTTTTATTTTTTTTGTACATTTTTTCCAAACGTCAAGGTGCATATGGTGTGCAAAACCACCGCTAACGTCTCCAGTTTGAGTCCAACACACATCCCAGCCGGGGGTGCTGCTGTCCCCCCCCCCCCACCATCACACCCGGCCCCTCAAACTCTCAGCAGCCTTTCAGTTTACTTTTGGTGTTGCCACGCATGCTCCATGCACTGCAGGACTGTGGGACCCCCCACTCCCCCCTCCCCACACCCCCCACACAGCCCCGGTGAGTAAATATCTGCCTACATAACATCACTCGTAAATGAAAACGTACAGCGGTCGAGGTCACAGACCATCCACGTGAGAACACGTAAACGAGTGGAGTGTATAAGGCACGGGTCGTAATGACGTCAGAGAGGATGCGTTGCCTCGCCGCGCGCTGCGCTGGCGCCTCTTTTTTTGTTTGTTTGTTTGTTTCTGCGCCTCCCACTAATGGACCTTATGTTTTTGCACCCCCCCCCCCCTCCCCCCACCCACCCCAACCTCCCCCAAGAGGAAAAAAACCAAACAAAACATCAAAGTAACAAAGAAAAAAAAACTTAACCCACAGAAAACGTGGGTGTCTTAATAAGGATTTTTTTTGTTGTTTTTTTGTTTTTGCTTTTCTCTTTACAGCTGATTCACAAAATCATAATTAGTACATCTAAGTTAGCACTTTTTTCATTTAAGTTTACATGGACATGGTGCAGGGGGGCTGATATTCATTAAAGAAGCTCAGACACGGATTCATCCCGTTTGTTTGGGGGCCACAGAGTTGAGTTTGGAGTGTCAACCTCCCCGTTAATGGCGTGATAATGCTGTCATCAGCTGGCCTCTTCTAGCTCAAATTAAACACTATCGTCTACTTTTTTCCCCTCAAAACACGAGTCTACACGCATGCTGACAGGTGTTTGCAGAGCTGCAGATTCACACACTTTAAGAGTGCTTTCGCTTTATTCTGCGTACCTTTAAGTAAACTACACATCTGTATGAGATTTTGGTTTCATAAAGTCCATCATAGGTTATATTCTCTTTGTGCTGATGTCAAATATTCGTTCTACATGAAGACTCGCTTTATATAATAGAGATCTGGTTTAACTTTGAGTAAATCTTAGTATATTACCAGTTTGAAAACATTTAAACATCATGTTTTTGAAATAGCTCTGATGTGTGCAAAATCTGTCATTGATAGAGATATAAACACTCTGTTCATTGTCATTTAAATCAAGTAGGAAACAGTTCATATCTTACAGTTCGATCCTTGATAGCAGCGCGTACTGTTACATGGGTGGTAAGTGGGGTGACATCCAGTAAATGCGGAGGAGACAGCGGAGCTGCTGCCATGTCTGTGGAGGTTGTGTGTGTGTGGGGTGATTCCCTTGGAAATTCTCTCTCTATTTTACAGGTAAAAGTCTGGTTTTTCTCTCACAGTTCGGGTTTTTTTGTCTGGGTTGTTTCTAAAATCCGCGTCAGTCATCGTCGCCGTCGTCTCCGCCGTGCGCGTGCGGGCCCTCAGGTAGCAGTTCGGAGGCCCGCTTCTCTCTACTCCTCTCCTGGATCTTCCTCATCTCCTCCGCGTATTTACAGAAGGTGTTCCCGAACTTGGACCAGACTTTACAGGGGACCGTGATGGAGTTCCGGTACGTGGGCTTCACCTCGCTGACCCGCATGAAGACCCCGTACTTGTTGGAGCCCACGTCGAAGAAGAAGCGCTTGTTGTCGACCGTGAGCGAGGTGCCCTCCGGCAGCTCCGCCGGCTCCTCGTCCACGCCGTAGTCGTCGATGAGTTTGGCCAGAGCGTCGCGGAACTCGATGAGCCCCTGCGCCGGCAGCGCGATGGTCTGGCCTTGCGCGCTTCCCAGTCCGGGCCCCCGATTAACGGTCTGCCGGATCCTCAGGAACCGCCCCCTCTGGTTCTCTTTCAGATCCATGTAATATTTCCGATTCTCCCGCACCAGGAATTCGCTCTTCAGCGCCCGCCGGGGCTCATCCTGCACCATGTCCGGGTTGGTCGGGCCCAGCTGGGCGTAATGTTCGATAAAGTCCCCGAGATAGTCGCGGAACTCCACGGCCACGGACATGGAGAGCGTGAGGCGGCTCTTGTTCCCCCCAGCCCCGACCTCGGCTATCTTTAGGAAGCGGCCTTTAACATTCTGCTTCACGTCAAGGTAGAAGCGCTTGTTCTGGATGTCGATGCGCTTGGAGGCGAGCTCCTCGGTGTCGTGCTGCAGCCGGGACATGGCGCCCATCGCGCCCGGGGGCAGCGAGCCGGGGCCTGCGGTGGGCCCTCCGTGGTCACTGCCACTGTCTCTGTCCGCCATGATGCTGCCTCCCTGCTTTACCTTCCACCGTCTCCCTCTGCCTGCTGCAACCTCGACTGCCCGTCAAACCGCTCCGCCGCTCTATCGCGAGACGAGAGAAGAGGAGGAAAAAAAAAAAAAAAAAGGGAAAGTAAGTGTAGTTTGTGCGACTGTAGTCCTGCAGACGGGCTGCGTTCAAGAGGCGCGCGCCGCTTCCGCAACACATCGCGGAGTTTTCATTCTAGTCTGAAATGAAGCTGCATGTTGCAAATAGAAACTAACCCCCTCCCCTCCCCCCCGCCCCCCCTCCCGCGCGAGCTGAAGTGCTGCAGCAGCATCTGATCACATAAATGCGGGTCTCGTGCTCGCTCTCGCGCTGTTTGACCCGGTTAAACGCGGGTTCTGGATCAAGTCTCAGCTGCTCGTATTTGTTGTTTTTCCTTTCAGCCCCCACGCGCAGCCGGTCGGGGGGGTTTCAGCACCACGGACAGCGAACCCACGTCGTCCCCGTGGAGGCGAACGGAGCGCGGGGTGTGAGCGAAATTTGTGAATGAGCAGCAGTCTGCGTGGGAGGCGTCATGAAGAATCACCCCCCCGTGACTGGATCTTCTTCTGTGTCACCGTTTCTCAATGGGAGCGGCGCTGGAGGGGTTAAACGGCACCGCGAGCATCCTGAGGGGGGGGGCTGTAGTGTCTACATTTGGGTGGATATCTGTCCATGCAGAGATTTTAGAAGGAAAAACAGCAGAGATGATGTGATTTAGAAAATAAAAACGTTTGAAATCATTTAAAAATGTTTATTTATTTACTTTTTATTGATTCCAAACCAGATTTATTTATAAAAACACTTTTAAAACAACAATTGTCCAGTGAGATGAGCAGCGTTCGTGGGCCACCTGTTCAGTTAAGATGAGCCACTCAAATTTCAAAGCAAAAAAAAGTAATTTCTGATTGATAAGAAAATACAATTAACTGTAATTTTGATTAAAACTCATCAGCAATGTTTCCACAGAGCTCATAAAATGTAATATTACATTTGGAAAAACTGTTAAGCAGTCAATGAATATGTATATAGCAATGCCAGAAAT
This sequence comes from Atherinomorus stipes, assembly GCA_023101725.1. Classification (NCBI taxonomy): domain Eukaryota; kingdom Metazoa; phylum Chordata; class Actinopteri; order Atheriniformes; family Atherinidae; genus Atherinomorus; species Atherinomorus stipes. The sequence goes on from JALJCO010004858.1 coordinate 167,796, forward strand.
CCCACAGTCAGGACGCTGTGTGAGATTCAAATAAAAAAAGAATGCAATGTTTGTTTACCTCATCAACCCAGAACATAAACAACATATCAGACGCTGAAACTGAAGCATTTTACCATTTTATGGACAGTTTGAATTGATTGTGAATCTGATGGCAGCAACAAGTCTGAAAAGTTGGAACAGGAGCAACAAAAGGCGTCAAAAATAACAGGAGAAAAAGCTGGTTAATTAAAGGTTCGATGAATAATGAAAGGACGACGCTAACATGACAATTTTAGAATACCAGTGTTTGTGTTTGTGCGTGCACGTGTCCATGCATCTGCATGTGCATTTCACAACGCATCCTGCACCAAAGCTGATGCATACAAGCCTCTGCCGTGCATAATTACAGGGGAAATAAGAACAAACATGTTATATCATGTTATGACATATTCATATGTTCAAATATAAATGATATTTAATCAAAGAAACAATCAAAACTGAGCTCTGAAGGTGGCTGATTTCAGCTGAAATGCATTTTTCTTAATGTATCTTGGTAAATTGAGGCACCCACAAATAACACTTTTACATAGAAAATAAAGCAAACAGATGAAAATTTACAATCCATTTGGTGGAGTAAATCGCAAAATGTAAAATAAATAAGCTATTTCAGATATTCACCTTTTAAAAACTGACTTATTGACCTTATTATTTTACAGAAGAATTTGTCTGCCAGACTTTTAACTCTGTTTTTCTCTGCAGCCTGGATGGAAAACGTGGTCCCGCCTACATCAGCAACCACAGTCCGATCAAACCAAACGTTTCTGTAAAAAAAAACACATGTAGCAACAACATTAAGTCATTTTCAGGCACTTGCTGTTAAATGTGAAAAAAGCGAGGAGGCTGAAACCTGAAATGGCTCATTTTACCTGATGTCACTATACAGTTACAAATATAGGAGGAAGATTTTTTAAAAAGTAAGAATAACCATATTAAAAAGAGTAAAAATGTTGCAGAATATGAACATAGGAAAAAAATATATCAAAAGGACACTAAATGTTATTAAAAGAATATGAAAAGACGAGCACAATTTTAAAAAAGAAAAAAATCAGAAAACAGATTTAATAAAACGTCACGAGACCATCAGGCAACGTTTCATCACTCCTGGTTAAAGACAAGAAAAATAATGTGTTTTTAAATGAGATCTACAGGTTTGGACCTAAAATGGATTCATATATTATTCTTTTTCATTTTCTTATTATTGTTTTAATTGACATATTCATTCATTTATGTGACCACTTTTTTATTATTTGAAATATTATAAAAGATTAAATTAGACCCTGAACTTTTGGCTTTTATTATTATTTTCTGACATTTTATTAAGAGTTTCTGCTGTTAAATAAACTGTGGAATAAAATTCTTGCTGGTATAACAAATTTAGGAAAGAAGCACTTTCATTTGTTTATAGTTGGTAGTTTAAAATACTTTAATAGTACTGCTCTTTTTGCAAAATATGCTCACTAAAAACCTCAGACATACCAAATCCTGCCTCCTTTTTATTTATTCAGCTACTTGTAGATCCCATACAGCCCCCCCCCCCCCCCCCCCACCCACCCCCAAACACACACATCAAGAAGCAACAGCTTTGAATATTTTTAACAGAAGAAAAGGGAAAATAAATGATTCCTTCACTCGTCTGAGGGAATCACAGCAGGAAATCCTGAGATTATTTAATCTGACTGACAGAAAATCTTGATCTCACTGAAAATGTGTTTGATGTTTTTGGATACAGTCGGGGAAAAACATCTTCCACAGCAGATTTACTGATCTTGAACAACAATGACTGCGCTCATACCAAAGCTTAATGAGGCAGCTTCTCCATCGCAGGTTGGTGCTGGTGGTCTTCATCAGTCCCGCAGTCATTTTTGGGTCGTAGGTTCGAGGATGCTCCACCGATCTGCAGACTTTAGATCATGTGACCGAGCTACGAGCAGATGTCCGTCTCTCATCTGAAGTTAATGTCACAGATGAGAATGAATGAAAAGGGCAGACATTCTGTCCATACGAGGTGTTCGGCTTGTTTTTGCAGAGCATCTATCTTGTTGAAGCTTTCAGCACCATGGACAGAGACCGGACCCCCCTGCACTCAAACTGGGATGCTGTCCGATCGTTCCAGGTCAAACATGTCGTTTCTGTTGAATAAAATCAAAGCTGAATAGTTTTAAATCTTTCTGAAAGACATTTCTGTACCTTCATGGTCCATTTTTGTACCTTATCAAGCTGTATGAGTTAATAAAGTACAATTAAACCAATTAAAGATGATGAATAAAAGTCAATAAAATAGAGATTATGACAACAATCAAAGATGCTAATAATAAATGAATAATTATTATAGAAATATTAGGCCAAACACATATAATTATACATATAATTATTACTATGATTATTATGAAAATCATAATATAATAACTATAATTATACTACTGTTTAGAAGTACTGCTGTTTATAGTTATTGTACAAGCTACGCGTATTTTTCAATGCTGCAGGTACCTCTTAGGGTTGAAATGGTACAAATGTGTACTTTATATTACTTTGGAGCCTTTTTCATAGTATATAGGTACTTCTGGCCTCATAAAGACCAATATTGTACTTTTGAGAGAAAATTTGTAAAAAAAAAATGTACCTATAGGTACAGAAATGTTCCTGTCTCATATCTCTGTTTACGAGTGTGTAGCAGTCCTGCAATAGGGGATTATCACGCTTCCGCGTTCCGGTTTCCGGAAGTTGAAACATCTGAAGCTTTCTCTTCCGGGCCAGGAATGTCTCAATGTTGCTGCTCTGTTCCATTGTGTACATCTAATAAACATCACCAGCCGTACCGAAGTTTTCATGGATTCACGACTGAAAAGACACTAAGGAAGAAGTGGATGAAAGCGATTTGTCGGAGTGAAGGACCGAAATTTAAAATAGGACAAGGTTGCACGTATGTCTGTAGTCGGCACTTCAATGATGCAGACTACACTACAGCTAGCGTTAGCAAGCTCGCGTTAGCTGACGTTACCAACTTTTCGCTTGTGAAAACATGCAAGCGTCTGAAAATCGGGTCTGTACCCCCCCGTTTCCAGTGGAACAACTGGGGACTGCCAAAAAAAGGAGACGCTTTCAGATGCTTGTGTGTTTTCAGCCGCACTAAGTTAGGCACGTTATCGAGCTGGCTAATGCTAACCTGCTAAGACGACTGCGCAGTCTGCCGGCTACAAACAAACGTGTGTCGTTTTATTATAAAGTTCGGTCCTTCACCACGGAGAATCGATCGCTTTGATCCACTTCTTCCTTAGCATCACTTCAGTCTGGAATGAAAACTTGGCATTGGCGTTTATCCGATTTACAAAGTTTAACAGAGTAGTAGCTGGCGGACTACTGTTAGCAGGTTAGCATTAGCCAGCTTGATGACGTGCCTAACTTTGTGCGGCTGAAAACACACAAGCATCTGAAAGCGTCTCCTTTCTTGGCAGTCCCCAGTTGTTCCACTGGAAACGGGGGGGGGGTACAGACCCGATTTTCAGATGTTTGTGTGTTTTAAGACGCACAATGTTAAGCATGTCAGTAAACGCTAGCTGGCTAATGCTAGCATGCTGTGAAGTGCCGGTGTTGTGCCCCACCGGCGACAAACAAACGTGTGTTTTATTATAAAGTTCGGTCCTTCACCGCGGCAAATCGATCGCTTTGATCCAGCTTTTGATCCAGTATCACTTCAGTCTAGAATGAAAACTTAAGTATGTTTGGAGTTTATCCGATTTAAACAGTATAACAGAGCAGGAACGGCTGTCGTTAACATGGCCCGGAAGAGGAAGTGTCCAAATACCGGGAACTTCCGGTAAGCGTGATAATCCCCTTTTATACAGTTTTTCCCAAGACACACTCTTTTTAAAACAACAAAAGGTTTTAAATATCCTTAAAATGATCATATCTTCGTCGCTTCACACACTTTTGAGTGTGTAGAGCGACTTATAGTCTGGAAATTACGGTAATTGTGGTGCCAGAAAGTTGTACCGAGTTTTTCAGATGTAGTCAGATATTTTATGGTGGACTGTGTCCACCAGGACCAGAACCAGGACCAGGACTGAAATGCTGCCGCTTTCTGAGCTCAAGTCACTGAAGATGTCAACTAGAGCAGTCTCAGTGACGAGTAAACATACAAACAAAAACAAATACAGTTTCTCTCAACTGCTAAAACACTATTTTAGAAATATCCCCTCAGTTTTTCACAACTTTAAACATTAATCCCATAACTGAAGCTACTTTCCCCAAATCTCTGCTTCTTGCTGCAAAAGGAAGTTATTGACTTAAAACAGCATCATGCCCCAAACACGGCAACATGCAGAAGACTGCAGAGCAACAGGAAACACGAGCAGGAACATGGAAAACAGAGTCCTCAGAACCTCATGCTGCTTTTTTATTTACATCAGGCCAAATGCATCATGTCACAACACAGACAACTCATAACATAAAGTAAAAATAAAAATACTCCATTACAGTTCTTTCAATCGCTAAAACACGTTTTTCAAAACTTCACACAAACTCCAAACATCACAAGTTGCTAAAGCCTTTGTGAAATAACTCTGCCATCAAATCTCTCACAGCTTTTTTCAGTTGCTTCCACACAAAACCTTTATATCACATTATTTCTAAACGTATCCACTCAAACCTCAAATCAGCAAAACCATAAACACATTCTCAGCTTTGACACAGTTTTCAATGGAGCTGTTCACTTTTTGCAAATAACTGGACACAATGCTCTACCTAACGAGCTGAAATCTGTCAGGAAGTAACTTGATTTCCCGTTTTAAACACGGCCATGTAAACGCCACACGTACACATCAGAGCCTCAGACTTTGTCCTCACAGGTGGAAACAACGACTGCTTCACTGAACACCAACCAATCACTGCTTCACTGCTAAAACTCAAACCTTACCACGTATATTCTTCTCATTTCTAGTCAAAATATCTCATCACACTCAAAATAAGATAAAATGACCTGAAGAGAAACATTTCCGTGAGATAAAATAACTTGTTTTAAGGAAATCTTATCAATAAAATTTTTATTGGTCCATTGGCAGAAGTTTTTTTGCTCATTACAAGCAAAAAAAAATCTTCTTTCACTTATTTTACAGTAAGAGTGGCCAAGATTTTTTTTGCAGAAAAATTTCTGCCATTGGAACAATCAAAATCTTCTTGATAAGATTTCCTGAAATAAGATGCATTGTCTGGAAACAAGTTCCTATATCTCACTGAAATGTTTCTTTTTAAGTAATTTTGTCTTATTTTGAGTGTGATGAGATATTTTGACTATATTAGAAGAATAAACGTGGTAAGATTTGAGTTTTTGCTGCGTGTCGACTTCTGTTTGCATGTTATTTTCGCTCTTATGACTCATGCAAATGGAGCAAATCAATGAAAACAAAAGAGCTTTAGATTTAGATCAACAGTGTGTAAATGATAAACACAAGTTTGTGATAAAATGGGAAATGTGTTTGTGAGGTGAGACAAAAGCTTGCTTTTGAGATGACTTTACAATATTTGAATTCTAGGTTTTATTCTGCAGTAGATGGGGGGGGGCTTTTGCAGTTTGTGTGAGCAGTAACTGGATTTGTGGGTAAAGTTTAAATAGACAAAGAGTTTTGAAAATGTGTGTAAGCAATTAAAAAAAAGTGTAACATGTTTGCAGAATAGAACCAGTGTTTTCAGCCATATTTTCACACGACACACATCATTCACTGAATAAACACAACTGCTTTTGTCTGAACGACCAAGCGAGCAGAAGACCGAAGAACAAAACTGAAGCCAGTTATAGAAACAGAACAGACTGAATCAGTCACAATGCTCTCACAAACATAAAACATCACACAAATGTTCAGACAAAACATTTTATTTTACTGGAAACCCCCCCCCCCCCCCTCCTGTGTGCAGTGGATCGATGCTTTGAGATTTTATGAGAAGTTTGTGCAAACCTGAAAAATTGTGTGTTGTGTTTTGATGACAGGGTGACGTGAAAATGGCATCAGAGTGTAAAGAAGGAAAGTCAAAGTTCCAATATGACGAGGAAATCTAAAGTAGGAACAAACTGAGTCGAGCGATGGGGGACAGAAGGAACGGTTGTGATAATTGTGCCTAATTTTTGCTTTTTGGATTTTAGCAACAGAGAAAAACTGTGAACATAATGAAAAAGGAAAGTTCAGCATGAGCAAACATGGAGATGTCTCCTGGCTGGGTCAGGCCACATTCTCACCGGCCCAACAACGAGGGAAAACCCCCCCCCCCGCATGCCGGATCCAGGCTTGGTATCACAAACTAACTCCATCGCTCCCAGGAGGTTTTCCTTGGTTTGCAGCGATACTTTCCAGCAGTTTTCTTTCCAATTCAAACATTTTTATAGTATACAGTCGTGTGTGTGTGTGTGTGTGTGTGTGTGTGTGGGGGGGGGGGGGGGGGGTTGAAACAGGGAAGCTGATGTTGGGTTGCACCCGCAGTGCGGCTTCTCTCATGGACAGTAACGATCATCGCTTCATCCGCATGCACGGATTTCATCTGAAATGAGGCTCTGCGTTGGACCTGATTTTGCCCCCATCCACGCCCCTTCCACGCCCCCACCCGCCCCCATCCACGCCCACCTCTGCTGTACTCTTCCTCTCTGATTTCCTCAATCCATTGCTAAATCTTGACCTCCCACAGCTTCCTCAGCTGGTCTGTACTGGTTCCCTCATCATCACCTCATCTGTGTCTCAGCTGTGACCATTTTGCACAGCAAAGTGCATCACAGTGTAAATAAGCAGAGTCCAGTGATGTGAAACGTGCTTTAGGTTTTTAGCACAGGGGGGCTGATATGATACCTCAGTTTAGGCTTCTGAAAAACTGACTTTGATTATGGGATTTAGTGTTTCAGCAACTGAGGAAAACTAATAAAAGTCAAATCATAATTAAATTACAGCTTTTTCTTCACTGTAAAAAGAAAGTGTGAAGCTGCTGTAAAAACACAAACAAAAAATGAAATGTAACGCAGCGTTTAGCGCTGTGAAGGCTGCAGGTTCATTTCATTCTCTGTTCTGGTCTTGTTCTGACAGATGAACTGATTATTCTGCATGTGATGACGTCCAGAATGAAATGATGCTGATACGTTTAACAGCCATCAGACTGAGAACCAACAGTTCAGATCTATTCACTTAGGAATTGTGCTAAATGTAGGATAACTGTGCCAAATGTAGGATAACTGTGCCAAATGTAGGATAACTGTGCCAAATGTAGGATAACTGTGCTAAATGTGGGCTAAATGTAGGATAACTGTGCCAAATGTAGGATAACTGTGCTAAATGTAGGATAACTGTGCCAAATGTGGGCTAAAAATGTAGGATAACTGTGCTAAATGTGGGTTAAAATGTAGGATAACTGTGCTAAATGTAGGATAACTGTGCCAAATGTAGGATAACTGTGCTAAATGTAGGATAACTGTGCCAAATGTGGGATAACTGTGCCAAATGTGGGATAACTGTGCCAAATGTAGGATAACTGTACTAAATGTGGGCTAACTGTGCCAAATGTAGGATAACTGTGCTAAATGTAGGATAACTGCCAAATGTGGGATAACTGTGCTAAATGTGGGATAACTGTGCCAAATGTAGGATAACTGTACTAAATGTGGGCTAACTGTGGCAAATGTAGGATAACTGTGCTAAATGTAGGATAACTGTGCCAAATGTAGGATAACTGTGCCAAATGTAGGATAACTGTGCCAAATGTGGGCTAAAATGTAGGATAACTGTGCTAAATGTGGGCTATTCAAATGTAGGATAACTGTGCTAAATGTAGGATAACTGTGCCAAATGTAGGATAACTGTGCTAAATGTGGGATAACTGTGCCAAATGTAGGATAACTGTGCTAAATGTAGGATAACTGTGCCAAATGTAGGATAACTGTGCCAAATGTAGGATAACTGTGCCAAATGTGGGCTAAAATGTAGGATAACTGTGCTAAATGTGGGCTAAAATGTAGGATAACTGTGCTAAATGTAGGATAACTGTGCCAAATGTAGGATAACTGTGCTAACTGTAGGATAACTGTGCTAACTGTGGGATAACTGTGCTAACTGTAGGATAACTGTGCCAAATGTGGGATAACTGTGCCAAATGTAGGATAACTGTGCCAAATGTAGGTTAACTGTGCTAAATGTGGGCTAAAATGTAGGATAACTGTGCCAAATGTGGGATAACTGTGCTAAATGTGGGATAACTGTACTAAATGTAGGATAACTGTGCCAAATGTAGGTTAACTGTGCTAAATGTAGGATAACTGTGCCTAAATGTGGGATAACTGTGCTAAATGTGGGCTAACTGTGCCAAATGTAGGATAACTGTGCTAAATGTGGGCTACTGCAAATGTAGGATAACTGTGCTAAATGTGGGCTAAAATGTAGGATAACTGTGCCAAATGTAGGATAACTGTGCCAAATGTAGGATAACTGTGCTAAATGTAGGCTAACTGTGCTAAATGTGGGATAACTGTGCTAAATGTAGGATAACTGTGCCAAATGTAGGATAACTGTGCTAAATGTGGGCTAAAATGTAGGATAACTGTGCTAAATGTGGGCTAACTGTGCCAAATGTAGGATAACTGTGCCAAATGTAGGATAACTGTGCTAAATGTAGGATAACTGTGCCAAATGTAGGATAACTGTGCCAAATGTAGGATAACTGTGCTAAATGTAGGATAACTGTGCCAAATGTAGGATAACTGTGCTAAATGTAGGGATAACTGTGCCAAATGTAGGATAACTGTGCTAAATGTAGGGATAACTGTGCCAAATGTAGGATAACTGTGCTAAATGTGGGCTAACTGTGCCAAATGTAGGATAACTGTGCCAAATGTGGGATAACTGTGCCAAATGTAGGATAACTGTGCTAAATGTAGGATAACTGTGCTAAATGTGGGAAAAATGTAAAGGATAACTGTGCTAAATGTGGGATAACAAAATGTAGGATAACTGTGCCAAATGTGGGATAACTGTGCTAAATGTAGGATAACTGTACTAAATGTAGGATAACTGTGCCAAATGTAGGATAACTGCCAAATGTAGGATAACTGTACTAAATGTAGGATAACTGTGCTAAATGTAGGATAACTGTGCCAAATGTAGGATAACTGTGAACTAAAATGTAGGATAACTGTGCTAAATGTGGGCTAAAATGTAGGATAACTGTGCTAAATGTAGGATAACTGTGCCAAATGTGGGATAACTGTACTAAATGAAAAAAAAAAAAAAAAAAAAAAAAAAAAAAGAAGAAAAAAAATGCCAAGTGGGATAACTGTGCTAAATGTAGGATAACTGTGCCAAATGTAGGATAACTGTACTAAATGTAGGATAACTGTGCTAAATGTAGGATAACTGTGCTAAATGTAGGATAACTGCCAAATGTAGGATAACTGTGCCAAATGTGGGATAACTGTGCTAAATCGTTTGCAATCTACTGAAATAAATGAGAAATACAATTGTGTTGTGAACAATTGCAGAATGGTTTGGAGGTTTGTCCGCGTTTAGTCATTTCTGATCCGAGGAATGATCCAAAGCAAAGGAGAAAACTGCAAACAGAACTGTTAGAGACAAAAAGAAAAGAAAACTTAGCAGAATAAGCGTCAATGAAGGAGTGAGCTGCACCTGAGAGGGGGACATGAGGGACGTTTCCATGCTCCAAAGTCAATAAATATCTAAGCATTGTGGCTTGCGGTGCAGGGATGATGCGTTCAGGTGCTCTGACTATTTCTGTGAGAAAGAAACTAGATTTTGGCACACTGATGAAGTGTTTTGGGGGGAAACATGAGCTTCTGCAGGTGAACCTGTGAGAACATGATGTGAGAGTTTGGAGGATGTGATTTCTGCGGGAGGAACGCGCCGAACCGCGGAGGGAAGCCGTGGACGTGTCTGCGTGGCAGCGGGAGTTTGTGGCGCTGTTGCGGGCCTTCCACGTGTTGCTGGACTCCTGGAGGAGCGCAGCATCCCACGGCAGGAGGAGTGAACTGCAGTGACTCGCGTGCTGGTGTGTGTGTGTGTGGGGGGGTGCTTTACTGTATTTCCCCGTGGGTAGCTGACGCTGGGAGTGGAAACTCGCCGCGCGCATCCACGCTGAGGCATCCATTGAGAGAATTTCGCAGCGTTAGTCATCGCAGCAACTATCCGCAGTGTGTGCGGCTCCTCCAGCTTCTCCCGCACCTCTGGCGCTGGAGATCCGCGCAGGGCTTGGCTGCAGACGTCTGTGCACTGCGTGCGCGATTTCTCTCGCGCCCACCCGCAGAGCTTTTCTTTTTTTCTCCCTCTCTCTCCTCCTTTCTTCACCGGCATGGTCGCGCGCCGGTGGGGTCCGTGGCGGAGCGCCGGTGGCTGCCCGGGTCATTAGGGTGTTTGCGCAGGACGAGCCGACGCCAGTGACCGGGCAGGTGATGTTTGCTCACGTAAGCCGCTCGCAGATGATGAGGGGCGCAGGGGACGCGGCTGGAGGGCGCGCGCTACTGTTGCAACGCCTCACCGGATAACCGCTGCTATCTCATCCTGTCCGTCTGTGTCTCTCCTCCTTTTTTCTCTCTGCTTTCGCTCTCCGGCAGAGAAGGACTCTGCAGAATCAAGGACCGGATTTTCGGCGCGTGTGCGTGGAGTGCGTACCATTTCTTGTGATTCCGGTGCGCGCAAGCCGCTTTTTTCCTTCCAGAGAGGCAGTGCGCCCACCCATGCGATGCTAGCCTATTAGCTGAGCGGAGAGAGAGAGAGCTTTCCGCTCCCGGATCGAGACGAGGCTAATTTACGAGTCTTGTTTTGCCTTTCAGGAAAAGCGGAGCTCAGAGGGGGAGGGTGGTCGCTGAAGGAGAATGCAGCAATCCCATTTTTAAGCATGCAGAAGCGGGCCGATTCCGCTTCCTAGGCTGGTGCGTCCCCCCCTCCCCCCCATCCGACGCCAGCAGCCGTATGGGGACAGCAGCGGCGGACACAGATGGCATGGACACTTCCACATCGTCTGCCGCTCAGCCCTGCCTGCCCCGGAGCCCATTCGCCGCCGTCTCTCTCTCCCAGCTCGCTCCGCCGCCCAGCAGCACTGCAGCACAGCACAGGCTGACGGCATGAGGCTTGATCCGGTGCACTTCTCCATGCTGGTCATCGGGGTCTCCTTCGCCTGCTACGCCCCGAGTCTCAACTCCCTCCAGGACCAGGCGTACAGGTCCGCCGTGGTCATCGAGGGCGAGGTGCGCTCCTCCCCGGAGAACGTGTCCTCGCGGGAGCCCTACAGCGTGAATGTCAGAGTGCTGGACGTGTGGCCCGTCAACAGCGGCGGCCTCGAGAGGGAGCAGCTCGTGACCGTCGGGGACTTCGGCTCCGAGGCCCCCTGCACCACGGTGGAGAAGGACCACAGATACATCTTTTTCATGGACCCGACCGCCGAGCCCCTGGTGTTCAAGGCGTCGTACGCGCCCGTGGACGCGCGCGAGCCGGAGCTGAAGAGGGATGTGGAGAGAGTGCTCTGCAAGGACTGCGGTAAGTTTCAGGCTTCTGCTCCTACCTGCCGAGGGCCAGTGGAGGTGCCATGGCGATGCGCGCGGACACCAGCCCGGATTTCACTCCAGATATCTGATAAAAATAAAAATAAGTTTGAGGTCATTGCTCAGAAACATGAGTGCAAAAAGTTAAAGCTGGGAATCATTTTAAGTTAAATGGACACAAATGTCTAAGTTTTGCTCATGACCACGCAAAATGCAAATGTAACATTGGTTTTATTAGAATATATTCAGTAGATAGAACTTTTAAAAGGGGGGTGGGGGCACTAAAACACCGTTTTTTCATCACCTGGTCAATTTGAGATTTTCGTTTTTTCCCTCCAACATGTTTTCTCTCAGACTCGTGTAAAAAATAACGTCAGAAATCAGCATTTAGGAGTTTATTTCCTGATTCTCTGATGAACCAAATCTCCTCAAACTGCAGCTGAAGTTGGTGTTTTTAGCGGAGCAGCACCGTGATGCTCGTCTGAACCCGTCATGTCTGGTAAACGTCTCTTTTTCCTGAACCATGTCGTCTCAACCAAACGTGATATTTCCAGCTCATGAATCTGATTGGATCTGATGTCTGTAAATAGTTATAGAAACAAAAATGTGGAGAATTTTTACAATCCAAAGCTTTACAGGCTGTTTTCTCTAAATGAGTTTTTTCTCTTATTCCGGGTAAAAAATCTCCACTTCAGGAGCACTTACAGAAACCAAACTTTCACGTTCTGATCCTGACTGGATTCTTAAAGTTTCTACAGAAGGATTCTTTCATATCTCATTCACAGCCTGATTTATAGAACATTTCATACCCAAAATATACCAAAAAATGAGTTTTTTCTGGTTGTTGACAGTATATTCTAAATTGTGAAATGATCTTTAGATATATCCAAAACCCCCTCTGGAAAAAACTTTTGGCTTTAACATGTGAACAAAATTTAAAAGAAACTTTGAACCTGGTTTAATCCCGTTTAGATTTTTTCCTATAGAACTGTATGCAAATTAGCTAATTTTTGGCCATATGACACCTAATTTGCATATTTAAACATAAATTTCGCAGGAAAGTTTCATGGTGATACCAGTTAGTTACATTTTTTACCTCATTTGAGTGTCTCGCCTTAATTTGAACTTAGTTGTCACTAATCTGTTTTTCACTTCCACCTTTAAGGTGAATGAAATTGCTATTTTAATATAGTGATGGTGAAAGAGCAGGTTTCCCACAATGCAGTTCACTTCTTTTAACAACAAATTAGAGATAATTCACAAATGAAGGTTTATAAACAATGCTGGTGTCACGTGACTGCTCTTTATTCCTGAATATTATCCGACTATCCAGCAGCTGCTGACAGAAACATCTGTGGTCTGACAAAAGCACCAATAAGTTCAGTTCATCAATTACCTTAAGTAAGATGTGATGTTGGCACAAACTAAAAAACAATAGTTTATGTGAAGCATTTAATCTAAATGATGTGAGATAAATCACCTGCAGTTTCCTTCATTCACCTCCAGCTTTGTCACATTTATCACATTCAAAAGAAGTTTTATAAACTGAAACCATTCCAGTTCATTCTTCTTACTCGCCCCCGTTAATGAAAACTTCATTTTACTGCACTGAACTTAAACGTCGAAGTGAAATACACTCAAGTTTTTTTCATGCATTGCTTAAAACCTTTAGGGCAGCCGCTTTCCTCACATTTCTAAGTAACCTCGACTCATCTGGGTTTAGAGTCGGGATGCGCGTGCATGCGTTTAATCTCAGTATCAGCTTAGATGCATATATGCAGGCGCCCCGGCTCATTGACACTTAACCCCCCCTTAACCCGGTCACCCACATTGAAATGAGAAGTGTGTGTGTGTGTGTGTGTGTGTTGAAGCAGAGGTAAACTCTTACTGGTTTTAGCAGGTAGACCTTTATTTGAAAGAACTTTGTTGAATCAGTTTAATTAAAATGAGTTCAGCAGGTTTCCCACGATATTCCCTTTTTTAACAGTAAATTTGAGATAATTCTATTTTTAAAAAATGCATTCTCTATTTGTGTACTAAAAATTAAACAAGAAATAATATCCATAAGTAATTTATAATGTTCACAATTAATAAAAAACAAGAGGTGTGTTTTTGTCTCAACTGTACCAATAGAATAAAAATGCTGGGTACAGTTGAGACACCGTTGAAATGTCTGGTAGTAAAAACTTTAATTACAACTTTTTTACACTTTATTAAGTTTTCAGTTTGATTTAATTCAATAACAGCACAGGCAGACTTAAAAAAAATGTAAAAGAACAAATGATTTAATGGATATTGCAAACAGTACACATGTAAACACAATAACAGCAATAATAACAGGATGACAAGTCAGAGTATGACGAGTAAATAATAACAAAAGTACCTTTGATTTGTTCTAATTTTGCCTGATTATGACTTAAATCTTAAAATCCTGCCGTACGTCTGCGCTGCTGAACATGCAAAGCAGCAGCGTTCTGCATCAGGTACAGAGACATCGGTTGATGACCACCTCACACATTTCACAGTTATGCGAGGACGTGACACGCTACGATGTCATGAATATCTCAGTTTTTAGTGCACAAAACAACGTTTGCAGGTATAGAAGTTAACTTTAAAAGTAACATAAAGGAGGAAGATATTCATCATGAAAACATGATAAAATCAAAATCTGACCTGTTGAAAAATATTTTTTTAAATATCTTCACCGTGGAGTTTCACACAAAGCTGAATATTTCCACGCTCAGAAAGGATGCTAATACGCATGCGCACACCAAAAACCACAGCAAAAGCTTGCTGCATGTGCACGTAATGGCGCGTCTCAACTGTACTCAGTCTACCTGATATAATAGCAGTAGAACTGGACGATTATGGAAAAAATAATAATCACGATTATGCTGATTGATTTTGAAATCACGATTAATATATACGGAAGAGGATTAGGGCCAATAAAAATAAAAAAAGAATTTAAAAAAGTATCTGAGATTAAAGTCAGAATTCTGACTTTTTCAGAAACGGAAAAAAAAATCCTGAATTTTATTTTTTAATGACTTTTTTTTCCCAGAATTTAATTTCATTTTCTTCAGTGGCTCTAACCCTTGTCCGTAAATAAACACGATTATTCATTAATTTAAAAAAAAAAACGCTTATTGAACCACCAAAACTCAACCTCAAATATAACTTAAAAAAAAAAAGCAGCCGGAAATAAATTAGAAACAAGTAAAGGAATAAAATTAGAATAATATATTAAAATAATCCAGTCTCCATGCATTCCTGCTCTCTACTCCTGCAGTTTGCTTCCTATAACTCTCCCGGCTGCAGTGATGAATGAAAAATAGCATGTAGCATTTACATATATGCGGCGTTACGCGCGACATTAATCGCTTTTCTTCGATTACAGTGTTTTTATAATCGTCAGAAGGCAAAATTGAAATCACGATCAAAATTCGGTTAACTGTCCGACTGCACGGCGACAGACGTCTGCGGTCTGACATTGTTTTAGCTAAAACACCCGGGCAGAGAGCCGAGCTCTCACCACACGGTAAGAATCTTTTACTTTCAGTAAGATGGACATAAAATCATCATGTTGGTCAAAACTAAAGTGAAGTTTGTGAAGCATCTCGTCTAATTTATGTGAAATGAATCACATCAAGTTTCTTCCACATTCATTTACAGCTTAATCAGATTTATCAGGTTCAGAAAACTTAAACCATTTTAGCTTCTTCTACTTAATCGCTCCAATTACCGAAAACTTCATTTTTCTGAGGCAGCAAGTTTGTGCAATTTTTTTAAAGGGACACTGTGTAATCGGGAGCAGCTCCCTCGTACTTTTCATGCTGCGTTCACGTGAAACCGGGCAGACCGACGACATCCGCTGCATGTAAAGTTATCACCGGCCTCTATGTGAAGACGTGGTCCGTCAGTTACAGTGACATCAGTCCACATCTGTTCGGTTGTCATGGCGATGTCGTATTGTTTTCCCTGACCCATGTTTTACCGTCTTTCGCTCGGCTTCATTGATTAAAATGACATCTGGTTTGTTACCGACGGCCGTCTGTCCGACTGCACGTGAACGCAGCATCAGTGAGACGCTGGTTTCTCCCACTGCAGCGCGGTGACTTTTCAAAGGCATTACCTCGAACTGAGCTGAAAACTCCGGTGTGTCCGGTGAGTTTCAGCGTTTTCCTGCTGTCACGCTTCTCCCGAACGCAAAAACATGGCGATACGACATGGCAGCCCCCACCGAGCCGCCCCGCTCGATGTGTAAATGAATGATACGAACGGCAAATTTAGAACTTAGAGGAGCACTTCAGTTTGTTGGTGGGAGTGATTACTGATTAATGAAAAAACACTTTTGAACCAAATTATCAGTTTTTGTGAATAAAACACAGGAGAACTTACACAATGTCCCTTTAAAGGGACTTGAGGCAAGATTCAGAAACGAAACTCGCGACTGCCGCTTCAGGTAACTGCAGCCACGAGCCAAGCCGTCACGGGAGCACAAACTGAAGCTATAATGTTGTTTACTCACCTTTCTCTTCGTAGTTCCACGTTTTAGTGTCTTTCAGTTGATCTGGATCGTTTGCTGACGGCAGAATAATCCATAACTATCGCTTACAGTGTTTGAATTTACCGCGACCGGCTTCGTCCTATATCAAAACAGCGGATGTAGCGTCATGTGACGTCACGTGACATCCGCATGGCAGAGCTGGAAAACTATAATGTTGTTTACTAAGCTTTTTCTTCGTAGTTCCACTTTTTAGTGTCTTTCAGTTGATCTCGATCGTATTCTGACGGCAGAAGAATCCATAACTATCGCTTACGGTGTTTTTATTTAACGTGACCGTCTTCTTCCTGCATCAAAACTGCGGATGTAGCGTCATTTGACGTCACGTCCGCAGGGCAGCGCGGGAAATTCGGACACCGAATTGCAGCTTTATGCAGCACACAGCCTGTTCAAGGCAACGGAGAGAAACATGGTGGAAACGTTATTTTTGGTATTTAGCGCTTCATCACCCATTAGTATGGAAAAAAGGGACATTCATGTTTGGTTTTTTAAAAATTCCTGCCTCAAGTCCCTTTAAGTAAAACCAACTCGTTAGAATTTACGGTGTGGGGGGGTCCGAGGGTGCACGGACAACTTATGTAACCAGATCTGCATCATCACACTGAAGTAGCCCACATGTGGAGTGTGTGTGTGTGTGTGTGTGTGTGTGTGTGTGGTGGTGTGCGTGCGTGCGTGTGTGTGTGTGTGTGTGTGTGTGTGTGTGTGTGTGTGTGTGTGTGTGTGTGTGTGTGTGTGTGTGTGAAAGCAGGAGTTAGGACAAGCATGCGACCGGAATCAAGGACGGAAACATTAACCTCCTTTCCAAACTTTGTTTTGCTGCCTTCAGCTTGTGCTGGCTGTCCGATGAGCTGCAGCGGTTTCTCCTGCAGCGCCTGAACAGAACTCCAAACATCCAAATTCTCGTTCCTGCTTCAGTTTTTAATCAGGAACAGAAACGATGCAAACTTTGACTCGATGTGAAGCCGTTTAATAGAGTCTGTTTGACCAGATTAATTAGACCAACATGTGTTTTTTCTCCTCATTTCCTTCCTTTATTCCTCCCATATCGGGAGGATAAAAGCGGAGTTTCTTCCCAGAGGTCTTCCCACAGCTAATTAGCCCAAAAAACACATGAATAATCCCAACATAGTGTGAATTAAGCATATTGTATATTATTTAAACGGCTATTTACAAAAATGTTTAAGTCTTTCAACATTCTTCCCCCAAAATGTGTTTTCAGCAGAGAAGCTGCAGGTTTGGAACATCGTTCACGAACTGCAACGTGTAGCATCTTCTTCTAAAGCTCCAGAGTGGAGGCACATTTCACCAGGAGCAGCAGCTTAAAAGGAACATTCCACCCACAGAATGATGTAACTTTATCTTCCACTTCCCCTCATGGTGAGAAAGACTCTGCAGCACTTTTTTAATATGTGAAATGTAGCCGGCGATCAGGAAGGCTTCTCGTTTCCCCCCAACTTTCATATAATGGAGTTCACCGGGGTCCGAGCCAAAAAGGTCCATAAAAGTCCACAAAAACGTGTCAATATTCCTCCATACTGCTCGTCCAACGTAATCCAAGTGTCCTGAGTGGGTAGCGTCCAGAATTTACTGGAAACCATCATTTAGTAGATTTTTAGAGCCTAAACAGTCGGGGTGTAAATCACCAATTTGATCTAAATACGATATTATATCAACACAATAGATACACGATTTGTTGTCTGCCGAAATTCAGTCACGATAGAATTGACCTATGGCTAAGCCCCGCCCCCTCCACTCACTCGGACAAGCAACATTCGGTGACAGGCGCTATGTGACATCTCGGGAGATGACAGCTGTCAACACGGACAACAGACGCGTGATCAGACAGAGAGATCGTGACAAGATAAATTAAAAAACATAAAAACAAAACAAACAAAAAGAAATTGTTCACAAGTCTTAAACTGGGAGTAGAAATCAGCCTGTGAATCTCTGAATGTGACTCGTGTCGCTCCCTCAGTTTCTTGCCCAAACTGCTGCACGGCTGCGGTTGTTGTGCCAAAAAGTGATCATCTGACAAAAACTGATCAAACAGCCGCGGAAGCGGAGCAGTCTGGCTGCAGCTGGAAGCCAGAGGCGTGTCGTTATCGACGTTACTACACGACAGCGTCTTATGTACCGTTACCACGTACCAAAACTAGCATGTTTAGCTAGCGTTAGCCAACTTAAACTAATGTTAGGGAAGGTAACTTCATGTTTCTTTCAAGCAAAGTGACAACATGTTGCCTCGAATACGATGTTGCCTTACCTTAGAACAGATGTAGATGTCCGTGTTCATTTTATCGACGTTCAGTTGATGTTGTGCTCTGCTGCATAACTTTGGCTCGATGTGACTTGGTAAAAGGCAAAAAATACACCCTGTCACACAGCCTCTCAGGATACCTAGTGTCGGAGTTGCATGTACCCCATGCACACGTTTGACCATTTTAAACTAAAAAGAACACATAAAAACGAACAAAAACGGACTAACTTCAATGCATTTCAATGGACGTTCAAGCAGAGAATGTCCGAGTGTATGGGAAAGCTGTGCACACTGTGATTGGCTCATCGCGTTTGGGGGCGTGGTTTAGCCATAGGTCAATTTCGATCCATTTTGATTCAGGATCCACTGATCGATATAAAACGATATAAAACAACATCAGTAATAAACAAGGTTATTGTTTTTTGATGTAACTGTAAGCTTTGCCGTGCAGTCAGTGTCACACCTATCCACTGCACAACAATAAACATGTATTTTGTTGTGAAAATGTGTCACAGGACCTTCAAAATAAAGCCGTTTTCAGAATAAAAGTGGGTTTTACATCAATTTTTGGTCACTATTGGGTTTTTGGATTGATTTACGATCAATACATCAATCTATACTGATATATTGATATAGATCGATGCATTGTTACACCCCCTACTAAGCAGTACTACACTGCAGTTGTGCAAGTTCACGACACTACAGGAGCCACTGCGTTCAGAGCCGACTCTGCTGATAATGCAAGCGTAGAAGAAGAAATCAGCTGTTTGTTGTGCTCAGAGCGAACGAGCTGCAGACAAACACAAGAGGGGTTGATGTTGATTTAAAACAAAGAAAGGAAGAAAACTGCGATCTCGTCTGCCGCGGCTTTCGTGGTGTCGTGAACTCGCAGATTTCAGCGCAGATACGTGTTCCATTTTGTTGTTGTTAATAATAATAGCTGAAGTTTAATAGCCAGAGATGACTGAAGTTGAATCCACTGCAGATGTTTAAAGTAGATTACATGATACAAAACGATGCAACTTAATCAGCAATTCAAGTGTTGAAGAGTTGATGAGATAAATTCTTGCTCAAAAACATATTTAACATCTGTTTGATAGAAATCCAAGTGGTGTCAGTGTTTAGTGCTACTACAGGTCCTCTAAGAAGCTAGCATGAAAGGTAGCTTTTTTTTATTGTGACAGTATTTACAGTTACATGAGTATTTACAGTAACAGA